>CM035838.1:222451013-222809644 GCA_020510985.1 Pholidichthys leucotaenia | reverse complement strand
CGTATTCTACATGGGAGCTTTGGATAGCTAGTCCTTTGACCACTTGGGGGCAGTACTCTTCATCGACTGCCCCTGGTTTTAGGGTGCAAAGAAATGAACTGTGTTCATTTAAGGTTGGGTTGTCAGATGTGGTGGCCTGAAAAGGGGTGTCTGTTTCAGCCTGGTCCCCAAGGTCACTTTCCGTCAAACTTTGTTGGGTCAGCAGTGCGAGTGGGTTGACTCCTGGAACATCCAAGGTGTCAAGAGTGTAACACTGTGATCCAGTTGCTTCAGGTAGAGTGGTTGGAAGAGGTTGTCGAACTTGAGCCCATAGCTTTAGATTCTTGAAGTCTATCAGAGGCTCAAAGCGATTAAGTAGATCCTTGCCTATCAGCAATGGAATTGAGTTGAGATTGGACACATAGACCGGGTGGATCAAGGTCATGGGCCCAATGGAGATTTGTATCAATGACATAGTATGTGACACAGTCGTGTTTGAGGGTGCATAAGGTTGAATAGCTAAGGAGCAAGGTCTTAGTTTCAAGTCTTTGTGCGCAGAATTAGCAGTGACACGTAGGTGTTCGAAAAGGTCACGCGACATGAGTGTGATGTCTGCTGCAGTATCCAGTAGGGCTTCATGCGTCATCACATCTTCCAAGGTCAATGACAGAAAAAATTTTCGTGCAACCCCCCTTTCGGTTAAATCACACAGAAATTCTTGGACCGGTGGTTCAACGCAGATTAAGGAGTCGCCGGTTTCGGGCGAGTAAGGTTTCCCAGGTAGCTGGACTACCAAAATGGCACTGGGTGGCATTGCATTTTGGAGCTCCTCCTGAGTTTCAGGTGGAGGATGCTCGGTTGTGTCTTCGGTATCCTTCCCCTTTGTAGTAGGAGAATCCTCAGGGTTGACTTGTGGCAAACCTAAAGGATCGTTTGGGGTGGTCACAATATTTATGGCTAGGACATCTGGCTTCTTGTCCTCTTTTGCCTCCTTTTTCCTCTTCAGTTCGTCAAGTATGTGTTGGAGAGTCTCCAGGTCTTCTTGGCTGAAAATGGGCTTTTCTTTCTTCTCCCAGGGTTTGGAGTTAAACTTTCCAGGGGGAGGTCTTGCTTCCCTGTTGAAGTTTTTCCGGTGGTACGAAGAAGGTGACCACCTCCCGCGATTATGCAAGTCTCGAAATCGATATCTGTCATCCTGGGTATCCGTACCGTATTCTCGTGACTTACCTGGTGGGCTTAATCTCCGACGGTAGTCAGGTTTTGGTGATGTTGGCTTGGAACTTGGTGTCAAAAATTTTTCTGGGTCATGGCTTGACTTATCTTGACTAGAGGACTGTCGTCGTTTTATTTGTGACCGAGATGCTGGAACAGGGGCTGGCCTTGGGGCGCCCTCTAGGTCCAGGGTGTCTGATGCGGTGTTGACTGCTAACACCGCAGTAGACTCGGTATGCTTCTGATTGCTTTGTCGCTGTTTCTGGAATGCATAATGTGCAAACTCTCTTAGCTGGTTTATCGAGTTTGTCTTTGGGTTAGCCATGACTCCAAGGTGGTGTCCAATCGTGGGATGGAGATTCTGAATGAAAAGATCCTTGAAATTGTGGTCTTCTTCCATCTCAGGCGTGTTTTCAGATCCGAAATATGCACGCAGGAGTCGCTGGTAGTATGCCTGTGGGGGCTCTAAGCGACCCTGTTTCACAGCTAGGGCTGTCGCTAGCCCTGACTGTAAGCAGTCATCGGAAAACTCTCTTTCGATGGCTTCATAGAGTTTCCGGTGGTTCATCTTGATGTCAAATGGTTGCCGATCTATAAATTTTGATACCAACCTGTTGGATGTCAACTTGATCAAATAAATGCGGTCGTCAACCGTAGCATCAGGGTATTTACGCAAGTAGTAGTCGATGTCTTGCAAATAAGCCCTGGTATCAGGTGACCCACTGGTTGAGGGGTCAAATTTCGTGACGTGGCGAGCGATCTTATTGAGATCTCCATCGGATGGAATTTGCACACGTCTTTCACGTTGCCGTTCGGGTCTGAACGGGTCAGGTCAGTGTGAGCCGGGGGAGTCCCCATCCCATGAGGGGATGCCCCCCTTTGTCGAGGGAACCGGCCTGTTCATGGATTCTGATCTCAGATCCCTTTGTTTGCGGTGGTCTTCCAGCTCTTCTTGGGCGTCCTGAAGACCTTGTTGTGCTTCTCGTAGGAGCAGTTTGCATTTCCCATAATCGGAGCTTGTTTCGTCCAATTGACCTTCAACTTCCTTGAGTTGATTCTCTTTGTAAAGCAGGGCGGTTCTCAATTCCTCGTTTTCTTGCTGAAGTGAGGTATTGTTGTCTTCTAGTCGTTGCTTTTCTTCCTCTGCTTGTTCCAGATTTAGCAACGTCTGATTGAGCGTAGCTTGGGTGTCTTCTTTCTCTATGCGAGCTTGTTCCTGCTTTTTCACAAGGGATTTGTTCTCTTCCTGAAGAGAAAGGATGGTTGTTTGTCGTTTCACCAGTTCCTTTTCGGCGTAGAGTACTTGGGTTTCAGCTCGTTTTAGCCTTGCAACTAATGCTAGTGCAAACTTTCCTAGCACACCGGGGATTTCCTTTGCTTTCGGTGGGTTAGCTTCGCATTCATCCGAAAGTTTTTTCGTGATTTGCTTCAAATCTTTTGGTGGAGTATCCCGAACTTGTTTGGAGAAACCGGGTATAAGGTCGGAAGCCAACTCTTCCAATATTACTTGAAGGTCATTTAATTCGTCAAGTGGATTCGACATGTTTGACCGTTTGTGTAACACTTTGCTTGAAATCAATTCGTTGATTATAGCTAAAGTTGTGCGTCAAGAGTTAACCTTGAGTGTCGTTTTACAGTGAGGGTAATTACAAGCTTCTTTTTGGAGTTTGTTTCAACTTTCAGGCTGGTAAGAAGGAAAGAAAATATTTTGGAATTCTTTAGAAATGTGGAATACGTGTTAGTTTATTTGTTGACACTGTATTTTGATTTGTATTTCACAAGACAAAAGCAAAAAAAAAAAAAAAAATTGTGTCGATTGACTTCTTTCAGTTCAGTTATCAAAGTGTAGTTTTGGAATAGTCCTCAACTAGGTTGTGAATTTTTTGTTGAATCTCACTTGAAAG
Source organism: Pholidichthys leucotaenia (assembly GCA_020510985.1). Classification (NCBI taxonomy): domain Eukaryota; kingdom Metazoa; phylum Chordata; class Actinopteri; order Cichliformes; family Pholidichthyidae; genus Pholidichthys; species Pholidichthys leucotaenia. Next base: position 222,806,549 of record CM035838.1, on the reverse strand, counting down.
TAATGAATTTATTTACAAAAGAAAAAGAAAGCAACAAAAATAGAAAAGGTTAAATGCTTTAAAGTAGAACTGAACTGAACGACATTGAACGGTACTGGGTGATAGTACATACAGTTATAAAGATAATTTATCATTGGCACCCCCTCCACAAATCCCGGAATCTTGGAGAAAATCGCGATTTAGAATTTCCCGCCCTGAAAAATTAGACAAATCTGCCGAAGCGCAGCCGGAGTTAAGATAAGATAAGATAAGATAAGCCTTTATTAGTCCCACAACGGGGAAATTCCAGGATTGCAACAGCACAGGGATAGCAACACTCAGAGCAACAATCAGAAGGCAAGAAAAAAAACAAGCAAGCAAGAGCAGCTAATAAACATATGTACGTATTACTATAAAATATATATATATACACACACACACATACACACAGTGCAGAGCATTGTAGCTGGATGGAATAAATATATGAATATATGAACACACAGTGCAGAGCATTGTAGCTAGATGGAATAAATATGTAAATATATAAACACCCACAGTACGGAGCATTGCAGCTAGGTGGAATAAATATGCAAGTATATAAACACACACAGTGCGGAGCAATGTAGCTAGATGGAATAATATGTAGATATATAAATATATAAACACACCCAGTGCTGAGCATTGTAGCTAGATGGAATAAATATGCAAATATATAAACACACACAGTGCAGAGCATTGTTGCTAGATGGAATGAAACAGCATAACCGTCTACTTAGTTATCCTACATGGTATGATTATGTGCCCATACATATTCTCACCCTCCATAGCGACCGGTATGTTCCTAGTTGTATGCCGGAGGGGACCATTGTGTAAGTCTATTGCATCTTTTGCATTCAAAAAACTATTAGTTTGTTACGTCTTTTTGCTATCTCTGCGAGCAGCCCTGCTTAGGTTGTACAGTCTGACAGCCGTTGGTAGGAAGGACCTACGAAACCTCTCGGTTGTGCACCTGGGATGATGTAGTCTGCTGCTAAATGAGCTCCTCAGTGCATTCAGTATGTCCTGCATAGGGTGGAACTCGGACTCCAGCAGAGATGACAGTTTAGCCACCGTCCTTCTCTCTCCTATCTCCTCCATCGGATCAAGGCGCTGCCCCAGGACAGAGCTAGCTTTCTTAATCAGTTTGTTCAGTCTCTTCCTATCGGCTGCAGTAATGCCACTGCCCCAGCAGACCACTCCAAAAGTGATGGCTGATGCCACCACCGTGTCATAGAATGACTTCAGCAGCGCCCCTTGTACACCAAAAGACCTGAGTCTCCTCAGCAGGAACAGCCTGCGCTGTCCCTTCTTGTAGAGTGCATCAGTATTGTGTGACCAGTCTAGTTTATTGTTCAGATGAATACCCAGGTACTTATAGGATGTCACCATCTCGATGTCTGTTCCCTGTATATTTACTGGTACTGTGAGGGGCTGCCCATGCCTGCGGCAGTCCACCACCAGCTCCTTAGTTTTCCTCGCGTTGATCTGGAGGCAGTTCCGATGGCACCAGTCCACGAAGTCCTGGATAAGCCCTCTGTACTCAGCTTCATCTCCATTGGAGATGAGGCCAACGATCGCAGAGTCATCAGAGAACTTCTGTAGATGGCAGTGTGTTGTGTTGTGTGAGAAGTCCGCAGTATAAAGAGTGAACAGGAAGGGAGCCAGCACCGTTCCCTGGGGGGCCCCCGTGCTACTGATGATCGTGTCGGACACACAGTCCCGGGTTCTCACAAACTGAGGCCGGTTCGTGAGGTAGTCCAGGATCCATGATGACAGGTGCTGGTCCACCCCTGCGCGCAGCAGCTTGTCCTTCAGGACCATCGGTTGGATGGTGTTGAAAGCACTGGAGAAGTCAAAGAACATGATCCTCACCATATTCCCGGGCTTCTCCAGGTGGGACAGAGAACGGTGAAGGAGGAAGATCACCGCATCCTCCACCCCAATGCCATGCTGGTAGGCGAACTGGAGTGGATCCATCGCTGGTTCCACCAGGGGGCGGAGGTGAGCAAGGAGCAGTCTCTCCAGGGTCTTCATCAAGTGGGACGTCAAGGCCACCGGTCTGTAGCTGTTCAGGTCTTTGGGGTGGGAAGTTTTTGGTACAGGTACCACACAAGATGTTTTCCACAGCTGTGGTACCCTCCCCAGTTCCGCGTGATGTCACGAGTGTGACCCAGTCCTCATGTTTACCATTGCGAGCACGTCGACACTGGTTGTTTTTGATGCATTTTGTCGTGATAGTCGACTACAAAACACTTCCAACACCTGGGAAGATCTGTTCAGTGGCCAAGGAAAGCTGTCATGGCGACGAAAGAAAAGAAGGGGAGGAAAAGCGACCGGGAAGCGATGCGTTTCTAGATATACAGTGATCCTTCACTTATCGCGTTTAATGGGGACCAGAACCGACCGTGAAAAGTGAAAAACCGCGAAGTAGCGTCACCCCCCCCCCAAGGGCGTCACAAGCACTATTTTGTACAAAAAGGCACAAGAGAACAGCGAAAAGTGCCACTAAGCAACACGAGCGATAAAGAAGGCGCTCTGCAGGGAGAGAAGCTGGGTAAAACGTCTCGGCCAATCAGCTTGCGAGATTCCCGAGCGGTGAAGAGGTGGGTGGAGAGGAGTGGAGCGGTGGTCAGAGAGGTAGATTTTGAGCTGTGCGGGCTCTCCGTGTTGATACCTGATGTTCTAATGAGAAGGCAGGGAGACTACATTAGAACATCAGGTATCAACACGGAGAGCCCGCTCTCCCCGGCTCCCCAGCCCACTCGGGAATCTCGCAAGCTGATTGGCCGAGACGTTTTACCTCGCAAGCTGATTGGCCGAGATGTTTTACCTCGCAAGCTGATTGGCCGAGACGTTTTATCTCGCAAGCTGATTGGCGGAGACGTTTTACCCCAGCTTCGCTCCCTGCCGAGCGCCTATACCCAGCGAAGGAAGACCGCATTAAACGCGATAAGTGAGGGATCACTGTAAAAAGTTGGAAAAATGCTGATGTTTTTTTTCCCCCCCTTTCTTTTTTATTGTTAATTTTCCTTATCCTGACACCCCAAACATGCCAAAGTAAAGACTCACCATTCTGTATTCAATAAGCGACTCTCCACCCCATCACTGCTGCGGTCTGAGTCGGTGCTGGAATCCCCCGAAAATTCTGGCTCTAATCTGTACGGTTCAATGCCTCCCTCGCTCTCTTCCTGTTCACTTGACACTCCTGCATCCTCCTCTGTCTTGTCACCGATCCTGAATGCCTCTTCACTCTGAAAACTCTGGTGTTCTTGACTGCTGGAACTGCTATCATCTGCCATTGTTGTTTTGATAAGGGTCACACTCGTGACGTCACGCAGCGTCGTCTGCACTACTTCCGGTTTGTTTGGCACTGCCAGCCAGAGGCAAAAGTTTATCGGCTTATAGCCTGGCCATCGCACGGCCTAAAAATTTCTTTTATGTGTTGAAAAATACAATAGGTAATAAGGAATTAATCTGCTATTCTACTTTTTTGGCAAAAAGGTGAGTTCAGTTCTACTTTAAGGCTTTAGGGTTACAGTATAAGTCTTCACTTTGTTTTAAAGTTAGAACTGGCTTATCTTCATTTAAAGCCTTTCAATGTTTTAATATTTACAAGTTAGGAAACAAATTAATTGTCTTTGTGTATTGTCACTAAGGCTTCCTTAGGATTAAAGTTAATGATTATTTAAAAAGAGGAGAAAAAAAAATTAAAAATGTTTTACAGACTAGTCAAAGTTTTCACCTTTTGACTTATTTCAACTCCTGGTGAGAAATAGTGAGTTGGTTAAATGTTTTCCTTCTTCTGGGGAGGAAATATGAATCAAAAGCAACACTGACTGTAAATAAGCTAAAGCTTTTAAGTGTTAATTGCTGAATGTGGTTTCCTAATTTTGGAAAAAAAAATTTTTTGGTTAAATATTTAGTAAATTACTAAATCCTTTACCAACATGCACAGGATTAACATTAACTTGAGTTTAAATGAACATTGTCATTTATTTGAGTCCCTAAGTTGAATGGCTTCCTGTGAAAGAAATTGCACAAAGTGATCTTTAAAACAAAACACATATATATAGCTTAAAAAGTTTGCAGACTTTTAGCGTAAGATGTGTGAATATATGCTTTTAACTAAAAAGATTAAAATATGTGGTTAACATATGTGAGTAAATACAAAGTCTATGCTTCTATGTTCTTTCAGTGTGTATATATGCAGTCAAAAGCTCTTCCACCAATGAGAACAAACTTCAAACCCACAAGTTTCCTTTTCCTTTTGGTTCTTGGGATAAAACTTTGAATTGGGTTTAAATTTAGATTCTTCCGGATAATTCGGATTGATTTAAAGTTAATTTGGAAGCTCTGTTTGATTATAAATCAGCTTAATAGATTTGCTCTGCTTTAATCCGAGTGTGCATTCATGCAAGAAATGCAACTCCTATAGTTGACCACACGATGGAGGCAGTTGTCTCTGCCCTCCCAGGGGGAGGAGACACTGGTGACGTCGCTCTGGGCGGGTCTACCGGTCTCACTCAAAATGGCGGCTAGAGAGACTCCCTCTTAGCGCCTTCAAAATGGCGTCTGCACGCTTACTCTGCTCATGCGCAGTTTTTCGTGCACGCCTTTCGGTCACGCACACGACTGTGCGCGTTCACGTGACACGTGATGCGGGCGCGAGTCTCAGCGACAACGCCACGCCTTGCTTTTCAAAATGAGAGTTTAATCTCCAACTTTCACAAATAATGTAACCCCTTTAATTCCGGGTATCGTTTAGCGCTACTTTCCCCAGCGGTTTATTCAGTGACCAGATCAAACCGCGTCCAGCTTAATCTGACGTCACCACGCTTGGGTAATTAAATTACAGAACTGGCCAGTTTAATTACTCCTTTCGGGATAATCACCGAAAGGTTAAACTGGCGAGAGACAGGATGGTTTTCTTCGCGTTTCTGTCACTCTGGGCCTCTATGTTTCTTAATCCAGCATATAATAATACTGCTTAAACTTTGCATGCATCAAAAACTGTTGACTTTAGTGGGTGAATCGCTCACCCTCCCCTTTGCTATCAGCCTCCTCAGCGGGAGGTTAGGTAAACAAACACAGCAGACAGACACAGGCAGGAGCAGATGCAGGCCTTAGCCTCTCAAACAACACACAGACTCACCAAATAGTTCAATTCAATTCAATTCAATTCAACTTTATTTATATAGCGCCATTTCACAACAACAGTCATCTCATAGCACTATCAACTGTAGGCAGGACCCCCACAGTTGCAGAAAGACCCCAGCAATCGGCGATCCCCTGTGAGCAAGCACTTGGCGACGGTGGAGAGGAAAAACTCCCTTTTAACAGGAAGAAACCTCCAGCAGAACCAGGCTCAGGGAGGGGCAGTCATCTGCTGCGACTGGCTGGGGGGTGAGGGGACAGAGAAGAAGAAAAGAACAGACATGTAGAGAGCAAACAGCACGATGGGGACTCAATCTATGGGAGAGAACAAACAAATGTTAATGACCAGCAAAAAAAAAAAAATTCATAGAGAGTGAGGAAAGGAGTGAGGCCCAGTGCATTACTGGAGGTCCCCCGGCTGACTAAACCTATTAGCAGCATAACTAAGGGAGGGTTCAGAAACACATGATCCCTCCCTAATTGTAGGCTATATCAAAAAGGTAGGTTTTAGCCCTATTCTTAAAAACAGAGATCGAGTCTGACTCCCGAATCCAGATTGGCAGCTGATTCCACAGGAGAGGAGCTTGATAACTGAAGGCTCTGCCTCCCATTGTACTTTTGGAGATTCTAGGTATTACAAGTAATCCTGCATTTTGGGAGCGTAGTGCTCTGTTAGGATGATACGGTAGTATCAGATCTTTTAAATAAAAAGGAGCCTGATTGTTTAGAGCTTTGTAAGTAAGAAGAAGGATTTTAAACTTAATTCTAAACTCTATGGGAAGCCAATGAAGGGAGGCCAGAACCGGAGAGATATGATCTCTCTTTCTAGTACCTGTTAAAACTCTTGCTGCAGCATTTTGGATCAGCTGAAGACTTTTTAAAGATGTTTTAGGACAGCCTGATAATAAAGAATTACAATAATCTAATCTCGAGCTAACAAAAGCGTGGATCAGCTTCTCAGCATCACTCTGAGACAAGATGCTCCTAATCTTGGCAATATTACGCAAATGATAGAAGGCAGTCTTAGAAACAAATTTAATATGTGAATTGAAGGACAAATCCTGATCAAAAATAACTCCAAGGTTCCTCACAGAGCTATTAAGAGAAAGAGTAACTGCATCCAAACTGAAAGTTTGATTTGGAAAGGAATTTCTAAGGTATTTTGGACCAACAAGAATGACTTCAGTCTTATCTGAATTTAATAGCAGGAAATTACAAGTCATCCAAACTTTGATTTCCTTAAGACAGGCTTCTAACTTGGCTAATTGATTAGTATAATCTGGCTTCATTGACAGGTATAATTGTGTGTCATCTGCATAACAGTGAAAATGTATACAGTGCTTTCTAATAATGTTGCTTAACGGAAGCATATATAAACTAAAAAGAGTAGGGCCAAGCACAGATCCCTGTGGAACTCCATGACTAAGCTTTGAGCTGAGAGAAAACTCATCATTTACATGAACAAACTGGAACCTATCAGATAAATAAGATCTAAACCACTGCAACGAAGTTCCATTAAGTCCAACATAGTGTTCTAATCTATCAAGTAGAATATTATGATCAATAGTATCAAAAGCTGCACTAAGATCTAAAAGGACAAGTACAGAAACTAGTCCATTATCAGATGCAATGAGGAGGTCGTTAGTGAACTTCACTAAGGCTGTTTCAGTGCTATGATGGATTCTAAACCCAGATTGAAACTCCTCAAATAAACCATTTCCCTGCAGGTGGTCAAATAATTGCGTAGCAACAACTCTTTCTAAGATTTTTGAAATGAAACGGAGATTAGAGATTGGTCTATAGTTAGCTAAAGCTCCTGGATCTAGCGTTGGCTTTTTGAGTAAGGGTTTAATTACAGCCGTTTTAAAAGCCTGCGGTACATGGCCTAAAGTTAATGAAGAATTGATTATATGAAGAATAAAGCTACCAATAAGTGGGAAGACTTCTTTAAATAACCTGGTAGGAATAGGGTCTAAAAGACAAAAATCCAAATATTGATCCACTAAAAATAGTGGATCAATATTTGCAGGAAAAAAAATACTATGATTTCAATGAATTTTCTTTTTGCATATACGTTTCCCAATTACAGAGGCCTCACAGCGGGGCACCATTAAGCTGTAGTATAAATTGCCTATAAAAATATTTGTCATAAGGTACAGGAATTATTTATTTTATTTAATAGTGGGTGTGAAAGGGGGCGGAGTTGAACCATCACTTCTACACCCGCTAAATTAAATAAAAGCACTCGTAAAAGGGGGCACCAGTCCTAACGGACAATTATATTAACTTTAATTTTAATTAACTTTGTACCTTAAATTACTTAATGAATCAGTCTCAAAGTTTCAGTGAGTTTTTGTCCTGCCGTGATTAGGAAACCTGTATATGCGAAAGGAAAACACTTTCAACTGCTCTCATTCACTCTTTTATTAAAATCATTCAGGTTACATGTCATGGCGTTCAAATGATGAATAAACAGATTCAGATGATAACAGCGTAATATATCACATCAACTGATATTGGGTTCCTGAACATAAAATCCAGCTTTACACCTCTGCAGAACCAAGGAGAACTAGACTTATGCTTCAACGGTAAATGAGGCTGGAATGTTTTAACAAAACAACACAATTTTATGGGGAAAATTCATAAGCTAATTATCTAAAAATGACTCTTGAATTAATCTACAAAAATTTTAAGGGCAGTTACTTAAAAATGACAAAGTTTTTCTTCAGTTTGCAGTTCCATCCTGCGGCTGAGAGACTAATTGAGCCCTGAAATACGGGCCATATTCAATTGTAATTTAATTGTTAGGACATCACGTTTTAACCCAGGAAATAGGAGAAATAAAAGTTTCACTCACACACGGCCGTAGGTCCAAGTTTCCGCGGGTCGGTACCGCTGGGTTTTGAAGTTAGGACGTCGGAGGAAGCTGCTGCAAGATGCCTCCTCACAGCCGTGGAAGTGTAAACTCAGCTGGGGGCTCTCCAGACAATGGCAGCAGTGGGTGGTCTGTCACAGAGCGGCGTGAAAAGTCCTTTGAAAAAGAGTCCAAATTTGGGGTCTCTTGTAGCGGGATCGACCCAAAGACTGAAGGAAAATCTTCTCAGTCTCTGTTCACTTTAAACTAGGCAAATTAAAGGTCCACTTTAATGGCGTGAAAAGTCATTTAAAAAATGTTAGAAAAACATTTACTAGGATAAGAATGGCTTCTGAGGTGAAGGAAAAAGTTTGAGAATTTGATTCTCTAAAAGGGACGAGCTCTAAAGAAAAAAAAATGGCTTCTCCTCAGTTTCCAGAATATAAGGAAAGACTTGACAAACACACAGAGAATAAAATAAAACTTCACAGGGCCTTGAAACGGTGGAATAAAATCTTCTTCTGAGATCTAGATTACTATTCTGCTTCTTCAATCTTAATTTAGTTCCTAATCTTTCTCAAAATCTCTCTCTTTCTTCTTTCTGTGTTTCTAATTCTTAATTCTATTACCGCTTTGCTGTTCTAATCTCCCTGCCTGTTCTTTGTCCGATCTGTTCCTACTGTTTCTTTGCTGATCTCTGACTAAACTCAAATCTAACTTCTCTTTTAAAGTTACCTCGCCGGGTCGTAAAACTGATGATGTAGTCGCAAGACTGACCAATCGGCTTTTTCAGAAGCAGTTTGAAATGGCTGCTATCCAATGTGAGAACACTTCTTTGTTTGAGAGCAGCCAATCAAATGAAGACACCATCCCATGAAATTTCAGAGGGAAAATCAACACTCAGTCAGTTCTTATGAAATAAATGCTCAATATAAAATCTAACTAAATTAAATGACTTGGCTAATATATGGTGATCATGCATTTATACCATTACTCCAATAACACTCATGAATATAACATTTCTTATACATAATTATAATACATGCATTCACATTTAGATCAAGATTAGAACAGCAGAACATGCAGCAAACCATGGTTGGTGATAAGAGGGATGATTTTCAGTGTCCTTAGGATCCAGCCTATCCAGAGGATAAGCTGAAAGAAACTTAATATTTAGAACAAATTAAAAGTCATCCTACGTACTGAAAACACATTCCGTAGGTATCCGCTAGGAGGTACTGTTGAGCTGTAGATGATTTCCTTTAGTATCTGGGCGAAGGTACCTGGACAGCATAGGCTAAAAAACCGTCAGATTAAGTGGTTTATGACTCTTTTAAAAACATTGGTTTCCTGTGAAAAGGTACGTTATCAAATGCAGTGTTCATGTTGAGAGGTCTGGTCTCCTGAGTTTTATGTTCCTTTGAGCCTTTAAAAGCAAACTCTGATCCTTACAATCTCTGCAAGAGGCAACTGTTTACATTGGGGTCCTGGGAAAGCAAGCATCTTTGGTCAGGCCTGGAAGAAGCCTGCATGAGTCGACATAAAAGCCAGTGATATTCCTGAGAAGGCAGAAAGGTGATATTCCTGTGTAATGAATAAAATTAAATTCCTGTAAACTGGAGAGAAGTGATCTTCTGTCTCGGTTTTGAGGAGACGATGATGCTACAATATATATATATATATATATATATATATATATATATATATATATATATATACACACACACACAATTTGTTATTTTAGAGGAGTGTGTCAAGCTAGTGCCCTTCACATAACTCGATACCCATGAAGTAGCTCTTGGTTTCAAAAAGGTTGGTGACCCCTGTTCTACACTTATTGCATGGTTTTAGTCTTTATGTTTTTTAGTTTATCTCTTTATCTTATCATGTTTTAATGTTGCAGCATTGCACCGAGACAAATTCCTAGTTTGTGTACTACATGAACAATGGCAATAAATCTGATTCTGATTCTGATTCTGATTTATTCCATCTAGCTACAATGCTCCGCACTGTGTTTATATATTCATATATTTATTCCATCCAGCTACAATGCTCTGCACTGTGTCTCTGTGTGTGTATATATATATATTTTATAGTAATATGTACATATGTATATTAGCTGCTTTTGTTTGCTTGTTTTTTTTCTTGCCTTCTGATTGTTGCTCTGAGTGTTGCTATCCCTGTGCTGTTGCAATCCTGGAATTTCCCCGTTGTGGGACTAATAAAGGCTTATCTTATCTTATCTTATCTTAATCAGGCTGGACTTTCAGTTTTTTATGGGGAATGGGGATGTGGAAGGTTTTAGGACCCTCTGGTCCCTGGAGGATGTCCTCTGTTTAGTTCGTGATGGGCAGCTTTTGTTCGGGCGTTTTTTGGGGGAATAATTTTTCTTTGTAATATAGCATGGCATAGAAATTGTACTGAATGATGGACAAGTGTGTTTATTAAAGATCTTTTAAAAATCTCTCTCTCTCTCTGAGTGGGTGTGGTCGTGAGTGCGAGCTGAGAGCGTGTGACAGCGTGAGTGAATTATTTCAAACTTTTCTCCATCTTTTTGTGTTTAAGGTGTTTTTTTGTTAAATAATCTTAATTTTTGTTGTTTTCTGTAGCTGGGGTGGGGTAGGCGTTTTGGGAGGGGGGTTTCTGCTGCCAGCTCTGCTGGTCAGCATGGTTTTGGAGCAAGGCTCCGGTTTTGAGCAGCTGACACGCCGGCATGCTGTCAAACTGACACCGGCTGTCAGCTGCTCGGTGGAGGAATGTAGTCTGGCTGTGAGGGAGCTGGTCGGTTATGAAAGCGTTAGATCAGCTTCTAGAATGAATAGTGCCGTGGTGATTTTCCTGGATAGTATTGAAAAAGTTAACCAGGTAGTGGAGAGCGGGGTTGTGATTAAAGACACACTGGTTCCTGTTCTGTCTCTGGTGAATCCCGCGAAGAGAATTGCCATCTCAAATGTCCCACCATTTTTAAAGAATGAGCTGTTGGAGAAGGAGCTGTCGAGACACGGGCAGCTTTTGTCCCCGATTAAGCACATCCCTCTCGGTTGTAAGTCCCCGCGTTTAAAGCATGTCATGTCTTTTAGGCGACAGGTGCTCATGATTTTAAAGAATAGCGAGGAAAGCCTCAACCTCGTATTTAAATACCGGATTGACGGCTTTGATTACACCATCCACGTCACCTCTGATAATATGAAGTGTTTCGGCTGTGGAATGGAGGGACACTTGATTCGATCATGCCCTCAGGGAGTGGGGGGTGATCACTCGGGGGAGGCCGCTAGTGTGGCCTCGGGGCCGTCTGGCGGCGGAGCGGCTTTGCCGCTCTCCGAGGCTGACGGCGCAGTAGTGCCGTCGGGCGCTTCGGCCGAGGCCGCGGGGCCGTCTGGTGGCGGGGTGGCTTTGCCGCCCTCCGCAGCCGGCCTGTCGATCATAAATGAAACAGCAGCGAAAGTTAAAGCACATCGCAGGGCTGTTGCACAGACCAACATTGTGGACAAGGGTGAGATTACCGAGAGGGATCACGCTGAGGATCAGACAGATGAGCCAAATGAGGCCCAGGTAGATGGTGGGACTAGAAAAATGAATATAAAACCACAGCACAGGGTGAGCGAAAGACAGGAAGAAACAGCTACCAGGGTGGCTGAGTCAGTGTTGGAGGACGAGGATGACATTGAATTAGATGAAGAGTTATGTAAAATCTCAGTCAAGCGGAAGAATTTGGAAACCAAACAGCAGAGGAGCAAAGTAAAAAGGGTTGTCAAAGACAATTCTGAGGTTTCTCTATCTCAGCCAGATTCTTATGCTGGGTCTGAGATAGAGAGTGATGGTGAAAGCAGTGATGATGTGGCCAGTGGAGGCGGTTACCCCTTCACAAAAATACAGAAGTTTTTGCAGGACACTAAGGGATCCAGAATGGTTAAAGTTGAAAGCTTCTTCCCTGATCTAAAACGTTTTGTTGACTCTGCTCGGGCCTACATGAAAAATAGGGGAGAGCTTGAGCAGGAAAGTTTTACTGATCAGGAGATCTACAGACTAAAAAAACTTGTGCTAAAAGTTAAGAACCAAATTGCCTAGGATGATTAGTCTTTTATCGCTCATTCTTTCTTTTTTGTTTTTGTATTGGTTTTGCCCTCTTATACACATGTGTAGTTTTAATTTTGGCACACTCAATATCAATGGAGCAAGAGAAATGTCCAAACGAGCGTGTGTTTTTACTCTTGCAGAATGCAAGAAAATTAATGTTCTGTTTGTTCAGGAGACTCATAGTTCTGAGGACAATGCTGCTGACTGGAGGAGGGAATTTCGTGGTGAAATTATTCTTAGTCATAAAAGCAGCAACAGTGGTGGAGTGGGTATTTTATTTTCTCGAGATTTTATTCCACTTTCTTATGACATTGATGAGATAATTGCAGGCCACATTTTAAAAGTTCGAGCTGTTTTTGAGAATGTGAAAGTTGTTTTTATAAATGTGTATGCTCCAACCGTAGGCACAGAAAGATTGGCCTTTTTAAATATTTTAAATGACACGATCAAAAATTGCAGTAATGATGACTTTTTATTTGTGGGAGGTGATTTTAATTGCACAGAAAATCCTCTTATGGATAGGAATCACCCAGAGCCACATGCTGCATCCAAAAGAGTTTTGAAAGGTCTCATAGAAGCTCATGATCTGTGTGATGTGTGGAGAAATTTTCATGGCAAGGCTAGACAGTACACGTGGAGCCATAGAAAGGACAATATTCTGTCCTTAGCTAGACTGGATAAGGTTTACAGTTTTAAGCACCATTTTAGCATTTTTAAAAGTGCTTTTATAGTCCCTGTTGGCTTCACAGATCACTCCCTGGTTCAGTGTTGTGTTTTTATCAAGAATATAAAGTGCAGTAGTGCATACTGGCATTTTAACACGTCACTTTTATCGGATAACAGTTTTAAAACTGCTTTTATGTTTTTTTGGAGTAATTTTAAATTAACAAAATCAAATTTTAGTTCTTTGCAGCAGTGGTGGGATGTAGGGAAGAGCCAAATAAAGAATCTGTGCCTACAGTATACTCGCAATGTCTCTGGAGACTTGACCAGGTCTGTCAGGGATCTGGAGAGAGAAGTAGTGGAGCTGCAGTCTTTGGCAGGCTCCACAGGAGAAAGAGGACATTTTGAGGCCCTCAATGGCAAAAAGTCTGTTTTAACTGACCTACTGGGTGTGGCTGCCAGGGGCGCTGTGGTACGCAGTAGGTTCCAGAACATCGCACTAATGGACGCTCCATCTCATTTTTTCTTTGGTTTGGAGAGGAAGAATGGTCAGAGGAGGATGATCCACTCTCTTAGCTCCGAAGACGGGCGGCCGATCCATGAGTCTGTAGAGGTCCGTCGCTTTGCAGTTGCTTTCTACAAGGATCTCTTTAAGAAAGAATTTGTTGAGAATCCACATGCACTGAGTCATTTTTTGACGGACTTGCCAAAGGTGATGGCTAGCGTGAATGCGGAGCTGGAGAGTGGGATCACTCTGCAAGAACTGGCAGTGGCTGTCCAGTCTCTTCAGTGTGGAAAAGCCCCAGGGATAGATGGCCTACCATCAGAGTTCTACAAGGCGTTCTGGTCTGAGATCTGTGAGGACTTGCTGGAAGTACTGTCTGACAGTCTGCGGAAGGGTCACCTGCTCCTAAGTTGTAGGAGAGCAGTCCTCACCCTCCTTCCAAAAAAAGGCAACTTGAAAGATATTAAAAACTGGCGTCCGGTGGCCCTCCTCTGTACTGACTACAAAATTCTCTCCAAGGTGTTGGCTACCAGACTGAGGAAGGCGATGGAGCAGGTCATACATGTAGACCAGACCTACTGTGTACCTGGTAGGTTGGTTACAGACAACATTTTTTTAATTCGTGATGTTTTGGACCTCTCCAGCTCATTGGTCAAAGAACTTGGTCTTATTTCAATAGACCAAGAAAAGGCGTTTGACCGAGTTGAACATCCATACCTTTGGCAGACATTAGAGGCCTTTGGTTTCAGCTCAGGGTTCATCGCCATGATCCAGGCTTTGTATAGAGACATTGAGAGTATTCTTAAGATTAATGGTGGTTTGAGTGCTCCTTTCAAAGTTGAGAGGGGTGTCCGACAGGGCTGCCCCCTCTCAGGTATGCTGTACTCTCTTGCCATCGAGCCCCTCCTTTGTAAACTACGGCAAGGCCTCACTGGTTTTAAAATCCCCAACTCTGACTCGGTTTTTAAAGTGTCTGCCTATGCTGATGATGTTGTTGTTTTTACAAGAAATCAAAATGATGTAGACTACCTTTTAAGAACTGTTAATCTTTTTGGTGAGTGCTCCTCAGCGAGAGTGAATTGGGGTAAGAGTGAAGCTGTTGTGGTGGCGGGGAGACCACAAAAAATTGCCCTACCTGGTGGCCTCTCGTGGACACAAGGTGGTTTTAAATATCTTGGTGTGTTTTTAGGAAATCAGACTTTTACTGAGAAAAATTGGGAGTGTTTTTTAGAAAAAACTGAAGGAAGACTAAAAAAATGGAAATGGATTCTGCCAAACTTGTCCTTCAGAGGTTGTGTTTTAATTATAAACAACTTGATTGCTTCAATGCTGTGGCATCGACTGTCTTGTCTGGACCCTCCACCCAATTTGCTGGCCAGAGTGCAATCTATAGTCGTGGACTTTTTCTGGGACCGTCTTCACTGGGTTCCACAGAGTATCCTGTTTTTACCGAGGGAAGAAGGTGGTCAAGGGCTCATCCATCTGGCCAGCAGGGGGGCTGTCTTTCGCCTGCAGTTCATTCAGCGACTGCTGAGTGGCCCCCTTGACCTTGTGTGGAGACCTATTGCCAGGGCTGTCCTGGCTCGCTGTGGAGGGCTTGGACTAGAGGAGTCGCTGCTTTTAATGGATTTAAGGGGCCAAAAACTCCCAGAACTTCCCCAGTTTTACCAAAGTGCTTTTAAAATCTGGGGACTTTTTAAAAAGAACTCTCCCCAGGCTTCCTTGTCGCCTTTCTGGCTTTTAAAGGAACCACTTGTGTTCGGGACCCGTTTTGATGTGGGCAATGTTTTAGGACCTTCTGTTTAAAAAAAGTTCATTTCTGCAAAGGTTACAACGCTGGGACATTTGGTGAATTTATGTGGTCCTAACTTGGACAATGCTGTTGCCCTGTGCTCGGCTCTTGGCGTTTCTTCAGTCAGAGTTATAATGAACTTGTTGAAAGATTGGAGAGACTGCCTGTCCGCAGAAGAACACTCTGCTATTGTTTTACACTGCGAAAACTCTGTGCAAACTGCTGATGAACCTTTTCCTTTTAGTGTTTTATCTCCTGATTTAAAAGATGGCACTGGTGTGTTTTTAAACTCTGAGCACATTAACATTTGTGACTCTCCTGGTAAAAAAATGTATGGACTTTTGGTGAAAATTCTAAATGTGAATAAGTTAAAAGGTCGAGCTGATACACCATGGAGGAAACACTTGGGTCTGGGTCCAGAGGTGAGGCCTGCCTGGAGAGCACTCTATAAACCACCATTAACTAAGAAGGTTGGAGACCTACAATGGCGAGTTTTACATTGTGCTGTGGCTGTAAATGCTTTTATCTCTCTTTTAAACCCAAATGTTGTTGAGGTTTGTCCATTTTGTCCTCAGAAAGAAACTGTGTTTCATTGTTTTCTGGACTGTAACAGACTGCAATTGTTGTTTGTTTTTTTGGGGAAGCTGTTTTATCTGTTTGGAGAAGTCTTTTCCATGCAGATTTTTATCTTGGGCTTTCCATATAGACAGAGGACTAAGACAAAGAGTGAACTCTTAAATTTCATCCTGGGTCAGGCTAAAATGGCTATTTATGTTAGTAGGAAAAGAAAAATTGAACAAATGCTGGATTGTAATGTTAAAGACATGCTGGTTGACATGATCAAGGCTCGAATAGTGATTGATTACAATTACTATCATCTGATGCAAAATGTTGAAACTTTTGAGGCTATGTGGTGCTTTAAGCACATCCTGTGTTGTGTTAAGGAGGGGAAAATTACCTATGGTATGGTCCTGATGTAAGAAGCAAGTTTTTTTTTTTAGTTTTCCTGGTTTGGTTACTTATGTCTTTGATTTCTTGTCGGTGAGTCATTTTACTTTTCCATTGCTTTTGTTAGTTGTTTTAATTGTTGTGTTTTTCTGTTGAACTTGTGACAATAAAGGTGTGTTGAAAAATCAAAAAAATCTCTCTCTCTCTCTCTCTCTCTCTCTCTCTCTCTCTCTCGTGCGTATGCGTGGGCGTTTGTGGGAGCAGGGGTGTGGAGTGGTGTCGAGTGAGTACTTTAAACTTTGTATTTTCTAACTTTTTCTCTATCTTGTGTGTTTGAGGTGTGTGTGTTTAATATAGTGGGTTGAGTGTGTGTGTGCTGGGGTGTGAGTGTTGGAGTGGGTGTGTTGGGGAACGGTAGCTTCTGCTGCCGGTTTTTCCCGGCCGGCATCATGCCGGTGATTGATGGTGGTGTGGAGTTTGAGCGCTTAACCCGGCGTCATGGTGTGAGAATCCTCCCGACAGTTCCCTGTTCTGTGGAGGAGGCCAGCCTCGCTGTAGGACAGGTGGTTGGGCATGGCAGCATAAAATCAGCATCGAGGATGAACAGCGCAATTGTGATCTTTCTGGATTCGACTGAGAAAGCTGATCAGGTGGTGGCACAGGGAGTGGTCATAGGTGACACTTTTACTCCCGTTTTACCGCTGGCGAATCCGTCTAGGAGGATCACCATCTCAAACGCTCCTCCTTTCGTTAAAAATGATCAGCTGATTAGAGAGTTGTCCCGTTTTGGCCAGGTTGTGTCCCCTATCAGAATGGTCTCTCTGGGTAGTAAATCACCCCTGCTGAAGCATGTTGTATGTCATAGGAGGCAGTGTTTCATGGTGTTGAAAGACAGCTCTGCTGAACTGAACGCGTCTTTTAATTTCAGGATTGACGGCTTTAGCTACTTGGTGTTTGCAACATCTGAAACCATGAAGTGTTTTGCGTGTGGCGCAGAAGGCCATCTTATTAGGTCATGTCCTGAAAAGGCGAACACAAAGAGCACTGGCGGTAAGAAAGGTGATGCCGCTGTTTCTGGTGGTCCGGAGGGTAGCGCTACATGTGGTGCGGGGGATGCCGCTGCGGCGCCCGCTTCTGCGGGGGCGTCCGCGTCCGCGTCCGCTTGTGCTGGGGCGGCCGCGGCCGCCTCTGCTGGGGTGGCCGCGGCGGGCGCGGTAGTTGTCCCCCCAAACAGTGATGGTGGGGAATTTCTGTCTGGCGGCAGCTCTGATCATTGTGACGAGCCTGTCGCCCGGGGTAAACAGGTGGAGGGTGTAAGTAAAAGTGCAGTTAAACGAAGGAACGTGAATGAACAGACTTTGCAGGCGGGGGAGGAGCGGTTTGAGGCTGTAGCGGACACACAGAGCAAACACTGCATGACAAACGTTGCGTTTCATGAAGAAATGCAGGAATGTAGTTTTGTTGAAGAGGATCCTTTTAAAGCTGCACAAAAAAGGAAAAGTGCGGAAAACTTGCAGAGCTCTGCTAAATCTAGTAGGGTTGGGAATTTAGATTTACTGAATGAGAGCGCTTCTGACGAAAGTGGAGATGAGTCTGAACTGATGCAGACGCAGACGCAGGAGGAGCAAAGCTCCTATTGTTTTACTAAAATTAGGCAATTTCTCCAGGTGACTAAGGGGAGCAGAGCTGTGAAAGTGGAAAATTACTTTCCAGATCTGGAGTTATTCGTGGCATCAGCTCGCAAATTTATGAAACTGAATGATGGGAATGAGACTTTCACTGATCAGGAAATTTATCGTTTAAAGAAACTGGTTGCTAAACTGAAATTGCAAATTACTAACAGTCATGTTGACTCTTAGTTTGCTTCTTCCCTTTTATGCTATGTGTGTGTTTTTTTACTGTACCCTATTTTTATCCTTTTTAATGCCCCACCTTAGAATTGGCACTCTCAATATTAATGGGGCCAGGGATGATGTAAAAAGGGCCTCTTTATACAAGCTTTTTAATTTAAAGAAACTTGACTTGCTGATGGTCCAGGAGACTCACAGCACTGTGGACATTGAGAGCCATTGAAGGAAAGAGTGGGATGGCTGCATTTTTTTTAGCCACAAATCCAGTAGCAGTGGGGGGGTGGCTGTACTTTTCTCTAGGGGTTGTGTGCCTGTCTCTTATGAGGTAGAAGAGGTGGTGAGAGGTCATTTCCTCTTATTAAAGGTACAGTTTGAAAACGTGAACTTCGTTTTTATAAACGTGTATGTGCCAACACAGAGAGCAGAGAGGATCAGGGTCTTTGACGTGCTTTCGGATACGGTTAAGTCCTGTGATCCAAATAGTTTTTTATTTCTGGGGGGTGATTTTAACTGTACATTAAACCACAGACTAGACAGGAACCATCAGGAGCCTCACCCTGCTTCTGCCAATAGGCTGAGAGAACTGGTGAAAACACATGAAATGGCCGATGTGTGGAGATCACATCATGGGGACCAGAGGCAGTACACCTGGAGCCATGTCAAAGATAACCTTTTATCTATGGCTAGGTTAGACCGTTTTTATGGTTTTAAACATCAAATGAGTGTTTTTAAAAATAGTTGTATCTGTCCTGTTGGTTTCACTGATCACTGCGTGCTGATTTGTTCTGTGTTTATTGAAAATGTAAAGTGTAAGAGTGCTTTTTGGCATTTTAACAATACACTTTTAAATGATGTGTTTTTTAAAGAGGTTTTTCATGATGTTTGGAAGTCACACAGGGAACAAAAACCCTCTTTTAGTTCTCTCCAATTGTGGTGGGATTTTGGTAAGGCCCAGATAAAACAACTCTGCCAACAGTACACTCAAAATGTCACTCGTAGCTTGACCCAATCCTTGAAAGTTCTGGAGACTGAGGTGGTAGAACTAGAGGAGTTGCTCAGTTCTACAGGAAAACAGGAGCACTTAGAGGCTCTCAAGTCAAAAAGGTCAGCCTTGGCTAGCTTGCTAGGGGTCACCGCACAGGGTGCTCTGGTCCGCTCACGCTACATGGATGTAGCTCTGATGGACTCGCCCTCCCAGTACTTTTTTGGACTGGAGGGGAAAAATGGACAGAGAAAGCTCATTCACTCCTTGTTGGGCGATGACGGGAGAACAATCTCCACAGCAGCAGAGATCAGGAAACACGCTGCTAGCTTTTACAGTGAATTGTTTAGAGCAGAGTGGAGGGAGGACACGTCACTGGGCCAGGTTTTCCTTGATGGTCTTCCAGTGCTCTCAGAGGACCTTGTTGCCGGCTTGGATGCTCCACTGTCTCTGTCTGAGCTGCATACGGCGCTAATGAGCCTCCAGAATGGAAAATCACCAGGCATAGATGGTCTCTCTGTGGACTTTTTTAAGGAATTCTGGCCCCTGCTTGGTCCAGACCTGCTGGAGGTTCTCCAAGATAGCTTGGAAAGGGGGACCCTACCCACGACCTGCAGGAGGGCCATCATCACACTGTTGCCGAAAAAGGGGGACCTCCAGAGCCTAAAGAACTGGAGGCCAGTCTCTCTGCTCTGCACAGACTACAAGATTCTCTCAAAAGCTCTGGCCCGAAGACTGAGAAAGGTGATGAGCGAGCTCATTCATGTAGACCAGACTTACTGTGTGCCTGGCAGGCTGATTAGTGACAACGTCACTTTAATTCGGGATATTTTGGAGGTCTCTGGTTCATTGGCGGTAGAAACTGGTTTGATTTCAATTGACCAGGAAAAGGCGTTTGATCGGGTTGAACACCAATATTTATGGACAGTTTTAACAGCTTTTGGGTTCAGCCCAGGCTTCATAGCCAGGATACGGGTCTTGTACAGTGACATTGAGAGTGTGCTGAAGATAAATGGGGGCCTGTCTGCCCCTTTAAAAGTCCAGAGGGGGGTTCGGCAGGGCTGCCCTCTCTCAGGGATGCTGTACTCCCTCGCCATAGAGCCTTTGCTTCACTGCCTGAGAAGGGATCTATCAGGAGTTACTTTTCCTGGCTGTGACACCACGTTCAAGCTGCCGGCCTATGCAGATGATGTAGTCATTCTGCTAAATAAGCAGAGTGACATTGACGTTCTGGTTAGGAGTGTCAATCTTTTTGGCCAACTTTCCTCTGCAAAGATAAACTGGGGAAAAAGCGAGGCTCTGATGGTGGGGGAGAAACTAGAAAATCAGCTTGACTTGTTCAGAACTTGAGGAGTTCTGAACAACTCCTTATGTATGAAAAAACTATCCATCCTTGGACTGTGTCCGAGGTGCGGCCGAGATGAATTAATCCATCTATTCTGTAAATAACCATTTTGGTCACATCTTACTCAGGCATATCTCAAAGTGCATAAAAAAAACTCAATGTGCACTCAGTAGCATTAACATTTGTTTCCATTTTGAAATAAAATATACTACATCCAGGTCATAACTGACCTTGTCACATCACAAAGTGCATTTAGCTGAATAAAAAATGAACTGTCAAACACTTCAGTGCACAAACCTTCCAAGAAAAGATTGATAACATTAACAACATTGCACATCCACTATTGTGGTTTGTTTTGTTTTACATCACCACATGTGTGAGTAGGAAACTTTTTATAACTACACATTCCTTTACACACACATATCAGTCAACCAAAAATTTCTAGTAGAGTTAGGGATGGAGAAAGCACCCACTTAAAAAGTTGAGTAATGACTTCAGTCTTGAAGATTTGAGGTTTTTCCCCAAAATTTACAACAATTTTCTTATAGTTTTCTACTTTTCTCTGTAAATTTATCTAAATTTGAAACCATTTTCCTGAAATTTGTAATTTCCTTTTGTAAAATTGACTTTTCTTGAACATTTGAGACTTCATTATAAATTTGTGTATTTTTTATGGCTAATTTTTGTCTAATATTTAAAAAAAAAAAAGTTTTTTTTAGTAAATTTGAAACAGATTGTGATAAAATTTTGACTTTTTTCCTTATACAGTTTACACTTTTGACCATAATTTTGCAGAGCCAGAACAATAATTTAACTCTGATTTCAAAGAAGGAAATATTAATAAAATTATATTTTATGAAATAAATTAAGTTAAATTACCAAAGATGTAGTTATTTCTGTTATATTTCTATATATTTATAGATTTTTAGAACTCTCCTCACCACCCAGACAGCAGGAAAAACCTCTTATTTTGAAATCCAAATGTTGGCCCATTAATTTGTCTGAAGGCTGTTTACGGATTAAAGTCATTGACTTTGTGAATTCCGATCATCTTAACTTGTCGGGTACGTAATAATGAACATAAATTATTAGTCAATATTGTAGTAGCTTGTGAAGTCAATCCTCAGCGATTCATCAGTCACTCTTGCCTTTCCCTGCATATGAAGCCAAACCACACCTGTTTGCTAAGCGACTCTTCATTATTGTTGTCACAGGGTTGAGCATGGGTTCTACCAGGCTCAGTTTCTCTATTTATTAATGTATTTATTTATTTATTTCCTGTATTTTCTCCAAGCTTTGTGATGTCTTTTTGTGTTTTGGTTCCTGATAATTTATCGTCCTATTATGTACTGTATGTTTCAGTATTGTTATTATGTTGCATTTTCATGTACTTTTAGACTGTTTTTCCTTCCTCTGTGACAGGGCCATTATTTCTACTGTTCCCAGACACACCTTCCTCTCACAGCCTGTTTCCCCAGATTACCTCAGCTGTGAGATATCTTGGAATTAGCTCTCTGTCTGCTCCTGGCTACACGTGCTGCTCATCATTCCCCAATTACTGCTGTGTATTTAAGCTCTGCATTTTCTCTTTGTTGTGTGGTTACCGTATTTCATGGACTATAAGGCGCACTTAAAATCCTTTAATTTTCTCAAAAATTGACAGTGCGCTTTATAATCCAGTGCGTCTTATGTATTACTTTTGGTTGTTGTGCTTACTGACCTCGAACCGATTTTATGTGGTACACGGCACTCAAAAATCTGTCAAAATGTTTTAGTACGACTTTGGTAAACTATGAAGCCGCACCACTTGATGGATTGTCGGAGCATTACGGTAGTCAGGAGCCTCGCGGAGTAATATGTGCTTCAACAGGTAATATTACGGTGTGAAAATGAGTGGTGAAAATGAGTGAGTGGCTGAGAGGAGTTTACGTCAAGACCGGATGACTTTTTCCACAAATCTCTGTCTCTGTTGATCTGCGACTCCATGCGCGCCCATCTCACCGATACTGTCAAAAGCCAAGTGAAGCAAACTAATTTGGAGCTTGCCATCATTCCGGGTGGATTAACCAAATTACTCCAACCGCTAGATATTGGTGTCAACAGGTCATTCAAAGTTAAATTGGGAGCTGCGTGGGAGCATTGGATGACAGAAGGCGAACACACAGTCACCAAGACAGGGAGGCAACGCCGGGCGAGTTACACCACTATCTGCCAGTGGATCGTGGATGCCTGGGCTAAGGTATCAGTCTCAAGTGTCGTCCGAGCTTTCACGAAGGCGGGAATCATCACAGAACCGCTAAATAACAGCAACGAGACTGACTCGGATAATGACGAGAGGGATCCGGGCATGCTTGATGCCGAAATCGCCCAACTGTTAAACTCAGACACTGAAGATGAAGAATTTGATGGATTTGTGGAAGAGGAATGAACTAAAAAAAGTGAGTGTACTGTTTTGTATGTTATGTGTTCCAACTGTTTTTTTGTGTTACAACTGAATACCATAATATTGAGAGTATGTGTTCCAACTGGTTTTTTGTGTTACAACTGAACAATGTTGTGAGTTATTGTGAATAAGTTGAATAAAATTTCACTTATCTGACGGTTTTGTTGCACTTAATGTGTCTCACTTAATGCGCCTTATGTATGAAAATAGACCGTCAAATAGACTGTTAATTGATACTGCACCTTATAATCCGGTGTGCCTTATAGTCTGAAAAATACGGTAAATTGATTCTCTTCACATCATTATTCTGGTTGAGCCTCTGAAGTATTTTTCTTCTCCTGAGCGCTTCCCGCTCAGAGGTAGTGATGGCCAAATGAGGCTTTCTGGAGGACTTGAGGACTTTCATCAAAATGGCTCATATAGACGAGGCCTTATGTGAGACTTCATTTTCTCTACCAGGCCATCTAGTGGACAAAACATATACAACATGCTGATTTTTACCTCCGCCAAGGAGGTTATGTTTTCATCGGCGTTGGTTTGTCTGTCTGTTTGTTTGTCTGTCTGTCTGTCTTTTTGTCTGTCTGTCTGTTTGTTTGTTAGCAAGATAACTCAAAACGTTATGGACGGATTTTCATGAAATTTTCACAGATTGTCAGAAATGGCGTATCCTACAGATGGTTAGATTTTGGTGGTGATCCGGATCACCGTCCAGAAGAAAACCGCCATTACGGAAAATGCCATTTTCGTCAATAACTACTGAACCACTAATCCTATCATTGTGAATCCAATTGCTAGTCATATGTTTTCATGGTCAAGGAATCTGAAAACGTACACACAAACACTGTATGGGGGAACTGTGGTGCTTGGCGGAGGTCTGTGCTCTCCGAGTGCTTTTCTAGTTATAAGGGTATTATTGGTTTAATGTATATTTTTTTTAATTTCAATAAATGCACTGTCTTTTAAGAAATATCAATGATCATCACTGTATACTCAGTCCACTGTATAATCAGAGGAGTTATTGTCTAATTTGACCTTGTTGGATTTTCTTCTCCCTTTGTTATATTATTCTGTTTCTTTTAATCTGTACTTTTATCTATCCAAAATAAAGATTCATTCATTCATCATAAGGCAAAAAAAAATAAATAAAACTGAGGTGACTACAGTGAATGTGCCTGTGTTACTTGATGTGCTTGTACTACTTATCTATTTTTATTAAGAAATAATAAATTTTCAACAGTCTTATACTGTCCCAGTATATTCAACTCTGGCCTTATTCTCATGCAGGGCAAAATAGCAATAGTGCCTCAGCATAATGATGTGTAATAATGATCCAAGCTCTTTGAAACACAACAAGACACTTCACCTTGCAAATAAAAATGAAATTAAAAGAACAACACAGCTGGGATTTGAACACAGGTCTCCCACTTGCAAAATAAAAGCATTACCACTAATCCATCATTGCAGCTAGAGTAAAGAGCTACTATTTGTCAAAAATACATCAATGGGAGAAACGCGCTCAAACTTTCCCCAAACGGGAGAAGTCCGTGTTTTGGGGCTGGCTTCATCTGAAAACTGGCTGTGACAAATCCCTTACACAGTAAAACATGACTACACAAAATGTGAGGGACGGGGATTTCTAGTGGGTATCACTGCTCACTTTATTTCATGTTGCGTGCAAAATCATGAACGGCTTCCTGACCCAGTCACGTGGTCCGACGTCAATATATACAGTATGTCACGATGCATACCTCGAAACATGCCTTGCCAAATATTTCCTGGATAAGATTGGAACACTGGTGCCTGCCTTCCCATCACTACTCAGAGACTCCTCACTGCAAGTTATTCTCGTCAAGCATTTTTGTTCTGTGGGCACTTTTTGATGCTTATGTTGTTTTTTGCAATAAATATCTTCAACACACCCTGTGTTTGGATCTGTTCTCTCTGCACCTCGGAGAGGCGCATATGACAATTGTTCCCATTACTAGTGGGTTAAAACCACCATAAATGCCTCCACTGATTACATACCTCTTCTGATTTTTTTCCACATTTAAAGTACTTTAATAAGCTCATGCTTCTCTTGGAGAGTGATGCTAACGAGATACTCTGCCTGCCAACTGGAACGGTCACGCAGGCGGGACACTTCTGAACTCCATGCTGATGACAGTCACGCGCGTTGTTTGTGTGTGAGCTTGCGGACCGTCATTCCTTCATATTTTTTTCTTAAATTTATATTTCCTTGGCATGGCCTGGGTCTGGGCCACTCGGAGGTTGGTTCTGGGCCACATGTGGCCTGCAGGGTGTTAATTGAATAGGCCTGGTATAAGGTTCCAGGGCTGCACATCTTTTTCCTGTCTCTCCTGCTCCACTAATTGTGTTCCCTCCTGCAGCCACACTCACCACCTGTAGGTAATCAGGAAGGCCATTTAAAAGAGACTCACTCCTGCTGCTCAGCCTGAGCACATCATTTCAGCTTCAGCCAAGCCTGTTTATCTTCATCTGTGTGCAGCCTGGAAACTTCCTTGCTTTGTAATTATTTGGATTGTTTTCATCCTTTGCCTATACTCTCCCCAGGAATTCCACCAGAGTGGTGGACTGGGCTCCTGGTGGACCCTTCACCTTCACCACATTGTAAGCCGGCTTACCATCATTCACAGTGTGCTGTTTCTCACCCCTTTTCCCCATCACCCTACAGGCCTGGCAAGCCTGCTACTGTATATATTGTCTCCACCTATCTGGATCCCTGCAGTGGAGACATTTGGAGGACCGTAAGCCAGGTATCCTGCTGTCCCATCAGCAGCCTGGAGTGGGGCACTCCCATACCCAGCCATACCTGTAAGAGAGACCCAAGCACAATTAATTATATTATTAACCCTAATATCTGTTACAAGACTAACCTTATCTCTGTTCTCTCCTCTCAGGACTGCCGGGCTCCCCCACATCTCCTGCAAGCATAATCACTATTTCACAATAAAATCATTGTTCAGCGTTTACCATTGTCTCCACTCGTGTCTGCTTCTGGGTCTGGTTACATTAATCTTGTCAGTCAGGTCCCATCATAAGTAAAACACCTTAAATAAAGTATTAACGTTATTACAAGAGGACTCTATAAATACTATTTACATACAGCATACAGCAGGGAAAATAAGTATTGAACACGCTGTAGGGGGTGTAAGGGAAGGATGTGGAGGTGAGGCATGAGCGTAGGCCGACACAGGTTCTTTATTGACCCTCTAACATAAATACAGCCAGTGGACCCCAGCATTGCTTGCTGGGGCCGGGTGTCTGGTGGGAGAGTTTCCTCAACCTTCTCTGCATTCTGCTTGTATAGCTTTAATTGTATGTTATTGGCATCAAAACTGGGGATTCTAAATTGTCCTTAGGTATGACTGTGAGAGTGAATGGTTGTCTGTCTCTCTGTGTTGGCCCTGCGACGGACTGGCGATCTGTCCAGAGTGTACCCTGCCTCTCGCCCTAAGATGCTGGGATAGGCTCCAGCGCCCCCGCAACCCGAAAAGGATTAAGCGGAAGAAGATGGATGGTATGCATAAAGAGCTGTGCTAGTGCATTATGCTTGTGTGTGTACAAAGACAATGTGTGACACATTAACATAACATTTGCAACATTCCTGACCATACATTCACCCCCCTGCCCTCATTGTCTGTCTAGTTACTCCTTGGGGGCTACCCCCTTCAGTCCATTGTTTTGCCCCTCTTCCTGCTTCTGGGTGTGAGAGGAATGTCCACCAGCTGTGTCTAGTGTCACCACACAGCCCCCCCCCCCCGAACGCTCAGAAAGGGCTGTGACCCCCCCCCTGTCGTTTGGGCTCAAGTCAACACCAGATGAGGCTGCAGCAGGGGGTTGTTGCTCCGGTCGAACTGTCTGCTGGTGAAGAGTGTCGGAGGGCATGTAAATCTGTGGGGCAAAAGGAGGAGGGGTGAAAAACACTGTCTGCTCCGCTACAAGTTCCAACACATGACGGCCATGGTTCGTGGGCGCACGGGGTCCAGTGTGCGTCGTGCGTAATGGAGCAAACCGGCGATCAGCCAGCTTTAGGGAGTGAGGTGCGGGAAGAACGATGTGGAGGAGGAGGTGGAGGTGGATGGGAATAAGTAAGTGCCGGCCCAGGACGTCAAAAGTGTTTGGGCCGCGCAAAAATTCCGTGTGGATCCGCTATGGTAAGCAACTTTCCCAGTAAACCTGGCGGTGACCCGCAGCGGCTGTGAAAAAAGTTAAGTCACTGACTCCTATTGCGGCTCAGTCCTGCAAGGATGTGGGGAAGGTGAATGGCCAAATTCCCCGAGGATGTGTAGCGGCTGTGAAAAAAAAAACTGAAGCTGTGTGAGGGACTTGGTTTGGCGTGGTTTGGCTTTAGGTGCGGAAGCAGCCCTAAAGTCATCAGGGAAAGCAATCGGGTAAATTCCCGTTGTGCGCCGTGGCTGGGAAACCCATACAAAGTCCCGTGTGTGGGCTGCATGTCTGCTTCAGGTGCTTGAGCAGCCCTAAAGGTTCCGAGGATGGCAATTGGCCGTGTTTCTCGGGCATGTGCAGTGGTGGAGGACAATGTATAAGTCTGTGGAGCCGGTTTGTCCCTGGTGCGTGGCACGCGCCTGGCGCAGTGACCACATAGCTGGAAGTTGTGCTGTCCTCATAATCCTGCGGTGTGTGTGCGGGGCTTCTGTGCCAGAAAGTCTGCTGTCGGGAGGTGAGTCAGGGTCGGGGAGCTTGATGGAAATCAACGCAGATGGCGCCAATGATCTTCCCCGTTCAGGCTGTTTCTTTGCATTGCTTGTTTCGCTGATCCTCGTGCATCTCGGTCCCAGTGCCACGCTCTCCGTCCGGCCCTGGAGGTTGCCATTGTGGAGAAAGGAAAAAGTGCGCGCGCTCCAGTGTGGATGTGAAGGATGTAGGCGTTCCCCGGTCTCTGG
Organism: Pholidichthys leucotaenia; assembly: GCA_020510985.1. Lineage (NCBI taxonomy): Eukaryota > Metazoa > Chordata > Actinopteri > Cichliformes > Pholidichthyidae > Pholidichthys > Pholidichthys leucotaenia. The sequence continues at coordinate 222,778,993 of CM035838.1, read as the reverse complement.
AATGCACAGCGTGGTGAAAGGGAGCACCTTTCACCACGCTGGCGTGTGGTGTGCGGCGTAAGGGAGAGACAGATCATCTCTGTGAGGTCACCAATGTGGAGAAGAAGGAATCCACAGCACAGCGAAAGGGAGAGATCGTCCATTTCACATCAGGTCACCAATGTAGAGGGTGTAAGGGAAGGATGTGGAGGCGAGGCACGAGCGTAAGTTGACACAGGTTCTTTATTGACCCTCTAACATAAATACACCCGGTGGACCTCAGTGTTGCCCGCTGGGGTCGGGTGTCTGGTGGGAGAGTTTCCTCAACCTTCTCTGCATTCTGCTTATATAGCTTTAATGGTATGCATAAAAAGCTGTGCTAGTGCATTATGCTTGTGTGTGTACGAAGAGAATGTGTGACACATTAACATAACACTTGCGACATTCCTGACCATACATTCACCCCCCTGCCCTCATTGTGTGTCTAGTTACTCCTTGGGGGGCCTACCCTCTTCAGTCCATTGTTCTGCCCCTCTTCCTGCTTCTGGGTGTGAGAGGAATGTCCACCCGCTGCGTCTAGTGTCACCACAATGTCAACATTTTTCTCATTAAACATATTTCTGATGGAGCCATTGACCTGAGATTTTCAACAGATATCAGTAACAACCCAAGTAATCCATACATACAAAGAAATCAAAGCAACTGTGTTCACAAAACAAGTTATATTTAATAAAGTGGAATGACACAGGGAATAAGTATTGAACACACTTGGGAAAATTCATTTAGTATTTAGTAGAAAAGCCTTTGTTGGTAATAACACCTTCCAGATGCCTCCTTTATGGATAAATTAGGTGCAGGCATTGCTCAGAAGTGATTTTAGCCTGTTCTTCCACACAAACTGTCTTCAACTCTTGAAGGTTCCGTGGGTGTCTTCTATGAACTCTGATCTTTAGTTCGTTCCATAGATTTTCTTTTGGATTCAAGTCAGGTGACTGACTGGGCCATTCTATTCAATTCAATTTAATTCAACTTTATTTATATAGTGCCATTTCACAACAACAGTCATCTCATAGCACAATCAACTGTAGGGGGGAACCCCCACAGTTGCAGAAAGACACCAGCAATCAGGCGATCCCCTGTGAGCAAGCACTTGACGACGGTGGAGAGGAAAAACTCCCTTTTAACAGGAAGAAACCTCCAGCAGAACCAGGCTCAGGGAGGGGCAGTCATCTGCTGTGACTGGCTGGGGGGTGAGGGGATAGAGAAGAAGAAAAGAACAGACATGTAGAGAGCAAACAGCACGATGGGGACTCAATCTATGGGAGAGAACAAACAAATGTTAATGACCAGCAAAAAAAAAATATTTCATAGAGAGTGAGGAAAGGAGTGAGGCCCAGTGCATTACTGGAGGTCCCCCGGCTGACTAAACCTATTAGCAGCATAACTAAGGGAGGGTTCAGAAACACATGATCCCTCCCTAATTGTAGGCTATATCAAAAAGGTAGGTTTTAGCCCTATTCTTAAAAACAGAGATCGAGTCTGACTCCCGAATCCAGATTGACAGCTGGTTCCACAGGAGAGGAGCTTGATAACTGAAGGCTCTGCCTCCCATTGTACTTTTGGAGATTCTAGGTATTACAAGTAATCCTGCATTTTGGGAGCATAGTGCTCTGTTAGGATAATACGGTAGTATCAGATCTTTTATATAAAAAGGAGCCTGATTGTTTAGAGCTTTGTAAGTAAGAAGAAGGATTTTAAACTTAATTCTAAACTCTATGGGAAGCCAATGAAGGGAGGCCAGAACCGGAGAGATATGATCTCTCATTCTAGTACCTGTTAAAACTCTTGCTGCAGCATTTTGGATCAGCTGAAGACTTTTTAAAGATGTTTTAGGACAGCCCGATAATAAAGAATTACAATAATCTAATCTCGAGCTAACAAAAGCGTGGATCAGCTTCTCAGCATCACTCTGAGACAAGATGCTCCTAATCTTGGCAATATTACGCAAATGATAGAAGGTAGTCTTAGAAACAAATTTAATATGTGAATTGAAGGACAAATCCTGATCAAAAATAACTCCAAGGTTCCTCACAGAGCTATTAAGAGAAAGAGTAACTGCATCCAAACTGAAAGTTTGATTTGGAAAGGAATTTCTAAGGTTTTTTTGGACCAACAAGAATGACTTCAGTCTTATCTGAATTTAATAGCAGGGAATTACAAGTCATCCAAGCTTTGACTTCCTTAAGACAGGCTTCTAACTTGGCTAATTGATTACTATCATCTGGCTTCATTGACAGGTATAATTGTGTGTCATCTGCATAACAATGAAAATGTATACAGTGCTTTCTAATAATGTTGCCTAACGGAAGCATATATAAACTAAAAAGAGTAGGGCCTAGCACAGATCCCTGTGGAACTCCATGACTAAGCTTTGAGTTGAAAGAAAACTCATTATTTACATGAACAAACTGGAACCTATCAGATAAATAAGATCTAAACCACTGCAACGAAGTTCCATTAAGTCCAACATAGTGTTTTAATCTATCAAGTAGAATATTATGATCAATAGTATCAAAAGCTGCACTAAGGTCTAAAAGGACAAGTACAGAAACTAGTCCATTATCAGATGCGATGAGGAGGTCGTTAGTGACCTTCACTAAGGCTGTTTCAGTACTATGATGGATTCTAAACCCAGATTGAAACTCTTCAAGTAAACCATTTCCCTGCAGGTGGTCAAATAATTGCGTAGCAACAACTCTTTCTAAGATTTTTGAAATGAAAGGGAGATTAGAGATTGGTCTATAGTTAGCTAAAGCTCCTGGATCTAGCGTTGGCTTTTTGAGTAAGGGTTTAATTACAGCCGTTTTAAAAGCCTGCGGTACATGGCCTAAAGTTAATGAAGAATTGATTATATGAAGAATAAAGCTACCAATAAGTGGGAAGACTTCTTTAAATAACCTGGTAGAAATAGGGTCTAAAAGACAAGTTGAAGGTTTGGATGAGGAAACTATTTTGTCTAACTCACAAAGGTTGATTGGAGTAAACTCATCAAGACAGACATCAATAGAAGGAGTTGTAGTAGTTACAGTATTTAAGTTAACTGTGGGTAGAATCTGATTGATTTTATCTCTGATGGATGAAATTTTATTATTGAAAAAGTTCATAAAGTCCTGACTAGTAAGCTCTAAGGGAATGCTAGGATTGACAGAGTCCTGACTCTTTGTCAACCTGGCTACAGTACTGAAAAGAAACCTGGGATTATTCTTGTTCTCTTCTATTAATGCAGAGTAATAACTCGCTCTAGCTTTTCTAAGAGATTTTTTGTAAATTAAAAGATGATTTCTCCAAGCTAAATAGATTTCATCTAAATTAGTAGAGCACCATTTTCTTTCTAATTGACGAGTCTTCTGTTTTAAGCTACGAGTTTCTGTGTTGAACCAAGGAGTTAGAAATCTCTGATTAGACTTTTTCTTTTTTAAGGGGGCCACCAAGTCTAGAGCCTGATGCAGAGAAGCTGAATAAAGCTCTAGCAGCTTTATTTTCCTCATCTGGAGCCAGTTGAGAGTTTCCTTGGCTGTGTGTTTGGAATCATTGTCTTGCTGAAATGTCCACCCTCGTTTCATCTTCAGCATCTTGGCAGATGGCAACAGATTCTTATCAAGGATGTCACTGTACATTTGTCCATTCATCTTTCCTTCAATTATATGAAGGTTGCCTGTACATGTGCTGAAAATCACCCCCACACCACCATGATGCTCCCACCTCCAAACTTCACTGTTGGTATGGTATTTTGGGGCTGATGTGCAGTGTCATTTCTCCTCCAAACATGCTGTGTGTTGTGGCATCCAAAAAGTTCAATTTTGATCTCATCTGACCACAATATATTCTCCCAGTATTTTACTGACTTGCTCAGATGTTGTGCAGCAAACTTTAAATGAGCTTCAACATGCTTTTTCTACAGCAATGGAGTCTTGCGAAGTGAGTGAGCATAGAGCCCATGTCGGCTGAGTGCAATACTTATTGTTTTCTTTGAAACAGCAGTACCTGCTAACTCCAGGTCTTTCTGGAGCTCTCCACGAGTGGTTTTTGGCACTTGGATAACTCTTCTGATAATTCTTTTGACTCTGTCAAAAATCTTGTGAGGAGCTCCTGGTCATGGCCAGGTTATGATAAAATGATATTCTTTCCACAGCCGAATGATGGCTCCAACAGTGCTCACTAGAACATTGGGCTGCACGGTGGCGCAGTGGTTTAGCACTGTGGCAGCACAGTTTTACCCTCGGCCGGGGGACCACGGGGATCATGAGATCGTGGGTTCGATCCCAGCCCCCGACCAACAGTGAGCTGTGTGGAGTTTGCATGTTCTCCCCGTGTTGCGCGGGTTTACTCCGGGATTTCTCCGGTTTCCTCCCGCATACCAAAACATGTAGGTTTAGGGCGCTCGCGCACGCAGCGACCAGCAGCCGGTGGCTTGTCACCAGACTGCAAACCATGTCTACCTACGGGTACAAATAAGTAACAAAAAAAAAAAAAAAAAAAAAAAAAAAAAAAACATTCAGCAGTTTAGAAATGCGCCTGTAACCAATACCATCATTATTTTTATTTTTATTTTTTTTTATTTATTTATTTTGCATACTTTATTCATCCCAGAAGGAAATTCAGGGCATCAACGTGGATGATGAGGCAGTAAGTCAATGCCTCCATCAGAAATGTGTTTAATGAGAAAAATGTTGATGTGTTCAATACTTATTTTCCCTGCTGTATATCAAATATGAGCAATGCTGCTTTTGGCAAAGTAAATCTGTTTGGCAATATAAGGGAAGCAGGTATCTGTTCTGCTTACCTAGCTGCTAGACAAGACGGGGGAAATTGCAACTTTTTTCTTTTAAATTTGAAAGTTTTTCTCATAAATACTTCTGCAACAACTTTTTTCCCCAGGTTATCATCCCGCTGAACTCTAAATGAAAATGTGCCACTTATATTGGTCATTTTACTATATTTTGATTCATTATTAATTCTGTGCTAAGCCAGTTGCAACAAAATTTCATTCTGTTCACACTCGTTGGATATTGGATGACAACAAAGCCTATCTAAGTCAAAGTCTAACTTTCAGCAATCTAGGTGCAGCAAAAAAAAATTCTGATCGCCCATAGAAGGTGTTGGCGTGTTAAACACTCGACAACAAGGAAAATGAACAGAAAATAGATGCTTCCAGAAATAAACAAAACACTCTGTGGACATGCAGGCTTAAAGCAAACATGCACTGAAACAGGTCGTAGTGAAGAAAAGTATAAAATGGTGCTGGAGTATTTAATCCCTGAGGTGTTCTGACCAAAGCATGTTACAAATGTTTATTACCTCTGCCAAGGAGGTTATGTAATTGGGATGGTTTGTCTGTTTGTTCGTCCGTCCGTTTGTTTGTCTGTTAGCAGGATTATGCAAAAACTACTGGATGGATTTGGATGAAATTTTCATGAGAGGTGATCCATGGACTAGAGAGAAATCGTAACATTTTGGTGATGATCAAAGAACGCATACCTCCACCAAGGCTCTGATCTTCTCACACTGCGTTAGCAAGAATCCTCCAAAACAAACCCGTTACATTTTGGAGATGATCCATGAGGGGCGGAAGGAGCATTGGCAGAGGTATGCACTCTCTGAGTACTTTTCTAGTTAAGGCAACTGTGTCAACATGTGCAGAAAAAACACATCTGTTCTGTCTGGAAATAGGACAACGGAGGCAGGAGTCGAACTGAGCACAAACTTTATTACAGAACACACAAGGTGGTACACATGTGCGTCAATAAAGCTATAAACTAACACTAAACTGTTACAGGCTCTTGCTGTGACAAAGGGGGAGTGCCAAAGACCACAGCTCCCGCCAACAGTCTCTTAATATAGGCACGGCATGGTGACGTCACCCGTGCCTGCATCCTTACGTCTGTGTTGCCTATTTTTAATATGAGCACATATCTAATATTTACTCCCCTCTGAAAAAGTTCAAAACATTATCACACATTATATACTCAGAGCAGCTTAACTCACAACAGTTTTTCTAAACAGCAAGCACAGAAAGTAGACCCTGGGCCACTGGGTAGACTGCCAGTTAACCCTACATGGTTGACTGGGTTATTCTGCCACAATGTTGTAACCATGCTCTGCCTAAACATTTCAAAACAGAGTCATTTTAAGGGAGTAGTGCCTCTTGGCTACATGGGCTCTCTTGTACGGGGGGGGGGGGGGGCTCTTTGGGCGTGGGGGTCCCCAGGGTGTGTGGTAGTGGCGATGGGGGGGAGCGCTGGGGGTGTGCCTGGGGGGCTTGTGCCAGGGGCACAGGCCAGTCTCCGGCCCAGGGGGTGGAGGCGCTAGCCTCCTGGCACCTGGGGCCCGGGGGCTGGCGTTGGCCCCACTGGGGGTGGTGGAGGGTTGGTGGGTTTGGGGGCGTGGGCCCACTGCGCCGGCCGCCTGGCAGCCTGGCCTTCCTGGGCCATCCCTCCTGGGGAAGATGCTTGGCTTTCCTGGGGCTTGTTGACCTTCGGCATTTGTGCCCTGTGAGGGTTGGTGGCACTGCCTTGCCTGCTCGGGGTTTCCAGGAGGGAAGTTGCTGCGACCGGCCTCTTTCTTTGTGTGTTTCATGACAAACCACTCATATGCACACACTTATTTTGCCGGCGCTTTCATATACACGCACACGGACGCACAAGCACATATGTCTCCCCTTTAACAGGTGCGGATACCAAACTCGTGTTGAGACCTCTTGGTGGAAGAAGCAGTCTGTCTTCCGTTTGTTTTAGTTGTTGGTTTGTTTGTCTTTTTTGTCTGTTCCTCTCCCTTTTCTTTCCCCCTCCACACACTTCCTTTCCCCATTCCCCATCCTGTCAGGCCCTTCATGGGTAAAATAATTTAAATAAATTATGAAAAGTTATTACAGGAGGAGTTTACCACAATATACAGTACATAGATAGGTACTGTATAAAGCTCCTTTTGGCAAAGTAAATCTGTTCTGGCACAATAAGGGTAGCAGATTTCTGTTCTGCTCATGTAGCTGCCTGACAGGACAAGGGGGAAAAAAAAACAAAAAACAAAACAGAGTGATTTTCAACAGTTCACCTTCAGGGGCCTCAGTCAAGCCTGTGGTGGGTGTGCCCCCGGAGGTGCTGGCTGCAGCGGACCTTGATGCCCTCTTGCTGGAATCATGGCTTGCTTGTCAGCAACATCCCAGCCCGGGTCCCATACCAGCTGGGTCAACTCCAGCGCTCTGTCTTGATCCAAGGCTGCTGCTGTTACATTTCGTAGATGACTGGTGTGCCATCCTGAACCACCGGCCATCTGGATGGTGGCTGGCCTCTTTCGTGTGGTGATTTTCATCTGCGATGATGGGACCGTCTGTGGGTCCAGGTGGTTGGATCATTGGACCCAAACCCAATCAAGTAGTGCTTGCAGTGCTTGGTTCGGCTGCACTCGGCACTGCTGTTCTCTTGTCTCTGATGCTGGTTGCTGCTGTGGCGGTGTGCCATCCACGCCAGTGGCAGGATGTGCCCTTGGTCGGCATTGCTCTGCTGGGACCTGCAAGGATGTGGGATGAGTTGGCTTCTTCTCTCCCTCACCTGGTGCTGGCTGAGGTCACAGCGATGTGTCAGCGTCATCAGCGATGGGACGTGCGCGGGGCTGTCTTCAGTCACTGGGGTCCCCTTTCTCCATGAACTCCCCCTCCTGTGGCTCCACGGCAGCTGCTTGAAGCTCATACTGGGCGAGGATCAGAGATAAGTCCGGTTTGTGCTCTTTCTCCATGCTGCGTTCACTCTCTGTGCTGTGTTCTCCAGCTGTACTCACGTTCACGAAATCACACTATCCCTCCTGTGATGAGGCTGCAGCTCTGGAATGCTCGTGCTGGTGGGGACCGGCTGTGGGACCTGTGTAGCTGCGGACTAGGGCTCCTGTGGCTGCTCCGGGTCAATTGGGTCCTGTTTGGCATGCGGTGTGAGGCAGGTGGTGGCCACATCCACATCTGTGTGCAGGGGACTCAAGTCATCGTCCAGGCTGATTTTGCCCTTGGGTGTTGCGTTGTGGTATCATGCTGTCCCACGGCATTTACCTCAAGACTCTCCTCAGAAGGTGCGGGGTCGGCGGGCTCAGCAACTGGGGCCACGGTCTGTACCGGCAGAGCTCACTGTGGGGAACACGGGCAGAGGCCTACCAGCCGCGATACTACCACAGCCGTCATCTCCAGCTGGGCCGGATGTCTGACCTCACCCGCAATATGTCCTGTATCAAGGGATCCACGGCGTACTCCTCCACCTGAGACTGTATCAGCCTATCCTCAGCGTGCCCAAACTTGCATGTGCTAGCCAAACAGCAAAGGGTGTCTACGTACTGTTTGAATGACTCATCTTCTCGCTGTTTGCGCTGGTAAAACACGAACCTCTGGGCCATCATGTCCCATAGAATAGCAGTGTTCAGTCAGTAATGCTACACAGTCGTCATATGTGTCCGCCTGTCCCAAAAGGTCGAATATCCGCTGCCCCTAGGCACCCAGGCTGTAGAGCAGGATTGCTCACATCCTTTGCTTTCCGTGTCTGCCCAGGTTTGCAGCCTCCACATAACTGCTGAACAACTCGAACCAATGGGGCCATGGAATGGACGGCTCGCCTGGGGCTGTGAGGAACGGCAGCGGTGGTTTCCATCTTCAAGAAAAGTTCCTGCTAACGGTATCTTAATATAGGTATGGCAGGGTGATGTTACCTGTGCCTGCGTCCTCATGTCTGTGCTGCCTATTGTTAATATGAGGACATATCTAATGGCATCTGTTTTAAAAGCTTTCTTTCTTTCTTTCTTTCTTTCTTTCTTTCTTTCTTCATAATATATAAACACCATCATACTTCCAGAAGGAATTCCAGACAGACCACATGTTTTTCCCTTATGTGCTCCCTGCTTTGTTGAGAGGTTTTCAGAAAGCATGAATATCGCATATGAAAGCCATAAAACTGTAAAGGCCATTCTTGACGGAGAACATGAGTGCGGCGTAATGGAATAGGTGGGAGGCAGAGCTATAGTGATGGGGAGTTGATTGCAATGCCATTATCTATCATGTCTTCAAATAGAGAGCTCTCTCACACCCACTTCTAACATTATGTGCCCCCCCCAGTCCCCTTGGAGTTCTCAGCATCACTCTCACGTCCTCCCTTCTGCCCGCATGTACATCACAGGGGAAGACAAGGGTGCTTTCAAGGCGTAATTTGCCATGCACTGTTTTTTTTTATTATCTTTGACTACAGTATGTTCAAAAGTAACTCTGGCCCCATTTCTTCTGTCATCCACACCGTCTCCCTGTCCCCCATCCTCTCTGACACCGGTTTTAATTTAAAACCAGACAAATATTTCAAATTTACAAGAAAAAAGTTGCAAATGTATGACAACAAGTTGCAAATTTCAAAGAAGAAAATGTTATGATCTGAACATCTTGTCCACGCTTTCTGTTGTTTTTTGAACCATTTTCACCATTATTATCTTCATGTTATCATTCATATTATTTAAGTTCTTTATGTCCAACACCAGCTGTTACTTTTGAATGTTTCTCCTGTGTTCCCTACCTCAGCCTTGGTTGATCAGTGTTTTTCATTATCATGTCTCTAATTATGTCCTGTAGTTTTGTTCCTGCGTGCATGTTTATTATCATTCTCTAGCTCCCCAGTGTCCATTGTCTGCACGGCCCCGCCTGTCCTGTTTCCCTCACCTGTAGCTGATCCCCTGTTATCCGTTGGCCTCTGATTACTCTCACCTGTTTTGTGTTGAGTAATTACAGTACCTGTTTTCTTTATTAGCCATCCTTTTCTGTTGCCTGGTGCTGGAACATTATTTGTCTGTGTCATGAGGAGGGGTTGCACTTCCGGCTCCCGTTTCTCTTCATCATTTATTAAAACCAAGTTATGTGTTTGTTTGACAGCTCAGTCTGTCTTCTGTCCTCATCATCCTGGTTTTGGAATAAATCCTTTGTGCTCTACATCATGCTTGCCTTAAGGAGTCATTTACTGTCTTCTGGAGGCAGCCCATGACAGTATGTTCCAGCCAAAAGAAGACTCTGCGGGCAGGGTTACCTTCATTCCGGAGGAAGAGAGTTGGATGGTCCGAGCCACAGAGGAGTTTGTCTTCAACGCCCAAGCTTTAACATATCAGGCGGCAGCTACCAATTTTCCGGCTGGTGTGGCTGAGTATTTGGAGGCAAATCTCAGCCTGTGCAGCAACACCAGACTGTTGGGTCTGTTCCTCTCCGTCTTAATCCTGTGAAGGATATTTTCTGGACTGGTGAGAGACTTTTTCCCTGTTTGTGAGCCTGTGCCGACAGTGAAACATCCCCAGCTTCTCTCATCTTCTTCATGGAAGCTTGTGCCAATGATTGAGCATCCCCTGGGTTCTACAACCTCTGTCCCTTGCTGCTTGCCAGTTCTGGTACCATGGAAGCTTGTGCCAACGGTCAAACATCCCCTGGATTCCACAATTGAGCATGTGCCAACGATTAAGTGTCCCCTGGCTCCCATAACCGCCATCCCTCGCCACCCTGTCCCCAACGTCACTGCAGTCACACGGAGTGATTCGTGTGGTTCCGCAGTGGCAGTTACTACAGCAGCAGCAGCCTTAGCAGCCGTGGAGCACAGTACAAACCAAGTACTATTTTCTCATTTTTAACATCTAATGGTTAGAAGTCTTGCCTTGTTCCCAATGAAGAGCCTCAGCAGCCACTATCCACTGCTGCTAAGCCCTCACTTTTTGTGTTTGCTGCCACCTCCATTTGCCTGCCATCATCTGTTTCTTCCCTCTTTTCTCTCCCGAGTTTGTCATCTGGTGATCCGTCAGCTGCCTCCACATCATCTGCTGCTCCATCAGCCTCTCCGCTCCAGAGCTCTTCATCTGCTGCTTTGTCAGCTTCTTCAGCTCCTGAGCTTGTCTATTGCTATCACATCTACTGCTGCTCAGCCTCAGATTGCATCACTCAAAGCTGAGCTTCAGAGCACCTCATCCACTGCTCCTCCTGAGGTCATCACGTCACCAGCAGCTTCGCCCGAGACTGTCATCCCAACAGTGGTGGACCAGGAGTTAAGGCAAGTGCTTTTTCTCTTATTTTAAACATCCATTTTTAAAAACACTTGCCCTGCCCTTGGTGGGGGGACCTAAGTGCAGTTCCAGAAACAGCTGGCTCCTGTATTCACAGACATTTTTAACACCTCCCTTAAGTTATGCCACGTGCCATCCTGCCTCAAATCCTCCACCATCATCCCTGTCCCCAAGAAGCCACGGATCACTGGACTTAATGACTACAGACCTGTAGCGCTCACCTCTGTAGTCATGAAGTCCTTTGAGCGCCTGGTCCTGTCCCACCTCAAGTCCATCACCACCCCTCTCCTGGACCCGCTGCAGTTTGCCTACCGAGCCAACAGGTCTGTAGACGATGCAGTCAACCTGGCCCTCCACTCCATCCTGCAGCACCTGGACTCCCCGGGAACCTACGCCAGGATCCTGTTTGTGGACTTCAGCTCCGCATTCAACACCATCCGCCCCACTCTGCTCCGGGACAAGCTGTCCCTGCTCAACGTGCCTGACTCCCTCTGCAGGTGGATCATCGACTTCCTGACGGACCGGAGGCAGCATGTGTGGCTGGGAAAGACTGTCTCAGACTATACTAGCATCAGCACCGGATCACCCCAGGGCTGTGTACTTTCCCCCCTACTCTTCTCCCTTTACACCAACTCCTGCACCTCCAGCCACCAGTCTGTCAAGTTGATCAAGTTTGCGGACGACACCACCCTCATCGGGCTCATCTCCAACGGCGACGAGTCCGCCTACAGGAGAGAGGTGGCCCAGCTGGCGTCCTGGTGCAGCAATAACAACCTGCAGCTGAACGCTCTGAAGACAGTGGAGATGATTGTAGACTTCAGGAAAGTCACTACTCCTCTGCCCCCCCTCACCCTCTCAGGCTCTCCCATCACCACTGCTGATTCCTTCCGCTTCCTAGGCACTACCATCACCAGGGACCTCAAATGGGAGCTGACCATCAGCTCACTCATCAAAAAAGCCCAGCAGAGGATGTTCTTCCTGCGGCAGCTGAGGAAGCTCAAGCTACCCACCAAGATGTTAGTGCAGTTCTACACAGCCATCATCGAGTCCATCCTCACCACCTCCATAACCGTGTGGTACGCAGGAGCCACTGCCAGGGACAGACTAAGGCTGCAGCGCGTCGTGCGCACTGCTGAGAAGGTGATCGGCTGCAAGCTCCCATCTCTCCAGGATCTGTACATCTCCAGGACCCGGAGGCGTGCTGGCCGGATCATAGCCGATCCCTCACACCCTGGTCACGTACTGTTTGCCCCCCTCCCCTCTGGTAGAAGACTTCGGTCCATCCAGACTAAAACCTCCCGTCACATGAACAGCTTCTTCCCCTCTGCCATTAGACTGCTGAACACTAAGTGACTCTCGTGCACCATGTACAGCAGCTCAACCAGACTCATGTCAATCATCACTGTTTTCTTCCTGCATTACCGACTGCACTATATAGTTCTCCACAGTATCTGCTGCTGGCTAATATATATTTTAACTGTTGACCAGTATCACTTAATCTTATCCTACACTTTATTACATGTATAGTTTATTTCTCTTATCTTATCATGTTTAATGTTGCAGCATTGTACCGACACAAATTCCTAGTTTGTGTACTACATGAACAATGGCAATAAACCTGATTCTGATTCTGATTCTGATTCTGATTCCGATCTGCCTCAGGGTCCTCTCCACCAGTTTTTGATGTGGACAATAATTGTGTGGACTCAACACCAACATGTGTCTTTTTTCCTCCCTGTCTGAGATGGCTGCATCAGGGATGGAATTCCTGGCTCCCGAGCACGCCGCTGACCAGCTTTCATCATCATCATCTGGGTTTGCCCTTTGCCAGCCTTCATCTTCTTTGTCTGGGCTCGCTGTTTGCCAGCCTTCATTGTCAGAGCAGTCTACACCATACTGGCCATCGGAGCAGATCACTCCACCTCGCCGTCGTTGGAGCAGGTCGCTCCATCATCATCATCATTTGAGGTCAGCACTCCCCAGCTGCTGGATCCTGAATCTAAAGCTTCTGCAGCACCATGGTTTTCTGTCTGGTGGTTTATGGACTTGGGGAGGTTGCCAGACCCACCGTGTTCTTTGATCTGGGGGCCTATGGACTTTGGGTGACCCCCCTGTCACATCTTGTTCATTCGTCAGGTGACCCTTGGACTCTGGTAGGCCACCTAACACGTTGTGTTCATCCGTCTGGTGGTCATTGGACTTTGGTAGGCCACCTGATGCATCGTGGTCATCCATCTGTGACATGATTGGTGACCCAGAGGCAGACACGGATTCCAGAATAAACTCAATTATCTTTTATTGTAGAGTGTGAGTGTGGATGTGTGTGTGTGTGCAGGAAAATAGCAGCTGGGCGTACAGAGCAGTGTTCAGACTGGCAACCCTAGGAAAGAGCATAGACAGGTGGATTAGCGACTGGGGTTTGGAGGAGTGACTCAGAGAAGGTTCAGTCTTACGTTTGGCTTGTTGGTGGGAAGCACAGAAGACTCCCGAAGGCTCCGGCCAGCTGAGCTGTTGCTTCGGCTCTGACTGCTGAAGAAGTGAAGGGTGAAGAAGCGTGCAGTGAACTGGTGAAGTGTAGGTTGTGCCCAATCCGCTGCCAGAAGGAGAAGGTCTGCCGCCAGAAGGCTTCCACCTGTGCACAGGGGAGATAGAGCAGAGCGAGGAGATAAAGGAATGGCGTAGGCTTACTTGTAGCTGGCAAGCTAGGACTCCCAGGAGGTACGATGAGGCAGGAAGGATCGCTGGAGAAGGAACTCAGAGGAGTTCAGAGGAGAATCCAGAGGAAATGAGTTGATGAAGAGGTCTTGCCAGACCAAGGAGCGTGATGTCTCCGTGCAGACCAGAAGGTAGCGTGGCTTAAGTAGGAAGACTTAATGAGGTGAGCAGGTGTGTGTACAGCTATGGAGAAAATTAGGACAGCAGGCATGCAGAGCGGATCACTACAGTACTCCTCCCCCCTACGGGACGCCTCTCGGAGGCCAATCCAACTTACCCAGGTGTGTCTGGTGGAAGTCCCTGATGAGCTGAGGATCCAGCATGAAGGAGGAACGCATCCAGGACCTCCATTCAGGACCGTAACCCTCCCAGTCCACCAGGAACTGGAGGCCATGACCCCCTCACCAACCATCCAGGATGGACTTGATCTTCTACGTGGGGTCGCCATCAATCACTACCGGTGGAGGTGGCATCTTGGGAGGAAGACACAGAGGGCTGGAGCAGAACGGCTTCACCTGGGAGACGTGAAAGGTGGGACGAATCTGGAGGGAGGGGGGGAGAGCCTGGTGCACAGCAACAGGATTCACAATGTGTGTAATAGCAAAGAGACCAATAAAACGCTGTGAAAGTTTCCTGGATTTGGCCTTGAGATTGATGTGTTTGGTGGAGAGTCATATTCGCTGCCCAACCCGGTAGGGCGGAGCCAAGGTCCTGCGGTGGTTGGCAATGGTGGAGTTGCGGTCCGCTGTGCTTTGAAGTGTGGCCCGGGTAGCCTTCCACAACCAGCGACAGTGCCTCATATGGGCCTGCACAGAGGGCACTGTGATGTTTTCCTCCTCCTTAGGGGTTGTAACCTAAGAAGGCCTCGAAAGGAGACTGACCTGTGGCAGAAGAGACCGCGGTGTTATGGTCGTACTTGATCCACAGCAGATAGGAGTTCCAGGATGCCGGGTTGGAGGAGGTAATGCACCGTAGCGCTGTGTCTAATTCCTGATTGGTGCGCTCACACTGATTGTTGCTCTGGGGATGGTACCCCGAGGACAGGCTCACCGTAGCCCCAATGACTTTGCAGAAAGCCCGCCACACCTGCGAGACGAACTGGGGACCATGGTCGGACACGATGTCCAGGGGGATGCCGTGGAGCTGCACCACGTGGAGGACGAGCCGGTCCGCAGTCTCCTTGGCCGTGGGGAGACCCTGTAGGGGAATGAAATGGGCCACCTTGGAGAATCTATCCATAATGGTGAGAATGACGGTGTCATCGGCAGAGGAAGGGAGGCAGGTGATGAAGTCCAGCACCACATGGGACCAGGGCCTGCCGGGGATGGGCAGAGGATGAAGCAGACCTGCCGAAGGAGAGGAGGACGTCTTACTGGTGGCGCATAGGGGACAGGCTCAGATGTACTCCTCGACGTCCCTTCGGAGAGATGGCCACCAAAAGGTCCTCTGCATAAGAGCCATGGTGCATGCTGTCCCCGGGTGGCATAGGAGCTTGGAGGAGTGGACCCAATTTATGACTTCGCCCTGGACAGCAGAAGGCACATACATCTTCCCCACAGGCCCCCTGCCTAGGTCGGCCTCGGTCTCCTGCGCTCTATGAACCCTCTCCTTATACCCCACAAGAGGGCGCCCATGATGGATGAAGGAGGTACAATGGGGTGTGATGGAGCCTCAGCAGCATCCGAAGCAAATTGTCTGGATAGAGCGTCAGGCTTGGTATTCTTGGACCCCAGGTGGTAGGTGATGGTAAAGTCAAACCTGCCGAAGAACAAGGACCAGCGGGCCTTGCACGCATTAAGACGCTTAGCCGTTCTGAGGTATTCCAGGTTCTTATGGTCAGTCCACACAACGAAGGGCTGGGAGGCCCCCTCAAGCCAGTGGTGCCACTCCTCAAAGGCTAGTTTCACCACCAGCACCTCCCTGTCCCCAATGTCATAGTTCCTCTTTGCCGAAGAGAGACAGCGGGAGAAGAACGCACAGGGGCAAATCTTGTCATCCACAGGGGAGCCTTGGGACAAAACTGCTCCGATTCCAGAGTCCGAGGCGTCCACCTCCACAAGACACTGCAGAGCGGGGTCCACCTGGGCCAAGATGGGGGGGGGGGATGACAATTTTAATTCCGTAAAGGCAAGATGATTATGTTGGATTAAATTAATCAACTCCCTCTGGTTATCTAAACTATCATAATCCTAGAAGTTCTGGTCGTGGAGGTGGAGTAGCAGCAATTTACCATTCTAAATTACTAGTTAATGTAAAGCAAAAAACATGTCTTAATTCCTTTGAGGGCCTGGTCCTCACTATAGGGCATGTTAGCAATCTTAGCTTAAACCCAATTTTCTTTGCCATAGTTTACTGTCCTCACTCAGCCTACTCAGAGTTTTTATCCAAATTTGCTGAATTTCTAGCTGATTTAGTGCTGAAATCAGATAATAAGAATAATTATAGTAGGGGATTTTAATATACATGTTGATGTAGATAGTGACTGTCTTAATAAGGCATTCAATTCAATATTAGACTCATTGGGGTTTTCCCAGAAAGTAGAAAATTCTACCCATTATCTCCACCACACATTGGACCTTGTTCTGACTTATGGCATAGAAATAGAAAATATGGTAGTGTCTCCTTATAATCCTGTACTGTCAGACCATTGTCTGTTAACCTTTTGATTTTACTATTTCTGATTATTTGACTCCTAAAGAAAAATATTACTACAACAGATGTCTTTCAGATGATGCTGTTACCAATTTTTTGCAGATTGTCTCCTCTATACCATGTGTCAACACAATGGAAATAAAAGATGGAGAGCTTGCTCCTTCCGTAATTGATAGCATGATAGATAGTGTTACAACCTCTCTGCATCAGGCTCTAGATTTGGTGGCCCATTTAAAAAAGAAAAAGTCTAATAAGAGATTTTTAACCCCTTGGTTCAACACAGACACTCGTAGCTTAAAACAGAAGACTCGTCAACTAGAAAGAAAATTGCATTCCACTAATTTAGATGAATTCTATTTAGCGTGGAGAAATCATCTCCTAATTTTTAAAAAATCTCTTAGAAAAGATAGAACAAGTTATTAAGATAAGATAAGCCTTTATTAGTCCCACAACGGGGAAATTCCAGGATTACAACAGCACAGGGATAGCAACACTCAGAGCAACAATCAAGAAGACAAGAAAAACAAGAGCAGCGAATATACATATGTACATATAAATATATATACACACAGTGCGGAGCATTGTAGCTAGATGGAATAAATATATAAATATATATACACACAGTGCGGAGCATTGTAGCTAGATGGAATAAACAGCATAACCGTCTACTTAGTTATCCTACATAGTATGAATATGTACCCATACATATTGTCACTCTCCGTAACGACCGATATTGTCCTAGTTGTATACTGGAGGGGACCATTGTGTAAGTCTGTTGCGTCTTTTGCATTCAATACAATGACTAGGTAGGTTATACAGTCTGACAGCCGTAGGTAGGAAGGACCTGCGAAACCTCTCAGTTGCGCACCTAGGATGATGTAGTCTGCTGCTAAATGAGCTCCTCAGTGCGTTCAGTATGTCCTGCATAGGGTGGGACTCGGACTCCAGCAGATATGACAGCTTAGCCACCATCCTTCTCTCTCCTATCTCCTCCACTGGGTCAAGGCGTTGCTCCAGGACAGCGCTAGCTTTCTTGATCAGTTTGTACAGTCTCTTCCTATCGGCTGCTGTAATGCCACTGCCCCAGCAGACCACTCCAAAAGTGATGGCTGATGCCACCACTGTGTCATAGAATGTCTTCAGCAGCACCCCTTGTACACCAAAAGATCTGAGTCTCCTCAGTAGGAACAGCCTGCGCTGTCCCTTCTTGTAGAGTACATTGGTATTGTGTGCCCAGTCTAGTTTATTGTTCAGATGAACACCCAGGTACTTGTAGGATGTCACCATCTCAATGTCTGTTCCCTGTATGTTTACTGGTGCTGTGAGGGGTTATCCTTGCCTGCGGCAGTCCACCACCAGCTCCTTAGTTTTCCTCGTGTTGATCTGGAGGCAGTTCCAATGGCACCAGTCCACGAAGTCCTGGATAAGTCCTCTGTACTCAGCTTCACCTCCGTTGGAGATGAGGCCGACGATCACAGAGTTGTCAGAGAACTTCTGTAGATGGCACTGTGTCGTGTTGTGTGAGAAGTCCGCAGTATAAAGGGTGAACAGGAAGGGAGCCAAAACCGTTCCCTGAGGGGCCCCCGTGCTACCAATGATCGTGTCGGACACACAGTCCTGGGTTCTCACAAACTGTGGCCGGTTAGTGAGGTAGTCCAGGATCCATGATGACAGGTGCTGGTCCACCCCTGCACACAGCAGCTTGTCCTTCAGGATCATCGGTTGGATGGTGTTGAAAGCACTGGAGAAGTCAAAGAACATGATCCTCACCGCATTCCCGGGCTTCTCCAGGTGGGACAGAGAACGGTGAAGGAGGAAGACCACTGCATCCTCCACCCCACTGCCATGGTGGTAGGTGAACTGGAGTGGATCCATCGCTGGTCCCACCAGGGGGCGGAAGTGAGCAAGGAGCAGTCTCTCCAGGGTCTTCATCATGTGAGACGTCAGGGCCACTGGTCTGTAGCTGTTCAGGTCTTTGGGGTGGGAAGTCTTTGGTACAGGTACCACACAAGATGTTTTCCACAACTGTGGTGCCCTCCCCAGCTTCAGGCTCAGGTTGAAGATGTGCTCCACAATCCCACACAGCTGGTCTGCACAGGACTTGAGGAGCTTTGCGCTGATGCCATCCGGTCCCGGAGCCTTCCTCGCCTTGATCTTCCTCAGCTCCGTCCTCATCTGGGTCTTAGTGAGGGTCATGTTGGGAAGCTGTGTGTTGGGAGTGGGGGGGTGTTGGTGGAGTGGGGTGTGGACAGCAGGACTCAATGTCTTTAGAGGCAGCAGTGGTTGTTGTGCAGTCGGGGGGGAGGGCGGTTGGTCAAACCTATTAAAAAACAGGTTCAGATTGTTCGCCCACTCCCTGTCCCCCATGGTCTGGGGGGAGATATTCTGGAGCCTAGAGATGGTTTTAAGGTTTCTCCAGACCCCGCCGATGTCACTTTGTTGCAGCTTGTCCTCCATCTTCTTCCTGAAGCTGTCCTTGCCTTCTCTGATCTTCCTCCTCAGCTCCCTCTGTACGGACTTCAGCATCTCCCTATTCCCCGACCTGAAGATCCTCTTCTTCTCTCTCAGAAGTGTTTTTATCTCAGGGTTGATCCAGGGTTTGTTGTTCGAGCAACACCGTATGGTCTTGGTGGGTACGGTGTTGTCCACACAGAAGCTGATGTAGTCCGTGATGGTGTGAGTGAGGCCATCGATGTCCTCACCATGTAGATCGCAGAACTGCTCCCAGGCAGTGGTTTCAAAACAGTCCTTTAGAGCATCCATTGCCTCCTCAGACCATAACTTTACTGTGCGCATGACCGGAGGTTGTCTGTGCACTAGGGGTTTGTACACCGGCAGGAGATGAACCAAGTTGTGATCCGATCTCCTGAGTGGGGGGAGTGGTGATGAGGTGTACGCCTCCTTAGTGTTTGCATAGAATAAGTCCAGTGTTTTATTGTCTTTAGTGTGGCATGTGACATACTGGGTGAACGTGGGTAGAATGGGAGACAGTGAAATATGGTTGAAATCGCCTGAGATGAGGAGAAGAGCATCTGGGTGTTCTTTCTGCAGCCTGCCAGTTACTGAGTGGATGACGTCACGCGCTGTCCCAGCGTTCGCCGTCGGATTTGCATAAATAACAATGCAGATCACGTGTGAGTATTCCCTCGGGAGATATGTAGGCCACATGCTAACAGCTAGCAACTCCATGTCTTTGTTGCAGTGTTGTTGTTTAACCGTGATATGTCCCGGTCTGCACCAGTTGTTATTGACATACATCATCACTCCTCCGCCCCTTGCTTTCCCACTGTCTGGTGTTTGGTCTGCCCGTATTGCGTAGAAACCCTCCAGTTCAATGTTAGCATCTGTTGCTAGTTCTGTTAGCCACGTCTCCATAAATAGCATCAAGCTACTCTCTCTGTATATGCTCTCGTAGCGAGAGATAGCCGCTAGCTCATCTGTTTTACTGAGTAGCGATTGTACATTCCCCATAATAACGGATGGGAGGGCGGGTCTGTACTTTATATTCCTCACCCGCCGTCTTACTCCAGCTCGACAACCATGCCGTTTCCGTCTTATTTCTCTCGGTATGTCGAGTTTTTGCGTTAGCATCGTGGGCCGGTTAAGTGCTAATGGCTGGTCCCTATTGTACTGCCTCCTACAAGAAACAGTGGCTCCGTCCGCTGGCTCAGGAGACATTTGGGCGATCTACGTGTCTGTGATGGATCAAGGTGTTGCCGAAACAGAAAGATTAGCAAGAGAGCCAGATAGTAAAAAGAAATAGGAAGAAATTGATCCGCTTTTGCAAAAAGGCAGCCTACTCGTGTAGCACCGGAAGTTGGCGCCGGAAGTTATTACTCTGCATAAATAGAAGAGAATAAGAATGATCCCAGGTTTCTTTTCAACACTGTAGCTAGGCTGACAAAGAGTCAGGACTCTGTCAATCCTTGCATCCCCCTAGAGCTTACTAGTCAGGACTTTATGAACTTTTTCAATAATAAAATTTCATCTATCAGAGATAAAATCAGTCAGATTCTTGCCACCATTAACTTAAATACAGTAACTACTACAACTCTTTCAATTGACATCTGTTTGGATAAGTTTACTCCAAATGACTTTTTAGAGTTAGACAAAATAATTTCTTCATCCAAGCCTTCAACTTGTCTTTTAGGCACTATTCCTACCAGGTTATTTAAAGAAGTCTTCCCATTTATTGGTAGCTTTATTCTTCAAATAATCAGTTCTTCATTAACTTTAGGGCATGTACCGCTGGCTTTTAAAACTGCTGTAGTTAAACCCTTACTCAAAAAGCCAAAGCTGGATCCAGGAGTTTTAGCTGTCTATAGACCAATCTCTAATCTCCCTTTCATTTCAAAAATCTTCGAAAGAGTTGTTGCTACTCAATTATTTGACCACTTACAGGGAAATGGTTTATTTGAAGAGTTTCAATCTGGGTTCAGAATTCATCAAAGTACTGAAACAGCCTTAGTGAAGGTCATGAATGACCTTCTTATCACATCTGATAATGGACTTGTTTCTGTACTTGTCCTTTTAGATCTTAGTGCAGCCTTTGATACTATCGATCATGATATTCTACTTGATAGATTAGAACACTATGGTGGACTGAATGGTACTTCACTGCAGTGGTTTAGATCTTATTTGTCTGATAGATTTCAGTTTGTTCATATCAATAATGAGTTTTCTTCCAACTCTAAGCTCAGTCATGGAGTTCCACAGGGATCTGTGTTAGGCCCTACTCTTTTTAGTTTATATATGCTTCCATTAGGCAACATCATTAGAAAGCACTATATACATTTTCATTGTTACGCACAATTATACCTGTCAATGAAGCCCGATGATTGTAATCAATTAGCCAAGTTAGATGCCTGTCTTAAAGAAATCAAAGCTTGGATGACTTGTAATTTTCTGCTATTAAATCCGGATAAGACCAAAGTCATTCTTGTTGGTCCAAAAAACCTTAGAAATACCTTTCCAAATGAAACTCTTAATTCGGATGTGGCTACTCTTACTCTGAATAGTTCTGTGAGGAACCTTGGAGTTATTTTTGATCAAGATCTGTCTTTTTAATTCACATATTAAATTTATTTCTAAGAGTGACTTCTATCATCTGCGCAATATTGCCAAGATTAGGAGCATCTTGTCTCTGAGTGATGCTGAGAAACTGATCCACCCTTTTGTTAGCTCTAGATTAGATTATTGTAACTCGTTATTATCAGGTTGTCCTAAAATATCTTTAAAAAGTCTTCAGTTGATCCAAAATGCTGCAGCAAGAGTTTTAACAGGTACTAGAAAGAGAGATCATATCTCTCCGGTTCTGGCCTCCCTTCATTGGCTTCCCATAGAGTTTAGAATTAAGTTTAAAATCCTTCTTCTCACTTACAAAGCTCTTAATAATCAGGCCCCCTCTTATATAAAAGATCTGATATTACCCTATCATCCTAACAGAGCACTATGCTCCCAAAATGCTGGATTACTTGTAATACCTAGAACAGGGGTCACCAACCTTTTTGAAACCAAGAGCTACTTCATGGGTATCAAGTCATGTGAAGGGCACCAGCTTGACACACTCCTCTAAAATAACAAATTCTGTATATATATATATATATATATATATATATATATATATATATATATATATATATATATATATATATATATATATATATATATATATATATATATAAATAATTATCAATAACTTTGAGTGGGTAACAGACAAGATCAATATTCAACACTTTATTTTATTAATCTCAGCAATTGTTCAGATGATCACTTTTACATTTCATTAAAAAAATGTCGTTTTCACCAGTCCCTTTTAACCATAAAAGACTAAACCCTTTTAATTCATGAACTATGTTGAACCATGTTTGAAAAAGTTATGCAACATTTAAGAAAAATCAACTTTCATATTAAATAAATCTTATCACATTTTTAACTGATCAAATCTGCTGCAATTCTGCTCAAAATCTGTTACATTTAATAAACACACTTTTGTGTGTTCTTCTTCACTGGAATTATATCCATACAGTTCTTGCCAAGAATCATGCTTGAGTAATAACCAGCACTGTCCTTTCATGAGAAGAAGCTAAACAGCGCTGAGAGTGCTTATATGCAAGGTGGAGCAGTGGTTAGCACCGCGGCAGCAGTTTACCCTCGGCCGGGGGATCGCGGGGACCGTGGGTTCGATCCCTGCCCCCGGCCAACAGTGATCTGTGTGGAGTTTGCATGTTCTCCCCGTGTCTGCGTGGGTTTACTCCGGGATTTCTCCGGTTTCCTCCCACATGCCAAAAACATGCAGGTTCGGGAGTTAAGGGGCGCTTGCGCACGCAGCGACTGGCAGCTGGTGGCTTGTCACCGGACTGCAGAAGAAATCTACAGTCAAAAAAAAAAAAAGAGTGGGCAGCAGTGGGCCACAGTCGCCCCGCAAATGAAACACACGCAGCTTCCTTTCACGGTAGTAAAAAAGAACTCTTCCTCCCGCTCACTTTGAAAATGATAAATTTTCTGTCTTTTTTTTTTTTTTTGCCATGTTTTTGGGCTAGAAAACAGCACTGCGCTCACCATCTTCACTGGCCGCTAGCTTACGCTCCACAAGCGCGAAGGTTTTGTCATGCGCACAATACTGACCTTTGAACTAGGTCAGAGTTCACCTTAACGTTACGTATAATAAACATATTTTCATTTTTTTTTATTTTTAAGACATTGTCATTTTAGAATCTATATAAATGCAAGTGTGATTTTAAAAAATAGTGGCAGAAAAAATTACATCTTAGAAGCAGCTCACTTGCGAGTTGTGCTATTTTTAGAACAGGCCTGCGGGCGACTCATGTGGTCCTTGCGGGCGACTTGGTGCCCGCGGGCACCGCGTTGGTGACCCCTGACCTAGAATCTCCAAAAGCACAATGGGAGGCAGAGCCTTCTGCTATCAAGCTCCTTTCCTGTGGAACCAGTTACCAATCTGGGTTCGGTAGTCAGACACGATCTCTGTTTTTAAGAGCTGGGTAAAAACCTTCCTCTTCAATATAGCCTATGATTAGGGAGGGATCTTGTGTCTCTAAACCCTCCCTTTGTTTTGCTGTTAATAGATCTAGACTGCCTGGTGACCTCCAATAATGTACTCGGTTTCTCTCCGTTAATGTTTGCTCTCTTTATGTCTGTTCTTTCCATCTTCTCTATCCCCTCACCCCCCAGCCAGTCGCAGCAGATGACTGCCCCTCCCTGAGCCTTGTTCTGTTAGAGGTTTCTTCCTGATAAAAGGGAGCTTTTACTCTCCACCGTCGCCAAGTGCTTGCTCACAGGGGATCGCCTTATTGATGGCGTCTTTCTGCAATTGTGGGGTTTTCCTTACATTTGAAAGTGCCATGAGATGACTGTTGTTGTGATATGGCACTATATAAATAAAGTTGAATTGAACTGAATTGAAAAGGCGGCCTCAGCCTCCTCCGTCCACCGGAAGGGCACCTTGGTGGATGTGAGGTGAGTGAGAGGAAGTGCAATAAGACTGTAATTCTTGATGAAGTGGCGGTAGAAGTTGGCAAACCCCAGAAACTGCTGTAACTGTTTCTGGGACGATGGGACCGGCCACTCTACCACCACTTTCACCTTTACCGGGTCGGCGATGACCTCGTTGTGCAAGATGATGAAACCCAAAAATGAAGTGGATGAGGTGTGGAACTTGCATTTCTCCGCTTTGACGAACTATTTGTTCTCCAGCAGCCGCTGCAGCACTCGCCTGACATGCACCCGATGTTCATCGAGGGACTGGGAAAAAATGAGGATATCATCCAGGTACAGAAATACAAAGGAGCCCCAAAAAATCCCTCAACACATCGTTAATAAGGCGTTGAAACACAGCGGGGGCGTTAGTCAGCCCAAATGGCATGACGAGGTACTCAAAGTGGCCACTAGGGGTACGGAACCCCATCTTCCACTCGTCTCCCTCTCGAATCCGCACCAGGTGATAAGCGTTGCGGAGGTCTAGTTTTGTGAACCAGGAGGCCCCCTGGAGGGAATCGAAGGTCGTGTTGATCAGCGGAAGAGTGTATTTGTCCTTAATGGTGATATTATTCAGTTCCTGAAAGTCGATGCAGGGCCTCAGGGAGCCATCCTTCTTACCCACGAAGAAATACCCCACCCTCACCGCTGAGGAAGATGGGCGAATTAGGCCAGAGCTCAGGGACTCCTTGATATAAGCTTCCATGGCCTCCCGCTCCGAGGCTGACAGGCTGTAAAGCCAACTGGATGACAACGGAGCCCCGGGCTGGAGGTTAATGGCGCAGTCGTATGGGCGGTAGTGGTGGTTGGGGGCGGGGGGGCAGCGCTTGGGATTTGCTGAAGACAGTGCTTGGGATTTGCTGAAGATGGCGCCCAAATCGTGGTATTCGGAGGGAACCCAGGACAAATCAGGTGGGGGTGTGTCAGGAGCACAGAGAGACACGGAGAGCGAGCATGCAGCGGACTGGAGACAGACACTTAGGCAGAAGGAGCTCCATGAGATGATGTTTCGAGACCCTTGTGGTCGAGCACGACCCTTGTGCCAAACAGGATCATCGTCATCGTCACTTCCTTGTGGTAACGTATCGTCACTTCCTGTTTTGCTGTCTGCCTGTGTGGTTTGCTTTGTGGTTTGCTCTCTAGCCACTAGCTATGGCTACTAGCTCTCTTTCCTCTCCTCCTCTGGTGTGCTCTCTCTGTCAGATGTTTAGCTACACCTCTGCCTCTTTTAGCGATAACGGTAAATGTAATAAACGTTGTCTTTTTGAGGCGCTCGAGGCGAGGTTGTCTGATTTGGAATCCCGGCTCCGCTGCATTGAAACACCATCTGCGCCAGTTAATCTTGACGGACGCCCATTAGCTGCAGCGGAGCTAGCTAGCTTAGGCCCCCCTGTCAGCGGTTCCCCGGCTCTCCTCAGCAGCGAGGAGACTGGGTGGGTGACGGTGAGAAGGAAGCCTAGTCGCAAAGCCCCGGTACACCACCAACCTGTTCACGTTTCTAATCGTTTTTCCCCGCTCAGCGACACACCCGCTGAGGAAAAAACTCTGATCATTGGTGACTCTGTAGTCAGAAACGTGAACCTAGAGACTCCAGCGGCCATAGTCCAATGCATTCCTGGGGCCAGAGCAGGCGACATCGAGTCAAATTTGAAAATGCTGGCTAAAAGTAACTGTAAATATTCCACAATTGTTATTCACGCCGGCATTAATGACATCCGTCTCCGGCAGTCGGAAGTCACGAAACTTAATATAGAATCGGTGTGTGACTTTGCAAAAACGATGTCTGCCACTGTAGTATTCTCTGGGCCCCTCCCCAATCTGACCAGTGATGACATGTTTAGCCGCTCGTCATCCTTGAACCGCTGGCTGTCTGTGTGGTGTCCTAAAAATGACGTGGGCTACATTGACAATTGGAGCTCTTTTTGGGGAAAACCTGGTCTTATGAGACGAGACAGCATTCATCCCACTTTGGATGGTGCTTCTCATTTATCTAACAATCTGGCATCTTTTTTATCCAAATTTCCAAAACCATGACTACTCAGAGTTGGGACCAGGAAGCAGAGTCGCAGTCTTACACGCCTCTCTGCAGCTCCTCTTCATCCGCCACCCCTCAACTTAGCCCCTGTCTTCCCCATCAGAGAATCGTTGTCTACTCCCTCCAAAGTAAATAAAAATATAATGTATAAGCATCCCAAAGTGATAAAGCAAAATATTGGTAAAACTCAAATTAAACATAAAGCCTCTAAATTGAATGATTTGGCCTCTGTTCCTCCTCATAATTTAAAAATTAAATGTGGTTTATGCAATTCTGCATTAATAGAAGAGAACAAGAATAATCCCAGGTTTCTTTTCAGTACTGTAGCCAGGTTGACAAAGAGTCAGGACTCTGTCAATCCTAGCATCCCCTTAGAGCTTACTAGTCAGGACTTTATGAACTTTTTCAATAATAAAATTTCATCCATCAGAGATAAAATCAATCAGATTCTTCCCACAGTTAACTTAAATACTGTAACTACTACAACTCCTTCTATTGATGTCTGTCTTGATGAGTTTACTCCAATCGACCTTTGTGAGTTAGACAAAATAGTTTCCTCATCCAAACCTTCAACTTGTCTTTTAGACCCTATTCCTACCAGGTTATTTAAAGAAGTCTTCCCACTTATTGGTAGCTTTATTCTTCATATAATCAATTCTTCATTAACTTTAGGCCATGTACCGCAGGCTTTTAAAACGGCTGTAATTAAACCCTTACTCAAAAAGCCAACGCTAGATCCAGGAGCTTTAGCTAACTATAGACCAATCTCTAATCTCCCTTTCATTTCAAAAATCTTAGAAAGAGTTGTTGCTATGCAATTATTTGACCACCTGCAGGGAAATGGTTTATTTGAGGAGTTTCAATCTGGGTTTAGAATCCATCATAGCACTGAAACAGCCTTAGCGAAGGTCACTAACGACCTCCTCATTGCATCTGATAATGGACTAGTTTCTGTACTTGTCCTTTTAGATCTTAGTGCAGCTTTTGATACTATTGATCATAATATTCTACTTGATAGATTAGAACACTATGTTGGACTTAATGGAACTTCGTTGCAGTGGTTTAGATCTTATTTATCTGATAGGTTCCAGTTTGTTCATGTAAATGATGAGTTTTCTCTCAGCTCAAAGCTTAGTCATGGAGTTCCACAGGGATCTGTGCTTGGCCCTACTCTTTTTAGTTTATATATGCTTCCGTTAGGCAACATTATTAGAAAGCACTGTATACATTTTCACTGTTATGCAGATGACACACAATTATACCTGTCAATGAAGCCAGATGATACTAATCAATTAGCCAAGTTAGAAGCCTGTCTTAAGGAAATCAAAGTTTGGATGACTTGTAATTTCCTGCTATTAAATTCAGATAAGACTGAAGTCATTCTTGTTGGTCCAAAAAACCTTAGAAATTCCTTTCCAAATCAAACTTTCAGTTTGGATGCAGTTACTCTTTCTCTTAATAGCTCTGTGAGGAACCTTGGAGTTATTTTTGATCAGGATTTGTCCTTCAATTCACATATTAAATTTGTTTCTAAGACTGCCTTCTATCATTTGCGTAATATTGCCAAGATTAGGAGCATCTTGTCTCAGAGTGATGCTGAGAAGCTGATCCACGCTTTTGTTAGCTCGAGATTAGATTATTGTAATTCTTTATTATCAGGTTGTCCTAAAACATCTTTAAAAAGTCTTCAGCTGATCCAAAATGCTGCAGCAAGAGTTTTAACAGGTACTAGAAAGAGAGATCATATCTCTCCGGTTCTGGCCTCCCTTCATTGGCTTCCCATAGAGTTTAGAATTAAGTTTAAAATCCTTCTTCTTACTTACAAAGCTCTAAACAATCAGGCTCCTTTTTATTTAAAAGATCTGATACTACCGTATCATCCTAACAGAGCACTACGCTCCCAAAATGCAGGTTTACTTGTAATACCTAGAATCTCCAAAAGTACAATGGGAGGCAGAGCCTTCAGTTATCAAGCTCCTCTCCTGTGGAATCAGCTGCCAATCTGGATTCGGGAGTCAGACTCGATCTCTGTTTTTAAGAATAGGGCTAAAACCTACCTTTTTGATATAGCCTACAATTAGGGAGGGATCATGTGTTTTCTGAACCCTCCCTTAGTTATGCTGCTAATAGGTTTAGTCAGCCGGGGGACCTCCAGTAATGCACTGGGCCTCACTCCTTTCCTCACTCTCTATGAAATATTTTTTTTTTTTGCTGGTCATTAACATTTGTTTGTTCTCTCCCATAGATTGAGTCCCCATCGTGCTGTTTGCTCTCTACATGTCTGTTCTTTTCTTCTTCTCTATCCCCTCACCCCCCCAGCCAGTCGCAGCAGATGACTGCCCCTCCCTGAGCCTGGTTCTGCTGGAGGTTTCTTCCTGTTAAAAGGGAGTTTTTCCTCTCCACCGTCGCCAAGTGCTTGCTCACAGGGGATCGCCTGATTGCTGGGGTCTTTCTGCAACTGTGGGGGTCCTCCCTACAGTTGATAGTGCTATGAGATGACTGTTGTTGTGAAATGGCGCTATATAAATAAAGTTGAATTGAATTGAATTGAATTGAATTAACTCCCAAGTCTCTGTTAGTCCATGATTTGTTAATTGATCATCAGATTGATTTAATTTCCCTTACAGAGACTTGGTTAGGACAAGAGGATTATGTTGGTTTAAATGAATCAACTCCCTCTGGTTATTTAAACTGTCAACATCCCAGAAGTTCTGGTCGTGGAGGAGGAGTAGCAACAATTTACCATTCCAAATTACTAGTTAATGTAAAGCAAAAAACATGTTATAATTCCTTTGAGGGCCTGGTCCTCAGTATTGGGCACCTTAGCAATTTTAGGTTAAACCCAATTTTATTTGCCATAGTTTATCGTCCCCCATCAACCTACTCAGAATTTTTATCTGAATTTGCTGATTTCTTAGCTGATTTAGTGCTGAAATCTGATAGAATAATTATAGTAGGGGACTTTAATATACATGTGGATGTAGATAGTGACTGCCTTAATGTGGCATTCAATTCAATATTAGACTCGATTGGGTTTTCTCAGAAAGTAGGAAATTCTACTCATTACCTCCACCATACATTGGACCTTGTTTTGACAAATGGCATAGAAATAGAAAATCTTGTAGTGTCTCCTCATAACCCTGTACTGTCAGACCATTGTCTGTTAACCTTTGATTTTACTATTTCTGACTATTTGGCTCCTAAAGAAAAATATTATTACAGTAGATGCCTCTCAGATGATGCTGTTTCCAAATTTATGCAGATTGTTTCCTCTATGCCATGTGTCAACACAACAGAAATAAGCTATAGACAGCTTGCTCCTTCTATAATTGATAACATGGTGGATAGTGTTTCAGCTTCTCTGCATCAGACTCTAGACTTGGTGGCCCCCTTAAAAAAGAAAAAGTCTAATCAGAGATTTCTAACTCCTTGGTTCAACACAGAAACTCGTAGCTTAAAACAGAAGACTCGTCAATTAGAAAGAAAATGGCGCTCTACTAATTTAGATGAAATCTATTTAGCTTGGAGAAATCATCTTTTAATTTACAAAAAATCTCTTAGAAAAGCTAGAACGAGTTATTACTCTGCATTAATAGAAGAGAACAAGAATAATCCCAGGTTTCTTTTCAGTACTGTAGCCAGGTTGACAAAGAGTCAGGACTCTGTCAATCCTAGCATTCCCTTAGAGCTTACTAGTCAGGACTTTATGAACTTTTTCAATAATAACATTTCATCCATCAGAGATAAAATCAATCAGATTCTTCCCACAGTTATCTTAAATACTGTAACTACTACAACTCCTTCTATTGATCTCTGTCTTGTCGAGTTTACTCCAATTGACCTTTGTGAGTTAGACAAAATAGTTTCCTCATCCAAACCTTCAACTTGTCTTTTAGACCCTATTCCTACCAGGTTATTTAAAGAAGGCTTCCCACTTATTGGTAGCTTTATTCTTCATATAATCAATTCTTCATTAACTTTAGGCCATGCACCGCAGGCTTTTAAAACGGCTGTAATTAAACCCTTACTCAAAAAGCCAACGCTAGATCCAGGAGCTTTAGCTAACTATAGACCAATCTCTAATCTCCGTTTCATTTCAAAAATCTTAGAAAGAGTTGTTGCTACGCAATTATTTGACCACCTGCAGGGAAATGGTTTACTTGAAGAGTTTCAATCTGGGTTTAGAATCCATCATAGTACTGAAATAGCCTTAGTGAAGGTCACTAACGACCTCCTCATTGCATCTGATAATGGACTAGTTTCTGTACTTGTCCTTTTAGACCTTAGTGCAGCTTTTAATACTATCGATCATAATATTCTACTTGATAGATTAGAACACTATGTTGGACTTAATGGAACTTCGTTGCAATGGTTTAGATCTTATTTATCTGATAGGTTCCAGTTTGTTCATGTAAATAATGAGTTTTCTTTCAACTCAAAGCTTAGTCATGGAGTTCCACAGGGATCTGTGCTAGGCCCTACTCTTTTTAGTTTATATATGCTTCCGTTAGGCAACATTATTAGAAAGCACTGTATACATTTTCATTGTTATGCAGATGACACACAATTATACCTGTCAATGAAGCCAGATGATAGTAATCAATTAGCCAAGTTAGAAGCCTGTCTTAAGGAAGTCAAAGCTTGGATGACTTGTAATTTCCTGCTATTAAAT
The DNA here is from genome assembly GCA_020510985.1 of Pholidichthys leucotaenia. Classification (NCBI taxonomy): domain Eukaryota; kingdom Metazoa; phylum Chordata; class Actinopteri; order Cichliformes; family Pholidichthyidae; genus Pholidichthys; species Pholidichthys leucotaenia. The sequence goes on along the minus strand of CM035838.1, from coordinate 222,748,337 downwards.
TCAGATAAGACTGAAGTCATTCTTGTTGGTCCAAAAAACCTTAGAAATTCCTTTCCAAATCAAACTTTCAGTTTGGATGCGGTTACTCTTTCTCTTAATAGCTCTGTGAGGAACCTTGGAGTTATTTTTGATCAGGATTTGTCCTTCAATTCACATATTAAATTTGTTTCTAAGACTGCCTTCTATCATTTGCATAATATTGCCAAGATTAGGAGCATCTTGACTCAGAGTGATGCTGAGAAACAGATCCACGCTTTTGTTAGCTCGAGATTAGATTATTGTAATTCTTTATTATCAGGCTGTCCTAAAACATCTTTAAAAAGTCTTCAGCTGATCCAAAATGCTGCAGCAAGAGTTTTAACAGGTACTAGAAAGAGAGATCATATCTCTCCGGTTCTGGCCTCCCTTCATTGGCTTCCCATAGAGTTTAGAATTAAGTTTAAAATCCTTCTTCTTACTTACAAAGCTCTAAACAATCAGGCTCCTTTTTATTTAAAAGATCTGATACTACCGTATTATCCTAACAGAGCACTACGCTCCCAAAATGCAGGATTACTTGTAATACCTAGAATCTCCAAAAGTACAATGGGAGGCAGAGCCTTCAGTTATCAAGCTCCTCTCCTGTGGAATCAGCTGCCAATCTGGATTCGGGAGTCAGACTCGATCTCTGTTTTTAAGAATAGGGCTAAAACCTACCTTTTTGATATAGCCTACAATTAGGGAGGGATCATGTGTTTCTGAACCCTCCCTTAGTTATGCTGCTAATAGGTTTAGTCAGCCGGGGGACCTCCAGTAATGCACTGGGCCTCACTCCTTTCCTCACTCTCTATGAAATATTTTTTTTTTGCTGGTCATTAACATCTGTTTGTTCTCTCCCATAGATTGAGTCCCCATCGTGCTGTTTGCTCTCTACATGTCTGTTCTTTTCTTCTTCTCTATCCCCTCACCCCCCCAGCCAGTCGCAGCAGATGACTGCCCCTCCCTGAGCCTGGTTCTGCTGGAGGTTTCTTCCTGTTAAAAGGGAGTTTTTCCTCTCCAACGTCGCCAAGTGCTTGCTCACAGGGGATCGCCTGATTGCTGGGGTCTTTCTGCAACTGTGGGGGTCCCCCCTCCCCTACAGTTGATAGTGCTATGAGATGACTGTTGTTGTGAAATGGCGCTATATAAATAAAGTTGAATTGAATTGAATTGAATGTTTCCTGAGCGCCAATCAGTGGAGATGTTGTTCAACCGGAGCCAGGGGTACCCCAAAATGACCGGGGAGGCCGAAACGGGCAGCACAAACAGTTTGAGATGCTCCCGGTGATTACCAGAAACCAGGACCGATACCGGGGCAGTCTGTTTGGCTACTATGGTGAGGGAAGCTTTGGATAGGGCGATTAGCTTCAGGGGGGTCTTCAACTGGTGGCAAATGAGCCCCAGCCGGGTTGCCAGGTCTTCAGAAATAAAACTCTGCTCGGCCCCAGAGTCAATGAGTACGTGAGTGGAAATTTCATGGTGATTATGTGAGAAACGAATGGGCAGCAGAAACTTGGTGAGGGGATTTCCCTGGCGTGAGTCCGTGAGTCCCCCTACTGCGACGCACGGACCCCCTCTTTTGGCCGAATGGGGCAGGAAGCCACCTCGTGTTCCTCACTACCACAATATAAACATAAACCTAGATCCCGGCGGCGCTGTTTCTTGGCCGGAGGCAATTTGGACTGGCCCATTTTCATAGGTTCAGTGGAGTCTAGAGAATCTGAAGGAGGGAGGGCCGGCAGGGGGAACTGCGGGGAGCAGCGGAACAGTGAGCCCGAGCGACGGGAAGGTCTACGCTCGTTGGCCCGCTCCCTCAGCCGATTGTCAATACTGATGGCTACGGAAATGAGCTTGTTCAGCTTGCTAGGCTTGTCAAGGCGGGCTTGCTCATCCCTCAGGCTAGGGCTATGGCTACAGGTGAAAATGCTACAAAGGGAGGCATCCTCCCACCCCACCTCCACTGCCACCACCCGGAAGTCTACGGAATAATCGGCTACCGATTTATTTCCCTGCATTAGATTGAGTAACCGGGTGGTGAGCATGCTATCTCGATCCGAGTGATCGAATACCTCATTAAACTCACTCACAAATTGGTCATAGGTTAAACTAGCATAATCAGGCCGAGCCATAACTGCGTAAGCCCAGGCTAAAGCCCGCCCCTCTAGGAGATTGACAACGTAGCCTATAAGGCTGTGACTGGTGGGAAAATCCCCTGGCACCCGCTGAAACACAAACCCGCACTGCAATAAAAATCCCCTAGCTTTCTCTAGCTTACTGCTGAAGCGTGTGGGCGTGGGAACTGGAGTCAGCCGAGATGGAGGAGAAGGAGAAGGGATGGAACTGGCTGGGCCGGCCGTGTTCCTGGGAGCAGGTGGGGAGGACGGAGGAGCTGTAAGGCGATCCAGACGTGAGCTAATCTTGACGAGTTGTGTGAGTATGACCTGTTGCTGATGGGATAATTGGTCTACCCGAGTCTCAATGATGTTGAGCTTGTGCGCTACCGCACCGTCTACTGGGTCATTCTGACGCAGACGTACTGACATGATTGGTGACCCAGAGGCAGACACGGACTCCAGAATAAACTCAATTATCTTTTATTGTAGAGTGTGAGTGTGGATGTGTGCGTGTGTGCAGGAATATAGCAGCCAGGCAAGCAGAGCAGCGTTCAGACTGGCAACCCAAGGAAAGAGCATAGACAGGTGGATTAGTGACTGAGGTTTGGAGGAGTGACTCAGAGAAGGTTCAGTCTTATTTTTGGCTTGTTGGTGGGAAGCACAGAAGACTCCCGAAGGCTCCGGCCAGCTGAGCTGTTGCTTCGGCTCTGACTGCTGAAGAGGTGAAGGGTGAAGAAGCGTGCAGTGAACTGGTGAAGTGCAGGTTGTGCCCAATCCGCCACCAGGAGGAGGAGGTCAGCCACCAGAAGGCTTCCACCTGTGCACAGGGGAGATAGAGCGGAGTGAGGAGATAAAGGAATGGCGTAGGCTTACTTGTAGCTGGCGAGCTAGGACTCCGAGAAGGTATGACGAGGCAGGAAGGATTGCTGGAGAAGGAACTCCTGATCCAGAGGAGATAAGTTGATGAAGAGGTCTTGCCAGACCAAGGAGCGTGACGTCTCCGTGCAGGCCAGAAGGTAGCGTGGCTTAAGTAGGCAGACTTAATGAGGTGAGCAGGTGTGTGTGCAGCTGTGGAGGAAATTAGGGCCGCAGACATCCAGAGCGGATCACTACAATCCGGTGGTCATTGGCCTTTGGTTGGCCTCCCGATGCACCATGTTTCTCCGTCTGGTGGTTCACGGACTTTGGTAGGCCACCAGATGTGCCATATCCCTCTTGTTGGTGGGCTTGGGACTCCAGTCAACCACCCAGTGAACTATTTTTGTTTTGTTTTCATACTGACTCTTTCCCTCCAGTCCTTGTCCCCCTCCATCCGCCCATTTTGGTGTTTCTTGTTTTTCTTTTGGGGCATCTGGTCTCTGCCCTTGGGGAGGGGTGCACTGGACATCTTGTCCACCCTTTCTGTTGTTTTTTGAACCATTTGCACCATTGTTATCTTCATGTTTTCATTCATATTATTTAAGTTCTTTATGTCCAGCCCCAGCTGTTACTTTTGAATGTTTCTCCTGTGTTCCCTACCTCAGCCTTGGTGGATCATTGTGTTTATTTTTCATTATCATGTCTCTAATTATGTCCTGTAGTTTTGTTCCTGCGTGTGTGTTTATTATCATTATCTAGCTCCTCATTGTCCATTGTCTACACAGCCCCGCCCATTCAGTTTCCCTCACCTGTAGCTGATCCCCTTTTATCTGTTGGCTTCTGATTAGTTTCACCTATTCTGCGTTGAGTAATCAACTGTTATTAGCCATCCTCTCCTGTTACCCGGTGCTGGAACATTATTTGTCTGTGTGGTGAGACAGGTTGCTCCTCCGGCTCCAATTCCTCTTCATCATTGAGTAAAACCAAGCTATGTGTTTGTTTGACAGCTCAATTCATCTTCTGTCATCGTCGTCCTGGTTTTGGAATAAATCCTTTGTGCTCTACATCGTGCTCACCTTTAGGAGTCATTTACTGTCTGCCGGAGGCAGCCCATCACAGAAAAACTTCAAAATTTATGAAAAAAATGTTGCAAATTTAGGAAAAAATTGTAGCTTTTAAAGAAAAAAGTTGCAAATTTATGAGAAAATAGATTTACAAGGAAAAAAGCTGCAAATTTTTGTGAAAAACAGTTGCAAATTTATGAGAAAAAGTTGTAAATTTTGGAAAAAATTGCAGATTTTAAAGAAAAAAATTACAAATTCATGAGAAAAAGTTGCAAATTTATGAAAAAAGTTGCCTAATTAAAAGAAAAAAGTTGCAAATTTATGAAAAATGTTACAGAATTAAAAGAATAAAATTGCAAATTTATGAGAAAAAGGTTACAATTTGATTTAAAAAAGCTGCAACTCTACAACAAAAAAAGTTACAATTTTATGAGAAAACAGTGCCAATCTATGAGGAAAAAAATTGTACATTTATGAATAAAAGTTGCAAATATATGAGAAAAAAGATCGGAAATTTTTCAGAAAAAGCCTGCAAATTTATGTCAAAAGTTGCTGATTTAAAAAAAAAAAGGTTGCAAATTTATGAGAATAAAAGTTGCATATATAAAAGAAAAAAGTCACAATTTGATTAAAAAAGTTGCAATGTCACAATAAAAAAAGTAGCAAATTTATGAGAAAAGTTGCAGGTTTAAAAGAAAGAAGTTGCAAATTTACAAGAAAAAAATTCCTTTTTTGCATTTAGCATTGGCGCTTTAAACTTATGTAGCATGATATACTTCTTCTGTCATCCACACCGTCTTCCTGTCCCCGATCCTCTCTGACACTGAGTTTTAATTTAAAACTGGACAGAATCTTTCACGTCTTGCCACATTTAGCCGTCGCCACCTGGCTTTGAAGGCACCTCCTCTGTGCTAATCAACCTCGTTCATGTGTGACGCCTCATCGCTCGGCTGCCGCACCGCGATAAGATGTGTGGAGAACAGGCCGCATTAAATTGTTTAACAGCCTCCATCAACGGTGAATGATTCAGATGCCTTGTTCACTCTCCTCCATCAGAGAAAGAAAACAGAATCACATAATGTCTCGGAGTAATGAAAGCCGTTTGGACAGAGTACTTGGAAGGAGTGCGAGGGCGTTATCAAACCCACTAACCACGCCATACCTGCTTCAGTAGTTTTCAAATTAAGATTCCAACTTGGAAGTTCAGCACTGCGCTTCCGCATCTCTGTTTAACGATAATCAAAATGCAGCAGGTGGTGAGGAAATGTGCATCTCAGCAATCATTTCCTTTGACACGTGTTAAAAGCTCATCAGTCTAAATTGTACTATTAACGGCTTTCGGGGATCATGATTGCTCGCACTTCAAGATCTCAAAGCTAAGGGATTGTGTTTCATTCCTGAGCACTGCGCCTATGAAAACCCCTTTTCGAACCTACGCTGATGGCTGACAAATGATTGAAATGCAACCACTCACTCGCTCACGTCACTCTCTTCAGATTTCTTACAATTATACTGCAGCAGATGCAGAGTGAAGCTCTCCCGGGCCCAGCATCTGTAGGTCCTGTTTTCTGATTTAGAGGCTGTTGCTCCAAAATTTGAAGTTGGCTCTATAAGCTGGCGATGCTGGCGTGCTGCATCGTCGCTGGCTGGTGCCCTCGTGGTTGTGAGCTTCACACGCCTGCTTTGGAGTAAACATGCAGTAACGCTGCCACAAACTATAATTTAGTATGTTGGAATTAACCCCTCCTCCCGCCCTTTCTGGCTTTGTGTCTTTGGCAGCAAAGAGCACCTATTATGCTTTTTTCCCACATGTTACCACAGCACTCAGAGGTGTTTAGGACATGCTTTGGTTGGGGAAGGGTGGGGCATGGAAAAAACAAAGACTTGTACCCCCACCTCCACAATATCATAAACATTTAATATCATGTTAGATAAGACTTTGAAGCATCAATAGCAAATGCAAAAGAAGGAGCTTGCAAATCTGAGAGTTTATTCTAAATCATCAACTTCTTTCTTTTTAAATCATCAACTTCTTTCTTTTTAAATCATCAACAGTTGGTGGTTCGAATCCCGCTTTCCCCAGTCATCCTGCTGTTGTGTCCCTGGGCAAGACACTTTTCCCTCTTTGCCTCCAGTGTCCATGACACTGGGCTTGAATGTGTATAATGTTCAGTAGTAGTCGGAGACGCCATTGGCGCAGATTGGCTGTGATGCTGCTGAGCATGGGGGGGGGGGGGGAGGGCACTGTGCTCACGCTCTTTTGTCATTTTGGTTATTTTCTGTATTTTCCCATTTTAGTTCAGCATTCATTCTGGTTGGTTGGAAGTATGTTGTTATTTGAGTCTGCCATTTGTGTCTATTTATGTAAGTCTCTGTTCCTAGTCATTATTCTGTCTTTGATATTTTGCATCCATGACCGGCCAGTTTTGTATCCGTTATTATTTGCCTGTGTGGACGTGAGCCTCCCTTCATCTTTGCCCTCGCCTCTCCTTTTGTATTTAGTTTCCTTGTATATTATATTAATTGCATCTCTTGTCTTTGTATTTATCCTATCCTGGCTTTGGTGGGTTATTATTATTATGATTTTCTCCTCATGTATTAATTTGTCTGACCTTGTTTTGTATTCGTATCCTCACGTGCTCTTATTTTGACAGCGTGCTGTGTTTACATCTGCTTGAGCTCAAATTCTCAGTCTAGCACAGCTGTCATTATTTGGGACTGATTATTCCTCGCTCATGTGATCCACACCTGTCAATCATGTTCATCGTTCCCTGTGCCTATTTAAGGGCTGCTGCAACGCTAAACCATTGCAGTGCCCTACTGTGTGTTCAGATGGGAATCCCCCGTCATATTTCCTCTCCAGTGGGTGTGCTCTGTCTAGTTCTCTTCTCTCTTTTTCCCCTGGCATCTCCAAGCACATCAGCCTGGGTCCGTCCAGGCTGTTCTCCTGTTTTTCCCGGACGTGAGCCCATTATCTCTGGCGTTTCCACATGCCATTACCTCCCAGTTCTCCTGTAACATTAAGTGTTGTGTTTTTGTGTATTCTTGTAGTTTTGTTATTAAATGTTAGCAACTCAGAGCTCCAGCATTTGGGTCTTCTTCCTGCCCTGAAAGGACGATTTATGACATTGGCAGCCATGAGTCTGTCAGTCTGCCCCAGGGCAGCTGTGGCTACAGTAGTAGCTGACCACTACCATTGTCTGTGGAGTGAATGAATAATGCATCCATTGTAAAGCGTCTTTGAGTGTCTATGAAAAGTGCTATAAAAATCAGATGCATTATTATTAACTTTTTTATCATAAATTTGCTAATTTTTTTCTAGAAAAATTTGCTAATTTTTTCTCATAAATTTACAACTTTTTCCCAAATTTCCCCCATATTCCCAATAGCATCCTCAGATAAATTAGTGTTTGTTGCTCAAAGGTATTGGAGTATTCTTTATTAATACAGAGAAACCATCATTTCAGTTTTTCCATATATTTTGCTTTTGGCCCAGGATAATGACTGAAACTGCATCAGTCCTTAAAAGCAGTTTACTGGTAAAACTCATCTTATTTGGGTCAAGTTTTCAAAACAGCTGGTTAGAACTGGCTCTTGAGGCTAACTTCAGTTAGGCCAGAGAGTCCTGACTGGCTCAACGTTACAGACTCGTTCAATTCAATTCAATCCAATTCAACTTTATTTATATAGCGCCATTTCACAACAACAGTCATCTCATAGCACTATCAACTGTAGGGAGGACCCCCACAGTTGCAGAAAGACCCCAGCAATCAGGCGATCCCCTGTGAGCAAGCACTTGGCGACGGTGGAGAGGAAAAACTCCCTTTTAACAGGAAGAAACCTCCAGCAGAACCAGGCTCAGGGAGGGGCAGTCATCTGCTGCGACTGGCTGGGGGGTGAGGGGACAGAGAAGATGAAAAGAACAGACATGTAGAGAGCAAACAGCACGATGGGGACTCAATCTATGGGAGAGAACAAACAAATGTTAATGACCAGCAAAAAAAAAAATATTTCATAGAGAGTGAGGAAAGGAGTGAGGCCCAGTGCATTACTGGAGGTCCCCCGGCTGACTAAACCTATTAGCAGCATAACTAAGGGAGGGTTCAGAAAACACATGATCCCTCCCTAATTGTAGGCTATATCAAAAAGGTAGGTTTTAGCCCTATTCTTAAAAACAGAGATCGAGTCTGACTCCCGAATCCAGATTGGCAGCTGATTCCACAGGAGAGGAGCTTGATAACTGAAGGCTCTGCCTCCCATTGTACTTTTGGAGATTCTAGGTATTACAAGTAAACCTGCATTTTGGGAGCGTAGTGCTCTGTTAGGATGATACGGTAGTATCAGATCTTTTAAATAAAAAGGAGCCTGATTGTTTAGAGCTTTGTAAGTAAGAAGAAGTAAGTAAGAACATGTCTGTAACAAGTCCAAACTCACCTTTTTTCAGGGGGTGGTGCTTAAGTGAAACTTTAAAGCAAAAAAAAGAGACACGAGACATTTGAGTGATTTTGCTCTTGATATGTCTTGTAAGTCATAAAAAAACCACCTTACAGACATGTTCACAAGAAAAAATAAAACTTCATTTTTAGTGGAGTGTCACTTTAACTAATGACATGATGACCTCACAGAAGAGAACAGCCAATCCAAACCAGGTATTTCAGACAGCTCTGCGGTCATTGATTCTTTGGGAGAGGAGACCTCCTGTGGAGGAGGACCAGATAATGTTGTGAAAATTGTTCATAGCGCTCTAAAATAAAGGGTAGACACCAAAAAGAAGACTCGGGACTCTTAAAAAAAGAAGGACATGATGATAAACTCAGATTTAAGATCCATTCTAAATGTGCCGTGCTTGTGAGCTGTTGGCCGCGTTCGGTGTTACCCCCCCCCCACCCATCTACAGTAATTGATGTGCGGGTGAGCGATGACTTACAGTGGAGAGTTTCCCAGACAGCCAAGCTGAAGCTTGCATCAAGGGCTAATCAATATCGGTAACAAACAGCCCAAATTGGAAGAGCAGATAGTTGGGGGGTAGTTGTGGGGGGGTTGTTCCTGCTTAGCAGTCTGCAGGAGAGAGCAATGAAAGGGCTTCCTGGGTCGTGCTGGGAGTTTTAATACCACAGAATCAATCTACCCGCAAACCTTTCCATGGCGAAGTTATTAATTGGCTGTAGAACAATGCAGAGAGTCACTGCAGAGTTGTGGGTTTCCAGCTATTTAAACAGGGCCTATTTACCATGACAGGAAGCATCCCTGCCTGCTTTTGAAACAGGGCTTTGCAGTACTCAAGCGAGCTACCACCGCCGCCGCGCTCCCTGCTCTGAGAGAAGCTAACACCCGTGGATTTGTCATGTGAGCAGAAATTCACTCCACGGTCTCCTGTGTAAAAATTGTGATACGAGAAGCATCCAGCAGCATCTTGTTAGTGCTTCACTTGAAGTGGAGGTTACTGAGTATGGGGGCTCTGTCCTCCGTCATCCTGACGGCCCCCCGCATTACTCAACCGAAACGATGGGGAATGATTTACCGTAAAATCTATTATCAAAATGAGTAGGCAGAAATGAGGGCTCAGAACTCAGCTAACACTTTATGATGTTTGTTATTGGGAGCAGAAGGATGGAAGGATGGAAGGAAGACATGCAGACGCTAAAATAAGTCCGCGGTCAGCGTCATTAATATAGCTGCCGGCCCACAAATTAAAATGCCTGCTGCAGCGTCCTCGCTTCAAAGTGTCCGACAATGTTTTCTCCAGAGGAGAGGCTGAGGGGGACACGATAGTTCAGGGTGTCAAACTCATTTTAACTCAGGGGCCACGTACTGCCAGATTCATTGTCAACTGGGCCGGACCAGTAAAATAATAGCAAAACAAGCTAATGGCAACTCCAAATGTCATTGTTTGTTGTCATATACAGAAGTAACTTTTTTTTAGAAAATATGAACAACCTGATTTTTTTTCTTTTCTGCTCTGTTTTGAATTGAAGCTGCTGACAAACAATATCTTAATCCTGATAAAAACAAATGCCATTTAAGGAACCAGATATCCTGTTGCTGCCGTATACTGTTTAGTCCCAGAACTTGTTTGTATTTTGAACAATGACCCTGGTTACATGGTCACAATGAACTGATTACTGGCAATAAACTGATAATGCCAATGACCGGTTTTCTCGTGTTTACATGCACTGACTAAACGGATTGCCAGTTACATGGCCTTTATCAGATTATCATGTTTACATGGCCACTTGAATAATCAGATAACTGCAGAAATTCAATCATAACCAGTTTATTAGTGTACATGTAAATCTCATCAGTGACCATGTTTACATGCACACAAATAAACCAGTTATGAATGGATTTCTACAGTTTCAATCAAGATTAAGATCCTTAATTTTGGGCAGGTGAAATAAGCTATAACAGCCCTTTGAGACTAGTCACAAGTTGGACAGAACATGTTATATTAGACATAATCTTCACAATTCAACCTTGAAGAACCAAATCAAGTAATTTTTGGGCCGATAAAATTTTTGAATCTAAATTGGCAGCCTTAATAAATTTTTGGAAGATGAAGCAAACATTTTATGGATTCTACCTACAATATATAATAATAGGAGGTAAATAATGCACAAACACTAGTATTCATGGTAAAGAAAAGCTTTATTGACTTTTACATCGTTATAGACAGATTTTGTTAATTTCAGCACTTTCTTAACATATAAGGAAAAACGTTAAAAGCTGCTACAGGATAAAATGTCATCTGATTAATCTAACACAAAACTCATGAGGCTAAAATCATGACTAATCCCTCACTGCATTAAATATTCACAGTCATACCTTGGCTAATTGCATGGACAAAAAGGTACTTCCGCTTTGCTCAAAAGCAGCCATTGGCCTCAGAACTCGAAAAGAAACAGCTTTAGCCGAGCGAGGCACGCTCCCGCAGAGAGTCGCTCAGTTTCTGGTGGCAAATCATTTTTTGGCATGACACCGGCAGCTTCTCTTGTTTTGAATATGATCAAAACATTTTGTGACAAGAAAAACTGGTTCAGACTGTCAAAACATCCTGCAAAAGGCAGCAAACTGTTGCGCAACCCTCCACGAACCACCTGCGTGAAGTTGGCCCCCACCCAATGCCAAACCCCACCAACATATTCTCAGTGAACGTCCCCCCAGCACCTGCTGCACTGTGAGGCGTGGATGAATGTAGTTTTAAAGAACAGTTAAAGACAGTAAATACAATTCAGTGTGTGCTCGATCCAGCATCCATTGACATAACGCACGGCTCAGGAGACGCACACACACAGGCTCAGAGTAGTTCAAATAGTTTATTAACAACAGGAGTGTATGGATGTGTGTCTGCGGGATGTAAATGTGTTGATGGCGGCGTCTGCTTCGGGCACAGAGGCAGGAGGCCGTACAGCCGGACAACCCTATGGGAAAAGCACAAGGAGAAGGGTGACGGGCACACACCAACACAGGAGGAATAAGAGCGAGAGAGGAGCTTACTTGGAGAGGATGGATGACTGGCACAACAAGGGACGAGGTCCGGTAGACAGCCACCTGGAGCGCCCGGTGCAGCAGCGAGGAACAGGCGATGGAGAGGCGTTGTCCACCGCCGGGGAATCCACCTGTGCACAGGAGAGCAGACTTGGGAGGAAAAGGAGGTAAGGTCTTCTTACCAGAGTAATCCGCTGAGGGTGAAGGAACACACAGCGATGCATGAAGAAGTCTGACGGCTTCAGGCCGAAGCTCAGGGCGAGGCGGCTTAAATCCCTCGCTGCTGATGACGAACAGGTGTGCGAGCAGGTGGCGCCGCTGATGAGCGGCGCGGCGTGACAGTACTCCCCCCTCTAGCAGCGTCTCCTGGCGATGGCTTCTCTGGGTGCGCTCGGTGGAAATCAGCAATGAGCGATGGGTCCAACACAAATGACGAGGGCACCCACTGTCGATGTTCAGGCCCATAGCCCTCCCAGTCCACCAAGTACTGCAACCCACGACCCCGGCGCCGGGAGTCCAGGATGGAGGAGACGGGCCAGGCCGGATGGCCATCAATCATCCGGGGCGCGGGTTGCGCAGCAGGAGGAGGGCAAAGGGGATCGGAGACTGCCAGCTTCACCTTGGACACGTGGAAGGTGGGATGGATGCGGAGGGAGGGGGGAATAGCTACACGCACAGCCACCGGGTTGACGATCCTGGTGATGGGGTATGGACCCATGAAGCGCTGTGCCAGCTTCCTCCTCTCGCCCTTTAAGATCACGTCCTGGGTCGACACGTAGACTTGCTGACCAACTCTGTACGCCGGGGCAGGTCTTCTGTGCCGGTCCGCCACGGCTCTGTTGCGCTCCACCGTGCGTAAAAGCGCATTGCGCACAGACGCCCAGATGGAGCGGAACTGCCTGAGATGCGCCCGTACTGAAGGGACAGTTACCTCACTCTCCTACACCGGGAACAGCGGGGGGTTGTAACCCAGGGACGCCTTAAAGGGAGACATCCCTGTAGCAGAAGAGCGAGCGGTGTTATGGGCGTATTCAACCCAGGCAAGGTGGTTACTCCAGGATGTGGGTTTGGATGCCGTTACACAGCGGAGCGCAGCCTCCAGCTCCTGGTTGGTCCGCTCACACTGCCCGTTGGATTGGGGGTGATGGCCGGAGGAGAGGCTCACCTTGGCTCCTAAGGCATTGCAGAACGACCTCCAAACCTCTGAGGAAAATTGGGGCCCTCGGTCCGAGACCACGTCCACCGGAATCCCATGCAGCCTGACCACGTGTTGGATGAGGAGGTCCGCCGTCTCCAGGGCAGTTGGGAGACCTCGAAGGGGAACGAAGTGTACCGCCTTGGAGAAGCGGTCCACGATGGTCAGGATGGTGTCGTAGGTGTTCGAGACTGGGAGTCCGGTGACAAAATCTAGGGCGATATGCGACCAGGACCTGCCAGGGATGGGCAGAGGCTGGAGCAAACCCGCTGGAGGGGCATTTCCCGATTTGTTGGTGGCACAAACTGGACAGGCCCGAGCGTAGCGTGCAGCGTCCCTCCACAGGCCCGGCCACCAAAAGGACCACTGGAGGAGGTCAATCATCCGGGAGGAGCCAGGGTGACAGGTGAGCTTGGATGTGTGCAACCAGTGGATAACCTCCCCTCGAACCGTGGATGGCACGAACAGCCTCCCCTCCGGTCTGCCGCCAGGGTCAGGTTCCACTTCCTGCGCCTTCCGGATCTTGCTCTCGATGTCCCAGGTGACGGCTCCCATGACGCACGACCTGGGTAGGATGGTGTGAACCGTGTCCTCCGACTCCTCAGGGGCGAATTGCCTAGAGAGGGCATTGGGCAGGCCGTTCTTGGAGCCAGGCCTGAAGGTGATGGTAAATTGGAACCTGGTGAAGAACAAGGACCAGCGCGCCTGGCGGGCGTTCAGGCGCTTGGCAGATCTAAGGTACTCCAAGTTCTTGTGGTCCGTCAGGACCACAAACGGCAGGTCCGCCCCCTCTAGCCAGTGACGCCACTCCTGTAGTGCGAGCTTGATGGCAAGGAGCTCTCTGTCACCCACGTCGTAATTCCTCTCCGCCGGGGACAAGCGCCGGGAGAAGAAGGCGCAGGGCCGCTTGATGCCGTCGTCTGGCGACCGCTGGGATGGCACCGCCCCCACTCCTGTGTCCGAAGCGTCCACTTCCACGATGCACTGCAGCGCAGGGTTGACTTGGCTAAGGACCCGGGAGGAGGAGAACTCCGCCTTCAGTGCCTGAAAAGCAGCCGCGGCCTCTTCGGTCCACCGGAACGGAACCTTAGGGGACGTGAGGCGGGTCAGCGGGCCGACGATGGTGCCAAAATTTGAGACGAAGCGGCGGTAGAAGTTCGCAAATCCAACGAACTGTTGCACCTGCTTCCTTGATGCAGGTGTAGGCCATTCCACCACCGCCTTCACCTTCTCTGGGTCCGGAAGCACCTGGTCGTGTGAGATGATGAACCCAAGGAAGGATGTTGTCTTTGCATAAAATTCACACTTCTCGGCCTTCACGTATAACCGGTTCTCCAGCAGTCTTTGGAGGACCCGCCTCACGTGGATCTGGTGCTCGTCCCTGGACTTGGAGAAGATGAGTATGTCGTCCAGGTAGACGAACACAAAAAGGCCGATGAAATCCCAGAGGACGTCGTTGATGAGGCGCTGAAAGACGGCTGGAGCGTTGGTCAACCCGAACGGCATCACCAGGTATTCGAAGTGGCCGTTCGGGGTACGGAAGGCTGTCTTCCACTCATCTCCCTCCCGGATCCGGACGAGGTGGTATGCGCTGCGGAGATCCAGCTTGGTGAACCAAGTCGCCCCCTGGAGGGAGTGGAAGGCGGTGTCCATGAGGGGCAGGGTGTAACGATCCTTCTCCGTTATGTCATTAAGGGCACGATAGTCAATGCAAGGACGGAGAGACCCGTCCTTCTTACCAACGAAGAAGAATCCTGCCCCCACAGGCGATGACGATGGGCGGATAATCCCAGCACTCAGCGACTCCTTAAGATATGAGTTCATCGTCTCCTTCTCCGGCGCCGATAGACTGTAGAGCCGTCCAGAAGGTAAGGGTGCCCCCTGGCGGAGGTTGATTGCGCAGTCATAGGGCCGATGAGGAGGGAGAGACATTGCCTTGGATTTGCTGAATACCATACCCAGGTCGTGAAATTCCAGTGGCACCAGGGACAGGTCCGGGGGCGCTGCGTCCGTAGGAGGGGGAGAAGCGGACGGAGAGCAGGCAGCGGACTGTAAACAGGTGCCCATGCCGAACGTACTCCATGCCGACACCCCGGCGGACTTCCAATCCAGAACAGGGTTGTGGAGGCACAGCCAGGGATACCCCAGGATGACGGGCGACACAGAGTTGGGCAGGACGTAAAAGGTTATCTCCTCCCGGTGGTTTCCAGAGATAATAACTGGGACGGGGATGGTCTGGTGCGTTACTCTCCCAAGGGAGGCACGAGAGAGGTTGACCAGGGAGATAGGGTTCCTGAGTGCCTGACAGCGGATGCCCAGTCGGGTTGCCAGGCTTTGTGAAATAAAGCTGCCTTCCGCGCCCGAATCCACCAGTGCGTGGGTGAGATGCCCAGTGGGGTTGTGGCAGAAACGGAGGGGCAGCTTCTATTGTGTGAGGGGATTTAACTGATTGATGTCCGCGAGGCCCCCTACAGTGACTCGCGGACCCCGCCGTTTGGCTTCTGTGGACAAAGCTCTACCGTGTGTTGACTATCTCCGCAATACATACAGAGATTTAACTCACGGCGGCGTTGTCTCTCCGCTGGAGAGAGCTTTGTCCAGCCCGTCACCATCGGCTCCGACTCCTCGGGGCGCGATGGTGGCGGTGTCACCAGGGGGCGAGCTTGGGGCAGGCGCGACGAGGCTCCACGAGGGCGAGAAGAAGACGACTTCCGCCCCGAGGAGCGCTCGCGCAGCCTGTTGTCCAAACTGATGGCAAGAGATGTTAGCTCCGCTAGCGTCTCAGGGATATCCCGCCCAGCCAGTTCATCCCTCAGATCATCATTTAGACTGCGGAGGAAAAGGCCACAGAGGGAGCGTTCCTCCCAGCCTAATTCCTCCGCTGCTACCCGGAAGTCAACCGCATAGTCCGCTGCCAACCGGCTTCCCTGCTGGAGGACGAGAAGCCGGTTGACCTGGACCGTCTCGGTACGCGAATGGTCAAAGACTTCCAGAAAGCGTCTCACGAACTGGTCATATGTGAGGGTGGCATAACTGGGCCTCGCCATTACGGCGTAGGTCCAAGTTAATGCTCGCCCCTCCAGGAGATTCCCGATATAACCAATTCGGCTCTGATCTGAGGGAAAGTCTCCGGGCACGCGATGGAACACGGACTCACATTGCATTATGAACCCCCGCGCTCCGCCGAGCTTTCCGCTAAAGCGGGCGGGGGTCGGAATGGGAGTGAGCCGAGTCGGTGCCGCAGGAGCCTGCTGGACGGCCACTGGAGCGGCAGGAGCCGCGCCACCCTGACGAGCCGGGGGGAACGGCTGCTGGGGGTCCAAGCGGTCCAAACGGTTAGTAATATTTATTAATTGATTGAAGATCACCTGTTGCTGATAAGCTATCTGATCCACCCAAGCCTCGAGGGTGGAAAGCCGGTGTGCGAGCCCGCCGTCTGCTGAGCTGCTCTGCTGAAGCCATACTGACATAACGCACGGCTCAGGAGCCGCACACACACAGGCTCAGAGTAGTTCAAATAGTTTATTAACAACAGGAGTGTATGGATGTGTGTCTGCGGGATGTAAATGTGTTGATGGCGGCGTCTGCTTCGGGCACAGAGGCAGGAGGCCGTACAGCCGGACAACCCTATGGGAAAAGCACAAGGAGAAGGGTGACGGGCACACACCAACACAGGAGGAATAAGAGCGAGAGAGGAGCTTACTTGGAGAGGATGGATGACTGGCACAACAAGGGACGAGGTCCAGTAGACAGCCACCTGGAGCGCCCGGTGCAGCAGCGAGGAACAGGCGATGGAGAGGCGTTGTCCGCCGCCGGGGAACCCACCTGTGCACAGGGGAGCAGACTTGGGAGGAAAAGGAGGTAAGGTCTTCTTACCAGAGTAATCCGCTGAGGGTGAAGGAACACACAGCGATGCATGAAGAAGTCTGACGGCTTCAGGCCGAAGCTCAGGGCGAGGCGGCTTAAATCCCTCGCCGCTGATGACGAGCAGGCGTGCGAGCAGGTGGCGCCGCTGATGAGCGGCGCGGCGTGACAGTCATAAAAAAAAGACTTGCTCATAGTTTTAGTGATCTGTTATGGTAGAAATTTGATAACAGGCTGCAGTGGAGTCAGTGGGAATTGGGGTCACTTTTGTGTCTGCTACTCTTGTGGGACCTGTTGTGTCCTTAAACCGGTGGTCAAAGGGAGGAGGCGAGGGTGACAGTTTAACTCACTTTATTAACTATTTAAAAAGACCAACAGGAGTCGCTCTGTACAGGTTCAAGGGGTCTACAGCCAAGACAGAAAGCCTCTTCCGCTATAGCCGTTTATACTCCCTGAGACACCACCACCGGAGAGGCGGGGCGTCACCTCATACTACACCCAGGATGCCGCCATATTAGTACACCCAATATAATATCCAACATTCCTCCACCCCCCTGTAGAAAATGCGCAGGCACACCAATTAGACCCTCCCAAAATCTATAACCCGACTCACACGCTAAGCATTAAAATATACAACATAAATCCATAACCTATCCATGCACACCACAAAACAACTCTAGAGGGGTCAGGTGGACTACTGGCGCCCCCTACACGGCCAGGCGGATTATTCTGCCACCTCAACCATTACAGTCCATGAAAACAAAATGGCCGTGTGCTAAAAGAAAATAATCTCGAACATATATACGTACATTGTCATAACACAGCAAACATTAAACACCAACAAACAATACAGTGATCCCTCACTTATCGCGGTTAATGGATTCCAGAACCGACCGCGAAAAGTGAAAAACCGCGAAGTAGCGTCACCCCTAATGACGTCATCCATAAATAATACGTACGTTCATTCTCTCACTCTCTCTCTCTCATACACGTACACACACACACGTGTGTGTGTGTGTATGTGTACATACATACGTAGATGTAAACAAAGTGTACATAAATATGTTTTTAGAACTCTTTTATTCTTATAACAAGATACGTAACTCAAGATGAAAATGATTTACTGCACAGGTTAATGAAAGCTTTACTGCTCCTCAGGTGACGCCTCATCGTGAGGTGCTAGAGGCGCAGGATCATCGAAGGCAGCTTCCGGTAGAGCTGGAGGAGGCGGCGTAGTGGCTCGACGGGAAGACTATTTCGCACAAAATGGCACAAGAGAACAGCAAAAAGTTCCACGCGGCGAGACTAAGTAACACGAGCGATAAAAAGCAATGAATGCGGTCTTC
Source organism: Pholidichthys leucotaenia (assembly GCA_020510985.1). NCBI lineage: Eukaryota > Metazoa > Chordata > Actinopteri > Cichliformes > Pholidichthyidae > Pholidichthys > Pholidichthys leucotaenia. The sequence goes on along the minus strand of CM035838.1, from coordinate 222,730,393 downwards.
CTTCCCTTCATGGGTGCTCGGCAGGGAGAGGAGGTGGGTGAAACGTCTCGGCCAATCAGCTTGCGGGGTGAAACGTCTCGGCCAATCAGCTTGCGAGATTTCCGAGCCGAGCCAACACGAGAACAGCGAACAGAGAGTTGTGCGGCTCTCCGTGTTGACACGTGATGGTCTAATGTAGTCTCCCTGCCTTCTGCTAGCGCCCGCCCATTACTTCTCAATTTTGAATTTTTGATGAATATTTTTGAAAAATCCGCGATGCACTGAGGGCGCGGAAGGTGAAGCGCGAAGTAGCGAGGGATCACTGTATATACAATTACCTAAAGGCGACCCCCACCCCAACACTCCCACCAGATAGTTCTCAAAGGTGGCATACCACCTAGTCCACTGCACGGGTGGCTCCCCCAGAACTTCTAAAAACGGCCGAAAAGCAGTGGTAGCTCGTTCCATACCTTTTCTCCTCGTCGCCAAATGTTGTGTCCGTAAACCGATGGTCAAAGGAGGAGGCGAGGGTGACAGTTTAAGTCACTTTATTAGCTATTTACAAAGACCAACAGGAGTCACTCCATACAGGTTCAAGGGGTCTACAGCCAAGAGAGACAGAGCCTCTTCCCTGTAGCCCTTTATACTCCCTGAGACGCCACCACCGGAAAGGCAGGGCGTCACCTCCTACTACACCCAGGATGCTGCCATATTAGTACACCCAATATAATATCCAACAGGACCCCAAATGGACAAATTGGGAATAACAGTTATTTTATTGAAAAATTGCTGCTCGTGTATTATATTATTTTCACACTTTGCAAATTCATCCCGCGGGCTGGTCTGAACTCCCTGGCAGGCTGATTTTGGCCCGCAGGCCTTAACTTTGACACCCCTGCTATAGGTAGTCGGGGCCAATGCAAGATTGGGTTTAGGGGCCCCTATTGTTGTAATAGGGAAGATTCATTCATTCATTCATCTTCTTCCGCTTAATCCTTTTCGGGTCGCGGGGGGGCTGGAGCCTATCCTAGCATCTTTGGGCGAGAGGCAGGGTCCACCCTGGACAGATCGCCAGTCCATCGCAGGGCCAACACAGAGAGACAGACAACCATTCACTCTCACAGTCATACCTAAGGACAATTTAGAATCCCCAGTTTGATGCCAATTAACCTAACTTGCATGCTTTTGGCATGTGGGAGGAAACCGGAGAAATCCTGGAGTAAACCCATGCAGACACGGGGAGAACATGCAAACTCCACACAGATCACTGTTGGTCAGTGGCTGGGATCGAACCCAGGATCCCCCGGCCAAGGGTGAGTTGCTGTGCTGCCGCAGTGCTAACCACTCCGCCACCGTGCCGCCCATAATAATAGGGAAGATTTCAAATAAAAACTTTATAAAAACAAACGAGAGTCGTTTAGATGAAGAGAGAAAATTTATGGTGTTACATAAGAACTGAACACAAAAAAGGTGCAAATTTATAATGAATTTCTGACAAAAAAATAACAAATTCATGAGGAAAAAGTTGCATGTTTAAAGAATTGAAAATTTAAATGAAAAAATTTGCAAAATTGTGAGAGAAAAAGTAGCAAATCTATAAGAAAAAAATCCAGATATAAAAGAAGAAAGTTACAATTTGATTAAAAAAGTTGAAACTTTGAGAAAAAGTTTCTGATTTATGAGAAAAAAAAGTTGCAAATTTATCAGAAAAAAGTTGCAAATCTATAAGAAATAAATGCTGATATAAAAGAAGAAAATCACAATTTGATTAAAAAAGTAGCAACTTTACGAAAAAAAGTTATGAGAAAAAAAGTTGCAAATTTATGTAAAAAAGCTACAAATCTGAGAAAAAAATTGCAAGTCTATGAGAAAAGAATGCAGATACAAAAGAGGGAAGTCACAATTTGATTAAAAAGGTTGCAATTTATGAGAACAAGTTCCTGATTTATGAGAAAAGAATTCAAATTTATGTGAAAAAGTTCTAAATTTCTGAGAAAAAGTTACAAATTTATGTGAAAAAAGTTAATTTATAAGGAAAAGAGTTGCAAAATTTATGAGAAAAAAGTTGCAAATCTATAAGAAATAAATGCTGATATAAAAGAAGAAAGTCCCAATTTGATTAAAAAAAATGTTGCAACTTTATGAGAAAAAGTTGCTGATTTATGAGAAAAAAGTTGCAAATTTATGTGAAAAAGCTACAAATCTATGATCAAAAACTTGCAAGTCTATGAGAAAACAGTGCAGATACAAAAGAAAGTCACAATTTGATTTAAAAAGTTGCAATTTTATGAGAAAAAGTTGCTGATTTACGAGAAAAAAATACTAATTTATGTGAAAAAAGCTGCAAATTTATAAGAAAAAAGGTGCAAATTTGTGAGAAAAAAAGTTGAAAATCTAAGAAAAAAATGGTTATAGAAGAAGAAAGTCACAATTTGATTAAAAAAAGTTGCAATTTATGAAAACAAGTTGCTGATTTACGAGAAAAAAATGCAAATTTATGTGAAAAAAGTTGCAAATTTATGAGGAAAAAAGTGACAAATCGATGTCAAAAAAGTTGCAAGTTTAAGAGAAAATTCAGAAATACTGTAAAAGAAGAAAGTCCCAATTTGATAAAAAAAAATGTTGCAACTTTATGAGAAAAAGTTGCTGATTTATGAGAAAAAAGTTGCAAATTTATGTGAAAAAGCTACAAATTTATGATCAAAAACTTGCAAGTCTATGAGAAAACAGTGCAGATACAAAAGAAAGTCACAATTTGATTTAAAAAGTTGCAATTTTATGAGAAAAAGTTGCTGAATTACGAGAAAAAAATACTAATTTATGTGAAAAAAGCTGCAAATTTATAAGAAAAAAGGTGCAAATTTGTGAGAAAAAAGTTGAAAATCTAAGAAAAAAATGCAGTTATAGAAGAAGAAAGTCACAATTTGATTAAAAAAAGTTGCAATTTATGAAAACAAGTTGCTGATTTACGAGAAAAAAATGCAAATTTATGTGAAAAAAGTTGCAAATTTATGAGGAAAAAAGTGACAAATCGATGTCAAAAAAGTTGCAAGTTTAAGAGAAAATTCAGAAATACTGTAAAAGAAGAAAGTCTCAATTTGATTAAAAAAAATGTTGCAACTTTATGAGAAAAAGTTGCTGATTTATGAGAAAAAAGTTGCAAATTTATGTGAAAAAGCTACAAATCTATGATCAAAAACTTGCAAGTCTATGAGAAAACAGTGCAGATACAAAAGAAAGTCACAATTTGATTTAAAAAGTTGCAATTTTATGAGAAAACGTTGCTGATTTACGAGAAAAAAATACTAATTTATGTGAAAAAAGCTGCAAATTTATAAGAAAAAAAGGTGCAAATTTGTGAGAAAACAGTTGAAAATCTAAGAAAAAAATGCAGTTATAGAAGAAGAAAGTCACAATTTGATTAAAAAAAGTTGCAATTTATGAAAACAAGTTGCTGATTTACGAGAAAAAAATGCAAATTTATGTGAAAAAAGTTGCAGATTTATGAGGAAAAAAGTGACAAATCGATGTCAAAAAAGTTGCAAGTTTAAGAGAAAATTCAGAAATACTGTAAAAGAAGAAAGTCTCAATTTGATTTAAAAAGTTGCAACTTTTCAACAGATCAACTGTCATGACTAGTTAGCTGGATGCTATCGTGCAAGGCACCTGCCACCAGAGGAAAAGCACTCAGACACGGGAAAGATGTTTTAGTGTAGTTTATTGAAAACACACAAATGTAAAGAAAATGGCACACACCGGAGCAACACACAACCTGCAGGGGGAGAGAATGAGAGCTGATTAGGTACAGGAAATAATACTTTGAATAACAGGGTGTGTGCTGAGGATATCTTACGAGATTTGAGCAGAGAACCCGACAGTGAAATCCAGCAGGGAACTGGAGGAGCCAGCGGGGCTGAACTGGTGGGAGGAGCTGAAGAAGGAGAGGAGTGGGTATGGAGCTGGGGAAGGTCTGACCGGGAGGAGTAGGCAAGCTTCAGCGATGGTGATGATGGGAGCAGGTGAGCATGCTGCAATCCTGGGGACACACCGCTGAGACGGCAGCAACCTGGGAAAAGAGGACGAGAAGGAAGATTAGGCTTTAGGAGTTTCAGTAAATAGACTTTAACCTTGATTACGCAGCAGTACCCAACGGTCCAGCATTGAAGCATTGACAGACTGATCCTTTTAAACGCTGGCAGAGAAGAGGCAGCAGGTGCATCCACTCCCACAGGTGCGTTGATGACCTGTGGAGCCGTGAAACAGACGAGGAACCTCCCACAGAAAGGGAGGGGGAGCGCACTCACCCAATCATCACATCAACAGCAAATTTGAGAGAAAATTTTTTGCAAATTTCAAAGAAAAAAGTTAGTTACTTTGTTTTTCCTAACTTTGTGTCTTTATTTAGTGTATTCTGTCTCTAGTGTGTTCTTTTTTTATCAAGGCTGGGTAATAAGACTTGAGTCATGACTACTATAATGATTATTATTTTTTCTGCTGGTTTTCCTGCTATTTTTCTTCCTTGTGGCCATGGAAAACAATAGGAGCAGAGTCAAAAGGATTGTTTACACATGCAGTCAGCTGAGTGCATTGAATAGGCTTACATTGCTACCTGGAGTGAAGCCCCTGATCCCGGACGAGCTGAGGAGGAGACACCGAGGGCAAAGAGTTGGAGGGATGGCACTTCTTTAAAACGAAAAGTGGTGTAATCCCAAACACATACATCTAAAAGATCATCTCTGCAGCTTGGACATTGAACTGCTCGCCGTGAGCATGCAACCTTATTACATGCCAAGAGAGCTCATGTGCACCAGTGTAATCACTGTTTACATTCCCCTGTCAACTGATGCAGGGGCGGCCTGCGACGTCATCAACTTCATTGCTGCCACTCTATTGGCCCAGCACCCTGACACATTTCTGGCAATCCCAGGAGATTTTAACCACGTCTCACTGGACAAAACATTACCAAGCTTCCATCAGTGTGTTGACTGTCCCACTAGAGAAAATAAAATGTTGGATCTCCTGTATGCCAATGTCAGAGATGCATACAGCACCACAGCTCTACCGTGCCTTGGCAGATCAAATCACACCCTGGTTCTGTTAACCTCCAGATACATTCCTCTTGTGCAAAGGCAGCCTTCTAACACACGGATTGTAAGAAGATGGACACAGGAGGCTGCTGATGCACTACAGGGCTGCTTCGAGATGACAGACTAGGATGTACTCTGTGAACCACATGGGGTAGACATAGACAATATGACCGACTGCATCACAGAATACATCAGATTCTGTAAAAACACAACCATGCCAGCTCAGACCATGCACTGTTTCCCCAACAACATACCATGGATCACCAGTGACTGGAAAGCACTTCTTAACAAGAAGAAAGGGGTTTTTAGGTCTGGAGCCAGGGAGGAACTGAGGAGAGTGCAGCGTGAACTGAGAGAGATGCTGATGAGGTGTAAAGACAATTACAGGAGGAAGTTGGGGGATAAACTCCAGCAGAAAGACACGAGGGATGCGTAGACTGGAATGAAGCACATCACTGAGTGTAAGGAGAGAGACCGACAGACATTGGGGAGCCCGGAGAGAGCTGATGAGCTGAACCTGTTTTCAACGCATGGTCTGTCACCCCTACAACACAGTCAGACCCCCACACACCCATCCCCCCTCACTCCCCCGTGCTGCACCTCTCTCTCCCCTCACCCCCCTCCTTTCCACTGAGCACATCAGCGCCAATTCCCACATCCCTGTGACTACAGGTGTGACTGAGATCATCCTGCGCAGTTCGCCCACTCGGGACACGAACCCGTGACCTACCAGTCAACTACACAGTTCGAGCATGGGAGACACAGCACGATCGCGCTGAGCTAAAGGTCCGACCGATAGCTCAGCGCTACCGATACTGTATGAGGCTTTTCGGGAGGGAGGTTTTACTAACGTTCTATGCCGAACAGTACTAGTTGGCATCCGTTACACTCTCCCCCTTAAACCTCACTCCCATCCGGGTCACGGCACCATTGTGACTGAGATCATCCTGCGCAGTTCGCCCACTCGGGACACGAACCCGCGACCTACCAGTCAACTACACAGTTCGAGCATGGGAGACACAGCACGATCGCGCTGAGCTAAAGGTCCGACCGATAGCTCAGCGCTACCGATACTGTATGAGGCTTTTCGGGAGGGAGATTTTACTAACGTTCTACGCCGAACAGTACTAGTTGGCATCCGTTACACAGGCATGGTTAAGAAACAGCTGGAGAGACTTCAACAGCGGAAGGCTGTGGGCCCTCATGGCATCTCTGCCTGGATCCTGAGGACCTGTACCAACCAGCTAGCTCCCTTACTGAAACACCTGTACAACCTGAACCTTAGTCTGGAGAGAGTACCGGTGCTGTGGAAGATGCCCTGCCTGGTTCTTGTCCCCAAGAAGTCATCTCCATTGGACCTGGATGACTATCGAACAGTTGCCCTGACATCTCATGGGATGAAGGTCCTGGAGAGAGTGGTCTTAGCCCACCTGAAGCCACAGGTGAAGATGTGGTTGGACACTGCAGTTTGCTTATCAGCCCCATTTAGGAGTTGAGGACGCTATCATCTACTGTACCTGCTGCAACAAGCCCATTTGCACCTGGATGACAGAGAAGAGACAGTGAGAATCATGTTCTTTGATTTCTACAGTGCATATAACGTCATTCAGCCACTGCTGCTGGGTGAGAAGCTGCGGGTGATGGGGGTCGACAGCTCTGTGATCTCCTCGATTACTGACTATTGTTTTTAATTTAACCTTTATTTAACCAGGCAAGACAAATTAAGAACACATTCTCATTTACAACTTTGGCCTGGGGGGGCGGGGGGGGGACTACCTGACAGGCAGGCCACAGTTTGTCCGGCTGGGCAGTGTCTTGTCTGATGTGGTGGTTAGTGATACGGGAGCTCCACAGGGGACTGTGCTTTCTCCTTTTCTCTTCATCTTATACACCACCAATGTTGGGAGCAACACGTTACAAAGTAACAAAGTTAAAAAGTAACGTGTTACTGTCACGGCACTACTTTTGCAGTTATGTGCTGTGTAACAAAATTACTGTTTAAAAATTCTGTAATGCATTACAGTTACTGAAATTTGATCAGATGCATTACTCGCGTTACTCGTTTTATTAATATGGATAGGTATTTTTAGCACAAATAAATATACTGATCCTACCGTAGGGGTGCAGCCTTCAGTCTCCTCCGCGGGTCGGTTTCCAGTCCTGCTCACACTCAACCTGGTAGGAAGAAATGCCGTGGCGGTGGCGACTTCTCATATCAAGCCCTGATCACCTGTTGTCCGAGTGGTGAGTAGCCCCCAACAGCTCCTACCTCTGTGGTTAAACATTAGTATTTTTAGAGCAAGAAGCTTGCATTTAATGTCCGCAATTGTGTAAATGTGTAAGTTGTGTAATTGTGTCAGTTTTCTTACTGTACAGAGAAAAAGTGACTAATTTGTTGCAGTAAAAAACTTCTTCTAAGGCAAACTTTCATTTGTCTGCGCTTTCTGTTTTATTTTATCTTATTCATTTACATGCTGTTGTGATATGCAACTATTTCATGGAAGTAAATCCTCTAAATATTTAAACATTCACCTTTCACTGGGCTCTGTGAGTAAACTGATTAGTGTTTCTTTTCGTGGTTCGCTGCTACGCTTTACCCAAAGTGTTTGCTAAGCTAACACTATCACTAACGCCATAGCTAGTCGTAGCACCTAACACCGACACAAAGAAGCGGCTCCGTCCCCGGTGATTGGGGCTTGCCGGAGGAACTAACCGAGGCAACAGTTGGACGGGAGCCGGATCAGAGTTCGGGTGCAGTGGTGGTGGGAGACGGGGACCAGTGGAGGACAACCGGGGCCCCAGCCGGACAATAGCCTGAGTCGGAGCCCAGTTACAGTGGCGGGGCTCAGCAGAGGATCTACTGAGGAAGACGGCGGTAGGTGGCGGGGCTCAGCGGAGGAACTACCGGGACCCCAGCTGGACAGGAGCAGGATCGGAGCTCAACTACAGCGGCAGTGGGTGGCGGGACTCGGTGGAGGAGCGGCCGGTACCCCGGCTGGACAGGAGCTCAATTGCAGCGGGACTAGCAGCGGAGGGGGCTAGCTGAGGCCCAGCTAGATTCGAGGTTGGACGGATTGGATACCGGCGACACCAGCAGAGATTGTTTTACTATCAACAGGTCAATAAAAATGCCACCAAAGAAGGAGGAAATGGAAGAGATAAAAAAAAAACTCTGAACTTCTTGTTAGAAGAACTGACCAAACTGGCTAGTCAGCAGGCTAAAATATTAGGGCTAATGGAAGAAGTCAGAGAATTAAAATTAACAATTAAGGAAAAAGACAAAAAAATTGCAGACTTGGAGCGACGCGTCGAGGATCTTGTACAATGTTCTCGTATGGATGATCTAATTATAAGTGGACTAGACATTAAATATCAATCATATGCTCATGCTACAGCAGGATTGAGATGTGAGGAGGCTCCCGCAAGTGAATCAGTCTCCCTGGAAAACCAGGTGTTTCAGTTCCTTGATAGTAGAAATATAAAGGTCGAAGCAAATGCAATTTCAGCCTGTCATGGTTTACCCAGAAAGGATAATAAAACAAAGAAATCAATTGTGATGCGCTTTGTGAACAGAAGGGTAAAGAATGACATACTGAGGCAGGCCAGAAAACTACGGGGAACAGAAGTTTACCTAAATGAACATCTAACAAAAACTAATGCTGAAATAGCACGGCAAGCACGGATGTTAAAAGACAAAATAAGATACAGGCAACATGGACAAGAAATTGCAGAGTTTGGATCAAACTAAATGGAACACCTGAGGAAGCAAAGAGTATAATAATCAGATATGTTACTGACTTAAATAAATACAGATGAACACTGATTAAGAAAATTAAGAGACTATGATAATCCATATCCACACACACGGCAAGAATAGTTCTTTTGACACACCATGTCATTGTACTTAAAAAATAAAAAATAAAACTAAATAAAACAAACAAAAAAACTTATGACTGACTTGAGTAGACATCAATTATCCCCAATTGGAGGAAGTCATTTGACACGGGGTGAGGAAATTCAAACTCTCAAAATATGCTATTATGCTGAACATAAACTACAAGAGATGGAGAATGATAGTGATCCTGATAACCACTTTTTCAATAATATTCATAATCATTGTGAATATTACACTGAAAAGCAATTCAAAAGTCAAGTGCAACTAGATGGTAAACTATCAATAATACACTTCAACAGCAGAAGTCTTTACAAAAACTTTCCACAGATTCAGGACTATTTAAAACAGCTAGACAGAAAATTTACAGCTATCGCAGTCTCTGAAACTTGGCTTAATGAAGAGCAGGCTCCCCTGATGGCAATAGAGGGATATCAGATGTTTCATATTAACAGATCTCAAAAAAAGGGTGGTAGTGTTGCACTGTATATTGATGACCTGTATAGGTATAAGCTTGTAAATGGAATGTCCTTTGCACTACCAGGGATTTTGGAATGTGTTACTGTTGTGATTGACCAAGATAAAACAAAAAATCTAATTATAAGATAAGATAAGATAAGCCTTTATTAGTCCCACAACGGGGAAATTCCAGGATTGCAACAGCACAGGGATAGCAACACTCAGAGCAACAATCAGAAGGCAAGAAAAAAAAACAAGAAAGCAAGAGCAGCTAATAAACATATGTACGTATTACTATAAAATATATATATATACACACACACACAGACACACAGTGCAGAGCATTGTAGCTGGATGGAATAAATATATGAATATATGAACACACAGTGCAGAGCATTGTAGCTAGATGGAATAAATATGTAAATATATAAACACCCACAGTACGGAGCATTGCAGCTAGGTGGAATAAATATGCAAGTATATAAACACACACAGTGCGGAGCAATGTAGCTAGATGGAATAATATGTAGATATATAAATATATAAACACCCACAGTACGGAGCATTGTAGCTAGATGGAATAAATATGCAAATATATAAACACACACAGTGCAGAGCATTGTTGCTAGATGGAATGAAACAGCATAACCGTCTACTTAGTTATCCTACATGGTATGATTATGTGCCCATACATATTCTCACCCTCCATAGCGACCGGTATGTTCCTAGTTGTATGCCGGAGAGGACCATTGTGTAAGTCTATTGCATCTTTTGCATTCAAAAAACTATTAGTTTGTTACGTCTTTTTGCTATCTCTGCGAGCAGCCCTGCTTAGGTTGTACAGTCTGACAGCCGTTGGTAGGAAGGACCTACGAAACCTCTCGGTTGTGCACCTGGGATGATGTAGTCTGCTGCTAAATGAGCTCCTCAGTGCATTCAGTATGTCCTGCATAGGGTGGAACTCGGACTCCAGCAGAGATGACAGTTTAGCCACCGTCCTTCTCTCTCCTATCTCCTCCATCGGATCAAGGCGCTGCCCCAGGACAGAGCTAGCTTTCTTAATCAGTTTGTTCAGTCTCTTCCTATCTGCTGCAGTAATGCCACTGCCCCAGCAGACCACTCCAAAAGTGATGGCTGATGCCACCACCGTGTCATAGAATGACTTCAGCAGCGCCCCTTGTACACCAAAAGACCTGAGTCTCCTCAGCAGGAACAGCCTGCGCTGTCCCTTCTTGTAGAGTGCATCAGTATTGTGTGACCAGTCTAGTTTATTGTTCAGATGAATACCCAGGTACTTATAGGATGTCACCATCTCGATGTCTGTTCCCTGTATATTTACTGGTACTGTGAGGGGCTGCCCATGCCTGCGGCAGTCCACCACCAGCTCCTTAGTTTTCCTCGCGTTGATCTGGAGGCAGTTCCGATGGCACCAGTCCACGAAGTCCTGGATAAGCCCTCTGTACTCAGCTTCATCTCCATTGGAGATGAGGCCAACGATCGCAGAGTCATCAGAGAACTTCTGTAGATGGCAGTGTGTTGTGTTGTGTGAGAAGTCCGCAGTATAAAGAGTGAACAGGAAGGGAGCCAGCACCGTTCCCTGGGGGGCCCCCGTGCTACTGATGATCGTGTCGGACACACAGTCCCGGGTTCTCACAAACTGAGGCCGGTTCGTGAGGTAGTCCAGGATCCATGATGACAGGTGCTGGTCCACCCCTGCGCGCAGCAGCTTGTCCTTCAGGATCATCGGTTGGATGGTGTTGAAAGCACTGGAGAAGTCAAAGAACATGATCCTCACCATATTCCCGGGCTTCTCCAGGTGGGACAGAGAACGGTGAAGGAGGAAGATCACCGCATCCTCCACCCCAATGCCATGCTGGTAGGCGAACTGGAGTGGATCCATCGCTGGTTCCACCAGGGGGCGGAGGTGAGCAAGGAGCAGTCTCTCCAGGGTCTTCATCAAGTGGGACGTCAAGGCCACCGGTCTGTAGCTGTTCAGGTCTTTGGTGTGGGAAGTTTTTGGTACAGGTACCACACAAGATGTTTTCCACAGCTGTGGTACCCTCCCCAGTTTCAGGCTCATGTTGAAGATATACGTCACAATCCCACACAGCTGGTCTGCACAGGACTTGAGGAGCTTTGCGCTGATGCCGTCCGGTCCCGGCGCCTTCCTCGCCTTGATCTTCCTCAGCTCCGTCCTCACCTGGGTCCTGGTCAGGGTCAGGATGGGGGGCTGTGTGTTGGGAGTGGGGGGGTGTTGGTAGAGTGGGGAGTGGGCAGCAGGACTTGATTTCTTTAGAGGCAGCAGTGGTTGTTGTGCAGTCAGGGGGGAGGGCGGTTGGTCAAATCTATTGAAAAACAGATTCAGGTTGTTCGCCCACTCCCTGCCCCCTGTGGCCTGGGGGGAGGTATTCTGGAGCCCCGAGATGGTTTTGAGGTTTCTCCAGACCCCGCTGATGTCGCTCTGTTGCAGCTTGTCCTCCATCTTCTTCCTGAAGCTGTCCTTGCCTTCTCTGATCTTTCTCCTCAGCTCCCTCTGTACGGACTTCAGCATCTCCCTGTTCCCCGACCTGAAGATCCTCTTCTTCTCTCTCAGAAGTGTTTTTATCTCAGGGTTGATCCAGGGTTTGTTGTTTGAGTGACGCCGTATGGTCTTGGTGGGAACGGATTTGTCCACACAGAAGCTGAGGTAGCCCGTGAAGGTGTGAATGAGGCCATCGATGTCCTCTCCATGTGGATCGCAGAGCTGCTTCCAGGCGGTGGCTTCAAAACAGCCCTTTAGGGTGTCCATTGTCTCCTCAGACCATAACTCCACAGTGTGCATGGCCGGAGGTTGTCTGTGCACTAGGGGTTTGTACACCGGCCGGAGATGAACCAAGTTGTGATCCGATCTCCCGAGTGGGGGTAGTTGTGATGAGGTGTACGCCTCCTTAGTGTTTGCGTAGAATAAATCCAGTGTTTTATTGTCTCTAGTGTGGCATGTGACATACTGGGTGAACGTGGGTAGAATGGGAGACAGTGAAACATGGTTGAAATCGCCTGAGATGAGGAGAAGAGCATCTGGGTGTTCTGTCTGCAGCCTGCTGGTTACTGAATGGATGACGTCACGTGCTGTCCCAGCGTTCGCCGTCGGATTTGCATAAACAACAATGCAGATCACGTGTGAGTGTTCTCTCGGGAGATATGTAGGCCTCATGCTAACAGCTAGCAACTCAATGTCTTTGCTGCAGTGTCGTTGTTTAACAGTGATATGTCCCGGTCTGCACCAGTTGTTGTTAACATACATGATCACTCCACCGCCCCTAGCCTTGCCACTGTCTGGTGTTCGGTCAGCTCGTATCATGTGAAAACCCTCCAGCTCAATGTTAGCATCTGCTGCTAGTTCAGTTAGCCACGTCTCAGTAAACAAAAGGAGAGAGCACTCCCGGTATGTGCTATCATAACGGGAGATAGCCGCTAGCTCATCTAACTTTCCCAGTATCGACCGTACATTTCCCATGACAACAGATGGAAGGGAGGGTCTGTACCTTATATTTTTTGTCCTCCGCCTTACTCCAGCCCGGCAGCCGCGGCGTTTTCGCCTCAGTTCACTCGGTATGTCGAGTTTTTCCAATGGGACCGGGTGGCGGTTGAATGCTAGCAGCTGTTCTCTGCTGTATCGTATCCTGCTATAGACAGTGGCTCCGTCCACCGGCTCAGGAGACATTTAGGACGATCTGTGTGTCCGTGATATAAGTGGGGTGAAAAAAAAAGACGGATCAAAAGAGAGAGGAAGGGAAAAAGACTCGGAATCGAGCCGCTGTTGCAAAAGGCAGCCGACTCGTGTGGCGCCGAGAGAAAAAAAAAAAAAAAAAAAAAAAAAAAAAAAAAAAAAAAGTTGTATATATAGAACGCTGGGAACTTGCATTGAGACATTCAGAGATAAATTAGTCAAGCTGTACAATAATATTACTAGTAAGAAAATGGTAGTAATTTGTGGAGATTTCAATATTGATCTACTAAATCCATATCAACAAAATGTAATTACAGAGTCCATGAATTCTATGTACAGTATGAGTCTATATCCCACAATAATGCATCCCAGTAGAATCACAGTTCACACTGCTACACTTATTGACAACCTGTTTGTTAATATTATTGATAAGAAAATAGAAAGTGGATTATTGATAAATGATATAAGTGACCATTTGCCATCCTTTGCACTTATCCATGGCCACACGGGGTCCAATACAGAAAAAATTTTAAAATCTTTCAGATACAAATCACAAAATGCAATCAGTTCTTTTAAAGAGGACTTGCTGAAGCAAGACTGGACAAAAGTCTATGTATCAGATGTAAATGAAGCCTATGACACATTTATAAACATTGTAACCACTCTTTATGAAAAAAATTGTCCATTAGTAAAGAAAAAGCTTAAACATAAATTTGCCGATAAGCCATGGTTAACCAAAGGATTACAAAAGGTGTGTAAAAAGAAAAAAAAATATTATATATAGCTTTTCTAAAGAAAAGGACAAAAGAAGCAGAGCAGCGGTATAAAACATACAAAAATAAGTTAACATATATAATAAGATGCAGTAAAAGAGACTATTACAGTAAAGAACTGGAGAAAAACAGAGACAATATTAAAAATACATGGACAATACTTAACAATATTCTTGGAAATAAAAACAGAAATACAAGCTACCCAACCAATTTTTCAAAAAATAATACAACGACTCAGAGTGTGAATGCAGCTTCACCTGCAGATGAATTTAATAACTTTTTTGTTAACATTGGTCCTAATTTGGCTCGAGAAATACCCATTACGGTGCCTACAGGTGATACAATAACCAAAAACACTGCTATAAAAGACTTCATTTTCATAAAGAACACAGACGAGAGAGAGAGGTCATTGAAATTGTTAAATCGTTTAAAAGTAAAACATCTACGGACTGTGATGGTATTGACATGCTCTTAGTCAAAACTATTATTGAATGCTTAGTGAAACCACTGACGTATATCTGTAACCTGTCTCTCCAAATAGGTATATTTCCCAATGCAATGAAAATAGCTAAAGTAATTCGGATATACAAGATGGGTGACAGAGGGGAATTCTCAAACTACAGACCAATTTCACTATTGCCGCAATTTTCCAAGATACTTGAAAAAATATTCTATGAAAGAATTGATAACTTCATACTAAAGAATAATTTATTGTGTGAGCAGCAATATGGGTTCAGACACAAGAGGACAACTGCATTTGCTCTAATGGAATTTATAGAAAAAATATCAACTGCCGTTGAAAATAAAGAGTATTCAGTTGGGGTATTCCTGGATCCTAAAAAAACATTTGATACAGTGGATCATAATAATTTATTATTAAAGAAAATACAAAATTGTGGTATTAGGGGGGTAGCACTGTCCTGGTTATGTAGTTACTTAAAGAATAGATATCAGTATGTATGTGTTGGTAACAAAAACTCACAGTTACTAAAGGTTACTTGTGGAGTCCCACAGGGTTCAGTTTTGGGGCCATTGTTATTCAATATGTATATAAATGATATATGTAAAGTTTCAGAAAAAATGGATTTAATATTGTTTGCCAATGACACTAATTTATTATGCAGTGGAAGCAATTTGGAACAACTTTTGGATACACACGGAAATGAATTAGGAAAGCTTAAACTGTGGTTTGATTCAAACAAATTAACGCTCAATTTAAGTAAGACAAAATTTATAGTTTTTAACAACCATCACAACAACTTAGTATCTAAACTCAGTGTAAATGGTGTAGAGATTGAAATGGTATCCGAAACTAAATTTCTTGGAGTAATAATTGATAATAAACTGTGTTGGAAGTCACATATTAATTATATTAAAGGTAAAATATCCAAATCAATTGCAATAATACACAGAGTGAAATATTTGCTGAATCAACCCACACTATATACCTTGTATCATTCATTAATACTCCCATACATGACATATTGTACTGAAGTATGGGGAAAAACATATAAAACAAACATATATCCAGTCTTTATGCTTCAGAAGAGAGCTATTAGAATAATAAACAAAGCTGCTTACAGGGAACCAACAAACCCACTTTTTCTTAAATTAAAAGCTCTCAAGTTGAAAGATCTGGTTGACTTTAAAACTGCAGTAATAATGTTTAAAGTGAAGAATCTATCACTGCCCGCAAATATCCAAAAGATGTTCCAAATAAGGGAGAATCAATATCATTTCAGAGGAACATGTATATTTCATAAACCTTCAGTGAGAACTACCACCAAGCAACACTGTGTTTCAGTGCAAGGAGTCAGATTATGAAACGATTTTGGACCTGAATTAAAATCATGTACAATGCTTGGACAATTTAAACAAAAACTAAAGGAAGAAATACTCCAAACATATATACAAGATGACATGTAAAATCACATAAGGATTGTCATATCCAGTCTGCGTTGTGTTGTAGCTTAGATTTTTGTCACATTTTGTCTTAGCTTTGTTCTGAATTGTAATCACTCTTGTTTTGTTTTTCTTTTGAATTCTTGGATGGAATATGGGTGGGCAATATAAGCTACGGCTTCAGCCATCACCCATTTCGGATAACTTATGTTGAAATGTATAATCCGAGGAGTTATTGTCTAATTTGACCTTGTTGGATTTTCTTTCCCCCTTTGTTATATTATTCTGTTTCTTTTTAATCTGTACTTTTAATCTATCCGAAATAAGGATTCATTCATTCATTCATTCATTCAAATATGCATTTTTAATGAGCTGGTCCATGAGTGTCAAACATATGGCTCGTGGGCCAAAAACGGCCCACCAGGGGTCCAAAATTTTCTCTGTGAATTTAACGCTTTATTTGTAGTAAATTTCTGACTTTCTACTGATTACAATAGTTTGTGTAAATCTGAGACATTTTTTCCTCAGTAAGATGAGACTTTTTTCTCATCAGTTTTCTTTTTCTTCTTTTATCTGATGAGAACAAGGGGCCTTTGGTCTTGCTATGGGTGCAAGATGATTTAAGTATGCATTTAAAGGTAACGTGAAAGTTACTTTTCCAAGTAACTAGTTACTTTAATCATGCAGTAACTGGTACGTAACTCAGTTTTGAAAAATAGTAACAAGTAACTGTAACTAGTTTTTAGTAACTTGCCCAACACTGTACACCATCGACTTTCAATTCAATTAAGCTTTATTTATATAGCGCCAAATGACAACATAGGTCATCTCAAGGCACTTTACAGAAAAGGGTGGGTTTAGGCCACGCTGTCAAATTTATAGAACCCAGCAGAGACCCCTAAGAGCAAGCACTGCGGTGACAGAGGCGAGGAAAAACTTCCCTTTAACGGGCAGAAACCTCGAGCAGAACCATAGCTCATAGAGGATGGCCATCTGCCTTGACTTGCTGAATTGAAAAAAAAAGGTAAAAAGTAAGAGGCCTGGCAGTAGCTACATTCAAAATAAAGATAAATACAATTCAACATTAACATTCACAGCCAGACCTTCCAGTATCAAGCCAGGTTAGGCTCCACATGCGGGTGAAGGCCTGGCAGTGGCAACATTTTTAACTGTGTGTGTGTGTGTGTGTGTGTGTGTGTGTGTGTGTGTGTGTGTGTGTGTGTGTGTGTGTGTGTATATATATTTTATAGTAATATGTACATATGTATATTAGCTGCTCTTGCTTGCTTGTTCTTTTTCTTGCCTTCTGATTGTTGCTCTGAGTGTTGCTATCCCTGTGCTGTTGCAATCCTGGAATTTCCCCGTTGTGGGACTAATAAAGGCTTATCTTATCTTATCTTATCTTATAGGCTTTATCAAAGAGAAAGGATTTCAACTTACTCTCAAATAAAGAGAGTGTCTGCCTCCCGAACTGAACTGGGAAGATGGTTTCACAGGAGGGGAGCTTAATAATTGAAATCACTATCTCCCAATCTACTTCTGGAGACCTTGGGGACCACCAGTAGTTTGGATTTTTGGGAGCAAAGAGCTCTGGTTGGATGATAGGGTACTAAGAGTTCTTGCAGGTAAGAAGGAGCCAGACCATTAAGGGCTTTATAAGTTAGGAGTAAAATCTTGAATTCAATTCTATATTTTTTAGGAGCCAGTGTAAAGAAGCAAAAACTGTGGTAATGTGATCTCTTCTCCCTGTTCTCGTCAGGATACGTGCAGCTACATTCTGAATGAGTTGGAGAAACTTTATGGACTTATTTGGGCAACCTGATAAAAGTGAGTTACAGTAGTCAAGTCTAGAGGTGATAAAGGTGTGGACAAGTTTCTCTGCATCTTTATAAGACAGGATAGACCTAATTTTAGAAATATTATGCAAATGGAAGAAGGCAGTCTTAATAGTTTGCTATATATACAAAATACATACAAAATATATGAGAGTCAAAAGACATATCTTGGTCAAAGACAACTCCAAGAATCCTAAAAGAATTTCAGTACAACTCTTGAGTCATGCCACCTGCAGAAATTCTCTGATGACTCGGCTGTTGTTGGGTGTATAAGAGGGGGACAGGAGGGGGAGTACAGGGCACTGGAAGACAGATGTGTGGAGTCGACTGAGCAAAATCACCTGGGGCTGAATGTCAGCAAGACCAGAGAGATGGTGATTGAGTTCAAGAAGAAGAGGACGCCTTCACAGCCATTGTGGATTACGAGGGAGGATATGGAGGTAGTGGAGGACTACAAATACCTGGGTGTCATGATCAGCAATGGACTGGACTGAAAATGTAACACCGATGCTGCGTGCAAGAAGGGGATGAGCAGACTCTACTCTCTGAGGGAGCTGAGATCATTTAATGTGTGCAGTGAGATGCTGGAGCTTTTCTATCAGACTGTCGTTGCCAGAGCCATTTTCTTTGCTGCTGTCTGTTGGGGTAGCAGTATCAGAGCCAGCGACAAAAACAGACTTGACAAGATTATCAAGAAGGCTGGTTCTGTAATTGGACTCAGGCTGGTGACCTTTAAGACTGTGGTGGAGAGGAGGACACTGAACAAACTGTTATCCATCATGGACAATCCTGATCACCCCCTCAACCACACAGTGGACAGACAGTGCAGCACTTTCTCTAGCAGACTGCTACAGCTTTGCTGTCGAATGGTCAGGTACAGGAAATCTTTTCTGCCATATGCCATTTCACTGTACAATAACTCACTGAATTCTGGTCATAACAATGCTGCCATATGGCACCTTACAGTATAATTGGTACCTCACATTTCACCCTGTGCCTTATAATCCTTCTTTGTACAGTCAGTACTATCCAAAGATTCATAAGGATCATCATCTATTTTACCTAGCAGTAGCCTATGCAGTATATAAAGATGTCTAAGCATTTGTACTTCCCTGGGTAACTTCTTTTCTATTATGTTGTGTGTATTTCTGTTGGTTTGGGTTGTCTACTGTGTCATGCTGCTGTTACACTGTAATTTTCCAATCTGTGATCAATAAAATACATTGATTTACCTATCTATAAATTTATGACAAAATAGATGTATATTTACAAGAGAAAAAAAATGGAAATTTATTAGAAAAAAGCTGCAATTTTATGAGAAAAAGTTGCCAATTTAAAAGGAAAAAATTGAAGATTTACAAGAAAAAAGTTGCAGATTTGTTAGAAAAAAGTTGCTGATTTACTAGAAAAATGTTGCAAATTTCTGAGGAACAAAGTTTCAAATTTCTGTGAAAAACAGTTGCAAATTTTAAAGAAATGTTCCAAATTTGCAAGTGGGAGAAAGGGCAGTTTTCAATTTTTCAGGTTTGGCGGGGGGGCATGCCCACCCTGAACAGAAAATGTGAAAAACAAAGGCAGATGATATTCAGAGGCGGTGAAGAAAAATGACGGTCAGGCCGTGAAGTGGTGCCATCGCTCTCTTTGTCATATCAATCCTTGATCATCTTTGAACCTGCTGGGATTCAGCACATTTCACCTGTCACTTTGGACTCAGGGGTTTACCGAAAGTTTTAAGCGCCAAGAGGGAAACAGAGCACTCTGAACGCTGCTGAAGTGAAGGTTAGACTCTGTAAATCCTGCCTGGGGGTCGTCCAGAATAAATTACCATGAGGTTCAGACACTTCCCGCATGAGAAGAGAGAAACAATCACAGAAAAAAGGTGTTTGAATTAGTTTGATCTGTTTTTTTCCTTGTCCTGTCAGGCAGCTAGGTGAGCAGAATAGAAATCTGCTACCCTTGTTGTGCCAAAACAGATTTACTTTGGCAATAGGAGCTTTATACAGTACCTATCTATGTACTGATTATTGTTTTAAACTCCTCTTGTAATAACTTTTAATACTTTATTTAAATTATTTTACCCATGAAGGACCCAACAGGATGGGGAATGGCGAAAGGAAGTGTGTGGAGGGGGAAAGAAAAGGGAGGGGAACAGGCAAAAAAGACAAACAAACCAACAACTAAAACAAACTTTTCTTCCACCGAAGATGTCTTAACACGAGTCTGGCAGCCGCACCTGCTGGAGAGACATATGTTTGTGTGCATCCGTGTGCGTGTGTATGAGAGCGCGTGCAAAATAAGTGTGTCCATGTAAATGGCTTGTCAGGAAACATACGAAGAGGGTGGCCAGTGACAGCAACTCCCCCTTCCCCCGGAAACCTCGAGCAGGCAAGGCAAGGCCACCAACCCCCACAGGGCACAAATATCCGAGGCCAACAAGACCGAGAAAAGCCAGTCATCCACCCCAGGATGGACAACCGAGGGAGGCCAGGCCGCCGGCACAGCGGGCCCACGCCCCCGGGTCCGCCATCATCCTGGCCTCCCCAGCAGGGCCAATGCCAGCCCCCGGACCCCAGGTCCCGGGAAGCCAGCGCCCCCACCCCTGGGCTGGAGACCGGCCTGCACCCCCCACAAAAGCCCCCCCCCCCCCATGGGACCCCCACAGTGGCCCTTCCCCCCCCACACCACCACCACAAACCCCAGGGACCCCATGCCCAAAGAAGCCCCACCCCTCCAGGTCCCGGGAAGCCCACATAGCCAAGAGGCAGTACCCCCTCAATCCAGCACCTCCTGACTAGCAGACACACCCATTCTCACACATTCACACCCTCATGCTCTCATACACACCCATATGCACTCACTCACTCTCATTCACCCTATCCCCCACACAATCCCACACTCACACTCCCGGACCCACCCTTTCTGTCTCACTCCTGTACCCGCTCGATCTCGCTCCCACTTGCTTTCAGGGTCACCCACACTCACTCACGTTCACCCATACACACACTCTCACTCACATTCTGACCTTCTCACATCCATTCATGCTCTCCCCCACACACTCACTCACCCTCATTCACCCTTATTACTTAGGGCCACTGCGATGCAGATGCAGTGAGCATGAACACGCACTAGTGCCTGGCAGCGGTCAGGGAGACCGCCGGTGCAGGCCAGCAGCCCCCCCTCCCCCCACCGACCCACCACAAGGTGGCCTCGGCCACAGAAGCAGACCACCACCTCCAACGCCCACCCAAGCAACTGATCAGTGGACCACCGCAGACGCTCCGAGATGCCACCCGACATGCAAAGCGCCACACAAAACCGACCCACCATGACCATCTCCACTTATCACTCCCTCATTCTCACTTATGGCCCTTTTCCACTAGCCCCAGTCGGCCTTACTCTACACTACTCACCACTACTCGTTTCGGCCTCGGTTGTGTTTCCATTGCAGCGGGGTACGTCTGGGGTGGGCGGGATTTTTTTTACAGCAAGGCGGCGCCACACTCCCGTGACGTAAAACACGCGACCCAAGCAAAACATAACATGGCGGCTGTACAAGGCGTCTCCTCGGTCTGTGGCTTTTTGTCACCGTAAATGCCAAAAGGGACCTCCAGACAAGGGGACAGGCAGCGAGACAAAACACTCTGGAATAGTACTGCAGCTTCTGGGAGAGCCGAAGACGTGAGTATACAAACTAGATCATAT
The DNA here is from genome assembly GCA_020510985.1 of Pholidichthys leucotaenia. Taxonomy (NCBI): domain Eukaryota; kingdom Metazoa; phylum Chordata; class Actinopteri; order Cichliformes; family Pholidichthyidae; genus Pholidichthys; species Pholidichthys leucotaenia. Next base: position 222,709,055 of record CM035838.1, on the reverse strand, counting down.
ATGACGGTAAGCTAATGGTTGCTAATGCTAGTTTGCTTTAAGTACGTCGTACTACACTGTAATGTCTGCAAGTTATCGCTTTTAGATACTAAAATATGTATGCTGTGTGTGTGTGTTTCAGATGGCTCTGTTGTGGGAAAATTACCGCTTCAAACGGTCGGTCTGGTGTTCAACACAGCCTCTCATTGATGTCACCCCAGATTCACAAACGATCAGTGGTTATAGAGCCTAAGCATGTCGGTAGAAACATTTAGCTTCCTGTGCAACAAATTGCTCTGATCTGCATGAAAATCTGGAGACTGTTGAGACATGATGGGACGTACCTGCTGCAGCTGCACTGAGTCTGAGGTGGTGTCATGGCAAAAAGTGATCAGCTGACACAACTTGATTGCCAGGTTGTAGTTATGGGGTTATATTAACCACAAAATATATATTCAAAAAGTAAACAGTACTGAGTTAGGTATAATAAGATATATTTGACAATTATGATGCATTTTAGGCCAAAACAAACTTGATCTAGGATTAAAAGCAATTAAAATAATGCAGTCACAAGGTTACATGGAAAATACGTGATTTACTAGATACATGTAGATACTGTAGGAATATATATTCTCTGCATCAACAATGTACTATACATGCATTCATGTAGTATTGCACTGGGAATTGTACTGACAATAAACCTTTGAAGTTTTTGCAGATGTCTCTTTTTTTATATATGAAGGTTACCACCAAGTGGCACAAATTAAATACTAACAGATTGGAAAAGCTGTCTAAGAACAACCTAGCAGTTTGAGAAATCACTTGTGGTTTGGTGTAAGTCTGTCAACAGAATTATGAACCATAAAGCAGTTTGTGTTAAAATGTTAAATCGCATTAAACCCTAACCCGGGGTTGTCCAATCATGTACCATGGAGGGCCAAGACCCTACAGCACAGGTGTCAAACTCATTCCATGGAGGGCCAAGACCCTGCAGGTTTTACCTCCACCCAGTGTCTTCAACAGGTGATTTCGCTGAATTTCTTCCTACTGATTGCTGATCAGTGAAAACACCTGCTGAAGAGACTGGGTGGAAGTAAAACCTGCAGGGTCTTGGCCCTCCATGGAATGAGTTTGACACCCTTGCCCTACAAGTTCTCTCTTCTACTCAGTCTCTTCAGCAGGTGTTCTCACTGATCAGCAGTCAGTGGAAGAAATTCAGTGGAATCTGCTGTTGAAGACACTGTTTGGAGGTAAAGCCTGCAGGGTCTTGGCCCTCCATGGCACATGATTGGACACCCCTGCCCAAACCCATTATGATAAAGTACAGATGCTAATATTAGTAGTAGTAGATTAGTTTATTTGACAGGGACAGTGCAATAAACATAGACAATTAATCAAAGACAATCAATCTGATGTGTTGCACATAGAGTGTATAGCTATTAGCTAATTTGCAACTCTTGTCCCTGGATGGGCTTTAGAAAAAAGAATCAAGATAAAAAATATACACAATAACCACATACATCAATGCAGAAAAATTATAAATACACAATTATAAATATTATAAATATTATAAATACACAAATATAACAGCCTGACTCACATTTAACATAAATATTATAAATATTATAAATACACAAATATAACAGCCTGACTCACATTTAACACATATAACATAACTCACATTTGCCTATTTCAGGCCTTCCTCCCTCCGTCACTCACTATAAACAAACACATTTATTCCTTCCCTTCATTCACTCTCACTTTGCAGACAATTAATTCATACATGAGTACATTCTTGTTTATTTTTCAGCCAGTTTTTAACATTTTTAGTGAATGTTTTAAAGTCCGTTATTATTTTAATTTCATTTGGCATTGTGTTCCAGATGTGACTGCCCTTTATAGAGAAAGCTGTTTGTCCAAATGTGGTTCTGCGGTGGAATATTTTACAGTTATTGTTAACAGAACTCCTGGTGGCTCTGCTGCTGTCCTGTCTTTGGACAAAACCAGCAAGTGGCTCGGGTGCTGATTTATGAAAACATTTGAACGTTAATTTCAGAAGACAGAGGTCAATGAAGCTCTCAAAACTCAATAGGTTGTATTTTTTTAAAACATTACAGTGATGCCACCTAATGGGCTTTTTGTCCAAGATTTTTAGGGTTTGATTATATAATGAACCTATATGTCTTATTGTGGAAGGGGCTGCTTGAGCCCAGACTGTCAAACAGTATGATATATGAGAAAAAACCATAGAATGCATATACAGTGCAGCTGCTTCGTAAGGTATGTAATATCTAATTAATTTAAAGCAGTTCAGATTTTTTTTTACTGTTTTTGAAATTTTCTTTATATGAAGATTAAATTTGAGTTGAGGATCTAGTACAATGCCAAGGTATTTGAATTCTGTAACTAAACTGATGTCATGATCATGTATATTAACTTTAAAATGTTGCAGGTTACATTTTTTGATTGAAAAGCACATTGAGACTGTTTTCTGAAGGTTCAGCAATAGATGGTTCTTGAGGAGCCACTCTTGGACATCAACCATACTTGTAGACAGTACATCTGCAGCCTGTGCTGGAGTCTTGGCAGCTGTGTAAATAACTGCATCATCTGCATAAAGTTGGCATGTTGCATATGGCCCAGAATTCCTCCATACACTGGTACTGTCACTAAAGTGTGCAGGGTCTTCTGCAGTGGCACATCCAACAATACAGTCTTCAGTTAAAATAATTGTTTTAGTTACTTTTTCTTAAAATATGAGCCATTATTTTCAAAGTCACTGATAAATGGTTCGTACTGTTGACTCTTTTCCCACCGGTGTCTTAACAGACAAAATAGAAAATCATGAAGCAAACACATAAGTCACTAAATTGTTTATTACAATTAGCAGCAAATTCCAGATTATTCAGAATGTGCAAAATTCAAACTGTAAAAAAAAAAAAAAACAACTTAGAATGGGTCACACACGCCAGCCGCGCTGCCTCACTGAGACGCAGCTGGGATGTGCTGCTCAAGCTGGTCCTGGTTCAGCAGATCTTAGGCCTGCATCTCTGTAAATAGTGATGCAAGGTCCAGTTTGGGTGGATCATTTCCCTCTTGCCTAGACAAAAGACAGAAATGGGTGGTGGTTAATTAAAGCAAGTTTAAAACATATTTGGGAAATACACTTGTTGCTAAAAGCCAGTGGTGAAATGTGAATGAATGAATGAATCTTTATTTCGGATAGATTAAAAGTAAAGATTAAAAGAAAATAGAATAATATAACAAAGGGGAAAAAAATCTAACAAGGTCAAATTAAACAATAACTCCTCTGATTATACAGTTCAACATAGGTTATCTGAAATGGGTGATGGCTGAAGCCACAGCATATATTGCCCACCCATGTTCCATCCAAGAATTCAAAAGAAAAACAAAACAGGAGCAATTACAATTTGAATGTGACAATAAAGTACTTCGTTGTTGTATTTAACCACAGTTTTCATGTAGCTGCGCTTCAGTAAAGTAGATTTTATAAGGGCTGGGTTAGATTTAAAATCATCTGTTTTTACTGTGGCCTCAGCAATCAGAATGAATTAATACATTCACTTGAATGGAATCTAGTACTTTAACTGAGGGTGTGCATCACCGAGAATGGAGTCGCTCAGTCAAAATATGGAATTTTTAATCAATAAAAGTTTAGCCACCGCTCTGTCACCGCTGTGTCTTTTCTTGCCCTGGCTTCAAGTGTGGGCAGTGTTTTGTACTTTTATTGCAAAAATATAAAAGGAAGCACTACAATGGGTCTCAAATATTTGTAATGTGTCCTGTTACTGCATGAGTTTATTGATAGACTATATAAACTAATATATACATATATAAACATATATAGACATATATAAACTAAATTATGTTGATGACTGAACAACTCCCATTCCCCAAAGTGCAACATACAGTTATGAATATAACTCACAAAGGATCACACAAGTGATTTGACAAAAAAAATAAATACATTAACAAGCGGTTTATTTTACAGTTGATGTGCCAGTCATTTTCAATTATTCTGTAATTAATATTCACACAATCAAATAAATCTCAGTTCAGTCACTTGTATATTAAGTGGAAATTGTGCTACTTTGGTTTTAGCACTTTACCTATAAAAGCAAAGGATTTCAGTACTTTCCACAGTGGCGAGGTCCGTTGTGGGGCGGCTGCTTTTCCTTTCCTCTTGCCTAGACCAAAGACAGAAATGGATGGTGGTTAGTTAAAGCAAGTTCAACACATATACAGGCACATCTCAAAAATTAGAATATCATATTTTTTGTCACTCATTTCAGAAAGTGAAACCCATATATAGATTCATTACAGGGACAATGATATATTGCAAGTGTTTATTTTAATTTTGATGATTATGACTACAGCCCATGTTAACCAACATTCCAGCGGCCAACATTTCTATTTAAAAACCTTTTTAAAATTAATCTTATGTAATATTCTAATTTTTTGCCAAACTGAATTTGGGGTTTTCAGGGGCTGTAAGCCATAATCATCCATCCATCCATCCATCTTCTACCGCTTTTCCGGAGGTCCGGGTCGCGGAGGCAGCAGTTCAAGCAGAGAAGCCCAGACTTCCCTCTCCCCAGCCACCTGCTCCAGCTCTTCAGAGGGGATACCAAGGCGTTCCCAGACTAGCTGGGAGACATAGTCTCTCCATCGAGTCCTGGGTCTGCCCCGGGGTCTCCTCCCAGTGGGACGTGCCTGAAACACCTCAAGTGGGAGACGTCCAGGAGGCATCCTAATCAGATGCCCATACCACCTCAACTGACTCCTTTCAATGTGGAGGAGCAGCGGTTCTACTCTGAGCCTCTCCCGGATGACTGAGCTCCTCACCCTATCTCTGAGGGTGAGTCCAGCAATCCTACGGAGAAAGCTCATTTCAGCCGCTTGTATCCGCGATCTCGTTCTTTCGGTCATTACCCAAAGCTCGTGACCATAGGTGAGAGTAGGAACGTAGATTGACTGGTAAATCGACAGCTTTGCCTTAGAACTAAGCTCCCTCTTCACCACAACAGACCGGTACAACGTCCGCATCACTGCAGATGCTGCTCCAATCCGTCTGTCGATCTCTCGCTCCATTTTCCCCTCACTCGTGAACAAGACCCCAAGATACTTAAACTCCTCCACTTGGGGCAGGAGCCTGTCCCCAACCCGGAGAGGACAATCCACCTTTTTCCGGCTGAGGACCATGGACTCGGACTTGGAGGTGCTGATTCTCATCCCAGCCGCTTCACACTCAGCGGCAAACCGTCCCAGCAAGAGCTGTAGGTCATTGCTGGATGAAGCCAACAGGACAACATCATCTGCAAACAACAGAGATGAGATCCTGTGGTCACCAAGTATGACACCCTCCATTCCCTGGCTGCGCCTAGAAATCCTGTCCATAAAAATTATGAACAGGACCGGTGACAAAGGGCAGCCCTGGCGGAGTCCAACTCTCACTGGGAATGACTCCGACCGAGTGTTGGCAATACGAACTAAACTCTCACAACGGTCGTACAGAGACCGAATAGCTCGTAACAACAAGCCCGATACCCCATACTCCCGAAGCACCCCCCACAAAAATCCACGAGGGACGCGGTCAAATGCCTTCTCCAAGTCCACAAAACACATGTAAACTGGTTGGGCAAACTCCCACGAACCCTCAAGAATTCTCGAGAGGGTAAAGAGCTGGTCCGATGTGCCACGGCCAGGACGAAAACCACATTGCTCCTCCTGAATCCGAGGTTCGACCAACGGCCGGACTCTCCTCTCCAGTACCTTGGCATAGACCTTCCCAGGGAGGCTGAGGAGTGTGATCCCTCTAAAGTTGGAGCACACCCTCCGGTCCCCTTTTTTGAAGAGAGGAACCACCACCCCGGTTTGCCATGCCAAAGGCACTGCCCCCGACCTCCACGCAATGTTGCAGAGGCGTGTCAACCATGACAGCCCAACAACATCCAGGGCCTTGAGGTACTCGGGGCGAATCTCGTCCACCCCCGGGGCCCGGCCACCAAGGAGATTTTTAACCACCTTGGCGACCTCAGCCCCTGTGATAGGCGAGTCATCCCCCTTGTCCCCAAACCCTGCTTCCTCTGTGGAAGGCGTATCAGTGGGATTGAGGAGATCCTCGAAGTATTCCTTCCACCGCCCGACGATATCCCCAGTTGAAGTCAACAGTGTCCCATCCGCACCATACACAGTGTGGACGGGGAGCTGCTTTCCCCTCCTGAGCCGCCGAACAGTTTGCCAGAATCTCTTTGAAGCCGACCGAAAGTCTTGTTCCATGGCCTCACCGAACTCCTCCCATACCCGGGTTTTTGCTTCAGCAACCACCCGAGCTGCACTCCGCTTGGCCTGCCGGTACACCTCAGCTGCTTCGGGAGTCCCACAAGCCAACCAAGCTTGATAGGACTCCTTCTTCAGCTTAATGGCCCCCCTCACCACTGGTGTCCACCACTTGGTTCGGGGGTTGCCACCACGAGATGCACCGACCACCTTGCGGCCGCAGCTCTGGGCCGCCGCTTCAACAACAGAGGTGGAGAACATGGCCCATTCAGACTCCATGTCTCCAGACTCCCTCGGAATGTGGTTGAAGTTCTTCCGGAGGTGGGAGTTGAAGACCTCCCGGACAGGGGCCTCAGCCAGACGCTCCCAGCACACCCTCACTATACGTTTGGGTCTACCAGGTCTGAATGGCTTCCTCCCCTGCCATCGGATCCAACTCACCACCAGGTGGTGATCAGTTGACAGCTCTGCACCTCTCTTTACTCGGGTGTCCAAGACATACGGTCGCAGGTCTGATGATACGATAACAAAATCGATCATCGACCTGCGGCCTAGGGTGTCCTGGTGCCAGGTGCACATATGGACACCCTTATGCTTGAACATGGTGTTCGTTATGGACAGACTGTGGTTAGCACAGAAGTCCAATAACTGAACACCACTCGGGTTCAGATCGGGCAGGCCGTTCCTCCCAATCACCCCCCTCCAGGTTTCACTGTCGTTGCCCACGTGCGCATTGAAGTCCCCCAGTAGGACAATGGAGTCTCCAGGAGGAGCACCCTCCAGCACCCCAGTCACAGACTCCAAAAAGGGTGGGTACTCTGAAACATCATTTGGTGCATAGGCACAAATGATGGTCAGGACCCGTTTCCCAACCCGAAGGCGCAGGGAAGCAACCCTTTCGTCCACCGGGGAAAACTCCAATATAGAGGCAGCAAGGTGGGGCGATACAAGAATACCTACACCTGCTCGTCGCCTCTCGCCCGGGGCAACTCCAGAAAAGGCCAAGCTCCAGCCCCTCTCCAGGAGACTGGTTCCGGAACCGGAGCTGTGTGTTGAGGTGAGGCCCACTATATCTAGCCGGTATCGCTCAATCTCGTACACCAGCTCAGGCTCCTTCCCCACCAGAGAGGTGACATTCCACGTACCAAAAGCCAGTTTAGAAAGCTTGGGATCAGTCCGCCAAGGTCTCCGCCTTTGACTGCTACCTAATCCACATAGCACCGGACTTCCATGATCCCTCCTGCAGGTGGTGAACCTACTGGAGGGCGGACCCATGTAACTCCTTCGGGCTGAGCCCGGCCGGGTCCCATGGGTGGAAACCTGGCCACCAGACGCTAGCCTTCGAGCCCCTCCCCCAGGCCTGGCTCCAGGGTGGGGCCCCGGTAACCCCATACCGGGCGGGGTACACTGAATCCTTGATATACAATTTATCATGAGAGTCTGTTGGATCGTTCTTAGTCTGGCCCTTCACCCAGGACCAGTTTGTCTTGGGAGACCCTATCAGAGGCAAATTGCCCCGGACAACATAGCTCCTGGGATCACTGGGGCACGCAAACTGGATCCCAAACTGGATCCCCCTCATGGATCGTCACCTTATCGTGGTGGGGGGGTTTGCGTGCCCCCCATAATCATCCAAATTAAAATAAATAAACGCTTGAAATATATCACTGTCTGTGTAATGAATCTATATAATATACAGATTTCACTTTCTGAAATGAGTGACAAAAAATATTGAACTTTTTCATGACATTCTAATTTTTGGAGATGTACACTACCGTTCAAAAGTTTGGGGTCACCCAGACAATTATTTTGTGTTTTCCATGAAAAGTCACACTTATTTACCACCATGAGTTGTAAAATGAATAGAAAATATAGTCAAGACATTGACAAGGTTAGAAATAATGATTTGTATTTGAAATAATAATTTTTTTCCTTCAAACTTTGCTTTCGTCAAAGAATCCTCCATTTGCAGCAATTACAGCATTGCAGACCTAACATGATTGCACAAGGGTTTTCTAATCATCCATTAGCCTTCTGACACAATGAGCAAACACATTGTACCATTAGAACACTGGAGTGATAGTTGCTGGAAATGGGCCTCTATACACCTATGTAGATATTGCACCAAAAACCAGACATTTGCAGCTAGAATAGTCATTTACCACATTAGCAATGTATAGAGTGTATTTCTGCTTAGTTTAAAGTTATCTTCATTGAAAAAAAGTGCTTTTCTTTCAAAAATAAGAAAATTTCTAAGTGACCCCAAACTGTTGAACGGTAGTGTACCTGTATTAGGGAAATACACTTGTGAAAGTCAGTGGTGGGATGTGACAAAAATGCTTTGTTTCCCTGACCAGTGAGAACCGCAGGAGCCACTCTGTACAGGTACAAGTACATTATCAATCCAGGGATTTATGGTGGAACAGCACAACAACATTGTTCCAACACCTTTTATGGAAAATCCACAGAATAGGTGTGTGGGTCTATTCTGACGCTTTAGAAAATTATACGAATCACTTTATAAATCACTGGTTTGAAAATAGGGCAGCACGGTGGCGCAGTGGTTAGCACAGTGGCAGCACAGCAAGAAGGTCATGGGATTGATTCCACCCTTGACCATCGTGGATTTGATCCCACCCCCAGACCATCGGTGACCCTTCTGTGTGGAGTTTGCATGTTCTCCCCGTGTCTGCGTGGGTTTACTCCGGGTACTCCGGTTTCCTCCCACAGGCCAAAGACATGCAGGTGAGGTTAATTGGCATCAAACTGGGGATTCTAAATTGTCCTTAGGTATGACTGTGAGAGTGAATGGTTGTCTGTCTCTCTGTGTTGGCCCTGCGACGGACTGGCGATCTGTCCAGGGTGTACCCTGCCTTTCGCCCAAAGATGCTGGGATAGGCTCCAGCCCCCCCGCGACCCATAAAGGATTAAGCGGTAGAAGATGGATGGATGGATGGATGGTTTGAAAATGCACTTGTATATGTTGAGATTTTGGATCCTGGGGTCCTCTTGACCTGTATCCACAATATAAACACAACATGCTGAGGGCGGCTAACCCCTGGCATGTGGAAACAGATTCTAGAAAGAAATTACACACAACTTAATGCACAGCACCAAAGTGAAACACGTACACAAACCAGGACTTTAACCAGGGTTAACATATTTCATCATTTTGCTCTCACAAGCGAATACTTAGGACAAAACAAGCGCAAATCCGCAGTTGGCTACTAGCTAGCTACTAGCTAACACTCGTTAGCCAGGACAGGACGGTGCTGTATTGCTCAAAAAAAGTGAGCTTACCACCAACAGGATAAATAAGTGAACAGATGCACAATATTACAAATCACTCACCATCGATGGTTCTCTCACGTTCATCTTCAGCTTGTCCGTAGTCCGGTTCTATGCTGGGCTGCCATCTGTATCGCTGCGGGTCGCTCCTCTCACTGTGGATCTGCCACCAAGCACAGAAAACTCCACACCTCTTCGTTGGACCAAGGTGTAGATTTCCGTGAAACCTACAATGCCATCTCTATTAATATCGTATTTACTCGGTGACCGAGTCCGTGAACTATTGCAAATGGCGGTCGTGTAGATTCCACAGAAGACGGACGCTTTCATGATGTTACGCCCTGACCAATCAGTGGCTTGCAGTCTGTTGATGTCACATCTCGACTCGACTCAGCACGGTTGTACCCTGGCCTCGAATAGGCACGAAAATAGGACCTGTTAACCGGTGCTGGGTGTAATGGAAAAGGCTATAAACTGGGCCGAGTCGTACCATGTAGGGCCAAGTGGGGCCTAGTGGAAAGGGGCTTTACTGTCTTGTTCAATCACTCTCTCACTCCCTTGCTCATATCATTCATTCGGCAGCACCCAGGGATTTTGACAACATGACGGGTCCCAGGCTCCCGGCAGAAGGAGGGCAACAGGGGTGGGGGACGACCCCCACCCCCTCCCCCCTTGCACAAATCATGATAGGTGTGTGTCAGTTGTATGATGTGATTGTGTGCAGGTGTGTGAACTACCATAGTGCAGTTAAAATTGGGGTGGTGGTGACCGGAGCACCACTAGTGACTGCGATAGGCGGGGGGGCTCCCATCCTCCCAAGCCCTCACTGTCTAAAATGCAATTAAAACTGAGATGAGGGCAGCCCCACTGCTCAGCAGAAGTATCCCCTTCACTGATACAGTGCGGCACACCCTCGCCCCAAAACCGTAAGTGTATCCAAGAAGATGTATGTTCCAGCTTGATCTGTTTTACTTTCAAAGATGTGGAGATTCATCAGCTTCTACCACGGCTGAAGATATGAGGCGCGCTGCTGATCATGCCCTCTACCGCTTGAAAATTTACTCTTTTCTGTCTTAGAATTTTTCCCCCACCGGTCAACGAAAAAATTGTAACTTTTTCTCATAAATTTACAGTTCTTTTTTTTTTTTTTTTTGTAAATTTGCTATTTTTTTCCTGTAAATTTTCAACTTTTTTCTCTTAAATCTGCAACTTTTGCTCATGAATTTACATTTTTTTCTGTAAATTTTCAGCTTTTTTTCTCTGGTAGATTTGCAACTTCTTAAAAAATTGTGACTTTTTTCTCATAAATTTGACATTTTTTTTCTTGTAAATTTCCATATTTCTTCTGTGTTCAACTTTTCTCAAAAATTAGCAACTTTTTGTGTAAATTTCAACAATATGTGACTTTTTCCAAAAAATGTGCATCGTTTTCCTCAAAAATTTGCATTTTTTTCTGTAAATTTTCAACTTTTTTCTTTGGTAGATTTGTAACTTTTTTCTGAAAAAAATGTATTTTTTTCACAGAAACTTTTTTCCTCTAAATTTTATACTTTTTTCCTCATAAATTTCCAAGTTTTTCCTCAAAAATGTAATTTTTTTCCCCTGTAAATCATCAGCTTTTTTCTCATAAATTTGCAGTACTCATCTGGATGCTGGTTACATTTTTATTCTGTGTAATTCCACTATAATTTGTGACTTTTTAATCTTTGTGTCATATCTCTGCAATTTTATTGTCACAAATTTCTAGCAAATTTACATTTACGCATTTGTACCTCATGCTAAATTGATGAATACGTCCCATCTCCATTGTTAAAAAATACAAATCGCCTACTGGATACAGTGGTGGAGGAGTGGCAATACTCAAAATTTTCTTTTAGTGGAAGTACAAACACAGGCACAAAATGTCTTATAGTAAAGGCAAATGCATTCAAAAACATAACCTTATGTACAGTCATGTGAAAAAATTAGGAAAAAAAATTAGGACACCATTAAACCCCCATTAAATTAGGATATCATTAAACCCTAACCCGGGGTTGTCCAATCATGTACCATGGAGGGCCAAGACCCTACAGGTTCTCTCTTCTACTCAGTCTCTTCAGCAGGTGTTCTCACTGATCAGCAGTCAGTGGAAGAAATTCAGTGGAATCTGCTGTTGAAGACACTGTTTGGAGGTAAAGCCTGCAGGGTCTTGGCCCTCCATGGCACATGATTGGACACCCCTGCCCAAACCCATTATGATAAAGTACAGATGCTAATATGGCCCAGAATTCCTCCATACACTGGTACTGTCACTAAAGTGTGCAGGGTCTTCTGCAGTGGCACATCCAACAATACAGTCTTCAGTTAAAATAATTGTTTTGGTTACTTTTTCTTAAAATATGAGCCATTATTTTCAAAGTCACTGATAAATAGTTTGTACTGATGACTCTTTTTCCACCGGAGTCTTAACAGAAAAAATAGAAAATCATGATGCAAACACATAAGCCACTAAATTGTTTATTACAATCAGCAGCAAATTCCAGATTCTTTAGAATGTGCAAAATTCAAACTGTAAAAAAAATTTAAAAAAATTTGAATGGGTCACACACGCCGGCCACGCTGTCTCACTGAGAAGCAACTGGATGTGCCGCTCACACTGGTCCCGGTTCACCAGATCTTCAGCCTGCATCTCTATAAATAGTGAGCCAAGGTCCGGTTTGGGGTGGATCGTCTTCCTTTTGCCTAGACGAAAAGACAGAAATGGGTGGTGGATATTTAAAGCAAGTTTAAAACATATTTGGGAAATACACTTGTTGCTAAAAGCCAGTGGTGGAATGTGACAAAAAAGTACTTTGTTGTTGTATTTAACCACAATTTTCATGTAGCTGCGTTTTCATAAAGTAGATTTTACAAGGGCTGGGTTATGTTTAAAATCATTTGTTTTTACTGTGGCCTCAGCAATCAGAATGAGTTCATACCTTCAGTTGAATGGAATCTAGTGCTTTAACTGAGGGTGTGCATCCCCGAGTATAGAGTCGCTCAGTCAAAATATGTAATTTTTATCAATAAAAGTTTAGCCACCGCTCTGTCACCGCTGTGTCGCCCTGGCTTCAAGTGTGGGCGGTGTTTTGTACTTGTATTGCTAAAATATAAAAGGAAGCACTACAATGGGTCTTGAATATTTGTAATGTGTCCTGTTATTATAGTACTGCATGAGTTTATTGACGATAGACTATAAACTACACATATAAACTGAATTATAATGGTGACTGAAAAACTCCCATTCTCTAAAGTGCAAGATACACTATTATGAATATAACTCATAAAGGATCACACTGACATATTATTCGGCCCAGGAAACACGCACGGAGGCTCAGGCAGATTTGAAAGCTTTATTGTTAACCAATGTGATGTGTATGGATGCGTGTGTGAGACATGAGGATGTATTGTGGGTGGAGGATGCAGGTCAGGACAGAGCAGCACGCCATGCAGCCAGACAACCCTATGGGCGAGAGGAGAACAGGGGTTAGCTGGGCAAACCACACAGGAGAGTGACAAGGTTGTGTGCTTACTTGTAGTAATTGTGGTGGCTGGCGTTGGCAAGGTCCCGAGCCTGGGGGACAGTGTCCTGCTGTGTGTCCGAGGAGAAGGGCCAAGGCAGAGGAGCGGAGAGGCGAGGGAGAGAGTGTCTGCCGCCGGGAAATCCACCTGTGCACAGGGGAAGGCTGACAGGAAAACAGGTGAGACAATAACTGACAGCTTACTTGTCGCAAAGAGGAAACAGCAGGCCTGGAGGAAAGGAAACTGCTGAAGGTTCCAGTACGCAGGGAGACAGACGGCTCCAGGCTGCAGCTCAGCGCGAGGTGGAATAAGTAGTTGCGCACTAACGAGATGCAGGTGTGAGCGCAGCTGAGGTGGATGCCCGTGAGCGGCGAGTGACACAAGTAATCTGACAAAAAAAATAAAAATAAACAAACAAGCGGTTTATTTTACAGTGGCTAATATTGGATGTTTCATTCATTTTCAATTTTTCTGTAATTAATATTCACACATTCAAATAAATCTCAGTTCAGTCCCTTTCATATTAAGTGGAAATTGTGCTACTTTAATTTTGGCACTTTACCTATACGCTTACTTAAAAAAGCAAAGAATTTGAGTACTTTGTCCACCACTACTAAAAAAGTAACAGGATGCGCAAATTACCACTCAATAGCTAAACATTGCCAGTGTCACAGCAGATGCTGGTCGGACTCTAGAACGAAAATACACACAACTTAAGTACATGCACAGCACAAAAGTGCAACATGAAAAAAACACCTTTTTCCACCAGGATTACAGCTAGCTTATTTCATCAGATATTGTCAACACAAGCACAAAATACAAGGAGAGCACGGAGCACAGAGTTAACATTGACAGCTAACTAGCTAGCTCATTATCTGCTCACAAGCGACAATGTTGTTGTCTGTTCAAAGTGAACTTTCCACTGCAGGGATAAATAATGTGAAATATGCATAATATCACATCATACCACATCACTCACCATCCTCTAAATCCTAATATCATGGCTTTCAACTGCTGAAGTTGGGTACTCCTGCGGCCGTAAATTCTTTTCGGGTGGCTCCGTCTAGTTCCCTCTGGATTCTCTCATCAGCCAAAAGGCACAGGAAACTCTGCTGGACTGCGGCATTGATTTCTGTGGGACTGATTTCTGTGAAGCCATTCTATCATTGTTGTTTATACTAACAGTGGCTTGGTGACTCATCGACGGATCTTTGCAAATGGTGGCTTGAGATTCTGTAATTCAGCTTTCAAATGTCGCTCTCATGACGTTACGCCCGGACCAATCAATGGCCTGCAGTCTTTTTACATCACATTTTCAGGTCGGTACGGCACACACAGAACCACTCGGGAGCAGGTCTGAAAAATCAGGATGGTAACCGTTACAGTTCCTAATGGAAAAGCATGCAAAGCATATCGAACCAAACCAGACAGGGCCAAACAGGTACTAGTGCAAAATGGCCAATAGTCCCCTCCTGGTTCAAAACCGCAACCATCGTCCCCCTCCCCAAAAAGAGCCCGCCGACCTGCCTGAATGATTACAGGCCGGTAGCACTCACTCCAATCATCATGAAGTGCTTCGAGAGAGTGGTGCTGGCCCTCATTCAGGACAGCATATTAAATACCCTGGACCCCCTTCAGTACGCCTACTGGCTCAACAGGTCCACCTCGGATGCCATTGCTGCAGCACTCCATTATTCTCTCTCCCACCTGGAAGATAAAGACTCCTACATCAGGGTGCTCTTTGTCGACTACAGCTCCGCCTTCAACACGGTCATCCCCCACAAATTCACCTACAAACTGTCTTCACTTGGCCTGTACCCCACCCTCTGTGACTGGCTACTTGACTTTCTGACTGGCAGGCCTCCGTCTGTCAGGATGGGTAACAGGACCTCAGCCAGCATCATCACGAGCACAGGTGTCCCACAGGGTTGTGATCTCAGCCCCATCCTCTACAGCCTTTTCGCCCATGACTGTGTTACCTCCCACAAGGACAATGTCATCTTAAAGTTTGCGGATGACACAGCAGTGATAGGACGCATCACTGGTGGTGATGAAACATCCTACAGGAGGGAGGTGGCCAGCCTGGTGTCATGGTGTGAGGATAACAACCTCACCCTCAACACAGACAAGATGAAGGAGATGATAGTGGACATGAGGAAGGGGAGGAGGGGACCCTATTGGCTGCTGTTCATCCAGAAGCTTGAGGTGGAGAGGGTGTGCAGCTTTAAATACCTGGGCATCCACATCAGCGAGGACCTTACGTGGGCACTCAACATCACAGAGCTGGTTAAGCTCAACAGCTGCTGTACTTTCTGAGGAGGCTGAAGAAGTTTGGCATGTCCCCCAGGATCCTCAACAATTTCTACAGCTGCATCATTGAGAGCATCTTGACCAACTGCATCACTGCGTGGTATGGAAGCACTACTGCCCTGGACCGCAAACGCCTGCAGAGAGTGGTGAAGACAGCGGAGAAGATCATCAGGACTCCACTCCCCTCTCTGCAGAGCATCTACCACCGCAGAGTCCAAAGGAGAGCTGCCGCCATCTTCCAGGGCCCCACCCACCCCCAGCACGGAATGTTCACACTTCTACACTCAGGCCGGAGGTACTGAAGTTTGAAATGCAGGACATCCAGACTAAAAAACCTTCTTTCCCACTGCCATCAGACTCCTGAATAAATAAACTCCAGACACATAGTCCATGAGCCAGACCGAATATGACTATCAAATTAGTGAACAGATCCAACCTTGATTTTTGTTTATTTGCACACTGTGCACTGTGGCCACAAAAACAGACAGAACAAAAGAACATAAATTGCTTGGGTTTAACTTAGAGTCCTCCAGGACGCTCGACTGACATGGGAGAGGGAAAGTGGAAACTGTGCCTAAGCGTAGCTGCCTGACTGCAAAGAGAAACGCAACAGTTCATACTCAGTGCAGGAACAGTCCGAGCAGTCCAAGTGAACTGGAAAACACACACAAACAACAGCTACACTGAGGGGAATGTCGACAGTGTAGCTCTTCCTCAAAAGACAGTACGACCATGTGGCGATTAACATCTGCATGGCAATGCACAATGGTCCAGCAGTGTTTGACTGGCAAAGGGAGCCTAAGTACAAACACTGCTGGCACAACAAATTGGGCACACCTGGGCAAGACGCCTTACGGGAATGACAATTACCGAGGGAGAATCAGCTGGCTGTCAAAGAGAAAGGGGGCGTGGTCAGACCGGCGAATGTTAGACAATGCCCACATAAAAGTGGGTCAAAGAGGCTGCCCAACAGCTGCCAGCCAGAGTGGTGGCTACAGGCACGGAAAAGAAAAAGAACACAGACATAAAGACAACAGGAACTGAAAAGATAACACAATACAAAATAAACCCAATACCTGAGCCACAGAGAACAGTCAGAACCAAGCCTACAGGAAAACACCAGCTCGGTTCGTGACAGAGCCCCCCCCCCCCCCCAGGGGTGGATTCTAGACACCCACAGTAACATCATAAGGAAAAGAAACCCCCCCCCCCCCCACACACACACACACCAACAGGAACAACAACACAAACCCGGGTGGGAGATAGGGGGAACAGGAAAGGAGGGAACACAATACCCTGTCCAGGGCCCACAATTACCCCCCCCCCCCAAGTCCAAAGGACCGGAGTGGTGGCTCAGTTGGTAGAGCATCCGCCCCACACCTGGGAGGCAGGGGTTCAAATCCCGGCCGGGTCATACCAAAGACCATATAAAAATGGTGCTTTCTGCCTTCTAGCATGGTGCTCCGCATAATGGAACGGGGAAAGTAAAGTTACACACAGAGCTACCAGAGGACTGACCCCCCACTGTAGCTTTCACTACTTACAGTAGCTGTGTGGCCTAGGGTCAGAGAAACGGAGATAGGCGCCGCCCCATACACCAACATGGTGTGAAGGGAATTAACTAACTAACCCAAGTCCAAAGGAGTGGAGGCTCGGGAGGCTGCCCAGAGTCCCAGGTCCAGCAGGCAGTCTGATAAACAGAGTCCAGTGGCCTGCCGGAAAACACGAGCCATCTGGCCCGTAGACTCAGTCCCTCCGGTGGTCGGCCAGCGCCATTAAACCACCAGGGCTGGTGGGGTGAAGCAGGAGGTGGCCTGCCCACCGGGAGGCTCATTGGTGGGTGACCGGACTGTAGAGAGGGAACCCCCACGGTGTAGGACAGGGAGAAGGAGGCTACGGTGTCCTCAGGCTGTCCCACAGTGTCCTCGGTGGTCCTGGCTTGGGACACAGCTGCACCCTCGGTGGACCCCGACCGGGCCAACACTGCAACTGCAGTGGCTTCCGGCTGGAGCTCTGCAGCACCTGTGGTGGCTCCCAGCTGGAGCTCTGCAGCACCTGCGGTGGCTCCCAGCTGGAGCTCTGCAGCACCCGCAGTGACTCCCGATTGGAGTTCTGCAGGATCCGCGGTGGGCCCGGATGGGGCCAATGTTGCACCCACGGTGAGCGGGCAGACCAACAGGAGCACCAAGCTGAGGAGGCGATCGATGAGAGGAGCCCTAACAACCCTGGCAGGAGGAGCTGGAGCAGCAGCATCCTCCGCTGGTCGGACCGGACCCACAACAACTTCTGGTGATGATGCACTCTCTCCAGCGTTCCTAGACGAAGGCTCAGAGACAACAGGAGAAGAAAGGTGGTTAGGGTCGCCAGCAGTGGCAGAGCCCGGTGAAGTGAGTTCAGATGACTCCCATCACCTAGAGCCAGGCAAGGTCTCTCCAATTCTGACATGAGAAATATAAGAGAGAGAACTTGCCTCAGCTGGAACTCCACAACCGTCCACGACTCTGTTGAACTTGACGATGACATCTCGGGTCCGGCCTCGAGGAGGTCCATCTCTGGCTCCCACTCTGCTGCAGAAGCCTCCACTGCAGGCGAGATGGTCATTGCAGTCCTATTGTCCTCTGCAGTGACTCCAACGCTGGGGATTCCTACGGCATGGCTGCAGGGGAACCTCTCCGTGCTGGCTTCGGGGCAGAATCCTCCGAAGCCCCCGGCTCCTCCACCGTCTGATGGCTCTGCCCTTGGTTCAATGGGAGCTCAGGAAAAATAGGAGAAGACACAGAGAGAACAGGAAAAGAATAAGCATCTGCAGCTGGAGGAGAGCCCAGCGAACTGCAAAGACTGGGCCTCTCCCTCAGGAGACAGACAAGGTTCATTATAATTTAATGGAGTAAAATGAAAAAACACTTGCCTGTCACCCCGGTGTTCGATGTTGGCAGTTGCAGTGGGTGAACAGTCCTCCCTCTCCATGTCTGCGGTGATCTAGCTCTTTTCCAAGGTCTGTGGAGGAGCCGTCTCCATAGCTACGGAGATGGGCGTTCCCGGGGCAGCCCTAGCAGGCCTCACGACAGCTGTAGGGGAGATGATGGCTGCCGAAGACAAGGAGGGCCTCTTCCAGAGTGTCCTCACGGGATGACGCTGCTTCTGGGAGGTCGACGCTGATTGCAAAGCAGGTGAGAGAACGGCTGCAGGCTGCGGAGCGCATCCCCGTTTGGGCTCCGCGAGGAACGCCGCTCTCCCCACACCAGGAAACATGCGCTGGAGCATGTAGACCGAGGCGATCAGGTCTGCGTACTGAGGGTAATCCCAGAGACTAGGATGCTCTTCCAGGATTCCTTCAGCTGCATCCAGGCTGCTCCACTTTGCTTTAGGACCATGGGCTTTATGGGCCTCATCCATAAAGTCCTGGATGAAGGTCGCCGCCCATTCTTCCTCCACCATGGGATGCCTCGCCACTAGTTTCATCCGGCCGGCGTGGGAGCAGCGCGCCGAAGGCATAATGGGGAAAAAAAACAGGTGGGTGAAAAAACAGTTCGGAAAACACCGGCTCAGTTCGTGACAACCTGGACAAAATGTGCCTGTTAATATGGAGGATGGCATTAGTTCAGGCAGACCACTGATCTACCCACTGTTGTATCTTTTTTCAACTTTTCTCAAAAATTTGTTATTTTCTTGTAAATTTGTGACTTTTTCCCATAAATATGTATCATTTTTCTTGTAAATTTGGAACTTTCTTAAAAATTTTCAACTTTTTTTACTGTAAACTTTTTCTGATAAAATTGATTTTTTTCTGTAAATGTCATGCTGCGGCCCTCATGGACCGCAAATGAGACGCTATAGGCTGCCGATGAGTTTGCATAATTTATTAACAAAAGTCAAATGACAAAATAATGAGCCACGGGGGGCAAAACACACAATAACTATGACTTTGACTAAGGAACAGGAAGAACAGACTCTCAACAAATACACTTACTGTGGAAAGGCACGAATCGTGAATCTAGGATGGAGTTTGGATGAAGGAATGTTAGACGAGGAACGTTGGACGAGGTCACAGCCTGGAGTAACCTAAGCTATTCCCTTAAATAGGGCTAAGGATGAGACAGCTGATGAGGCAGTCATCAACTCAATACAATTCAGCTGTCAGGAGCTCAGCTCTGACAGCCGGAAGCCCCTCTGAGAGCTGTCACAATAGAGGCTCGGAGAGCCATAGGGAGCACACACCAGATGGGAGGAAAATACTGCATGACCCGAGCGCGGACGATATCGGCGCTCAGACCATGACAGTTCTCCCCCCCGAACGGCGCACTCTGGGCGCTGCGTGACACCCAAGCACCCCCCCAGGGTGGGAGGATGGGGGAAAAGGCCAGGAGGGCGAGAACCAGAAAAAAAAAAACAAAAAAACCCATCAAGACAAGGAACCGGAACAAAGAGTGACAAGGGAGAACACAGGAAATATAACATGAAGCAATTACAGAGCATGGGAAGGAAAAGAAAAACACAATACTCCATAATGCACGGGTGGCACAACAGACAGGACAATAAATGCAAATAACAGGAGTACAAGGCCACTAAACCAAGAAACAGAGGCCCATAAGAAACAAAGTAGGAACCACATACTGTATCATCCCTCAGACAGAGGAGGGGAGAGAAAAAAAAACAAACACGCTAAATAGCGGTGAATACATAGTCCAAAACAGTACAAATGACAAAACGCCAGAGCGACCGTAATATTTCAGTGGAGAGGAGAAAACAAAAACAGGGATGACGGCAGGCAGAGCCCAATGAGACAACAATTAGGTCTGGTGGTCTACCTGCGTCCAGAATCCAGATCGCTGGCAGGGGGAAAAGGAAGAGTTGGGGCAGCCTACCCCAGTCCCAGGCCCGGAGAAACAGGACCTCTGGTGGCCGGACCAGGTCGCCAAGCAGAAAGTTCAGTCTGTCGGGTGGCAGACCTAGAACACCAAACGGGCGAAGCAGTTTCTCAGGCGGCCGACCCCCGTCATCCTGCCATCAGGATCGCAGTGGAGAATCCGGAGACAGCCTCCCTGTTGAGAGGCGTAGCGAGGGAGAGCCGAGCCAATAGCGGGGAAACCCAGCGGCCCCAGGTGGAAGAGAAAAGGGGACGGGGAAAGGGGAAGGGACCAGTGCTGATTGTCGAAGAATCTGCAGTTCCTTCTCCGAACCCCACATGGACCGGCGCTGCACTCACGTTGGGTCCCCATCGGGACCGTGCCGCACCCATGATGGACCCCGACTGGGTCAGAGCAGCGTCCATGACGGACCCCAACTGGGTCAGTGTAGCACCCACATCGGACCCCAATTGGGTTGCGGCTGCACCTGCGATGGACCCCGATTGGGTTGCAGCTGCACCCACGTCGGACCCTGATTGGGTCGATGCTGCACCTGCGATGGACCCCGACTGGGTCGGCGCAGCACCAGGGACAGCCTCCAAACCCGAACCCGGAACCTCCAGCACAGCGACTGGGATCGACTCCGCACCGGTGACCCTGGGAGAAGGCTCAGGAGAAGAAGAAGAACCAAGATCAGGATCACCGGTAGCGACAAAGCCCAGTGAGACAAGCTCGGATGCAGCGGACGGCTGCACCCGGCTCGTCTCCCTGAGAGACAGGCAAGAATGCTCCAGAATTGAGAGGAGAAAGACAAAATAGAGCATTTGCCTGATCTCGAGTTCTGTCGCCGTCCAGGACTTCGATGATCCGGGTTCAGACAGAAGAAGGTCATCATCTGGTTCCCACTCGGCTACGGCGGGCTCCGCAGCCAGCATGATGGAGTCCACAGTCTGGAGATTCCCTGATGCAGATGTCCACGCCGAGGGCCCGCACGGTGTGATGGCAGGGGCTCCGTGACCTGCTGGGTCGGACTGTCCCTCCGTGGAGACCCGGGGACACTTGCTCGTCGGCGCAGGCTCCAATCCGCAGTCCGCCCTCCTCCTCTGCCCGTGTCATGGCTGCGGGGCTGGATCCAGGCTCTCCAGGCCTGCAGGCTCCCTTCTTGTCCGACGGCGTAGTCCACGCTCAGGTGAAGGAGACACAAAGGTAGCAGGATCATAATTAACCCCTTGCTAGCTTGAAAAGCTAGAACGAGTTATTATTCTGCATTAACCCCTTGCACTCTGGTCAATTTCCCTAAAAACGCCTAAAAATAACGTACCCAAAGTAAATCAAAAGCTGTTCTTCAACCCTTTACAGCATCTTCATGGGGTTGGTCTCATTTAAAAGAAAACACTTTGAATTTTTTGGCAAAACAGTCATAATCTCTCTAAGTGCTCCTGCCACTGAGTAACAGTCATCTAAACATACTGAACTTGAAGAAAATAAAGTTCGCCTGGATGGTTTTTTTGGATACAAATGCTTGCAAATAACACACAGCTGTCAGATACGGGCTGGAAAATGCAACAGAAATGTAGAACCAAGTGTTATCCAGCTGAGGTCAAAATTTTGTCCATTTGGCACAGTTTTGAGGTCAAAACTTGACAGTTTTGACCTGTCAAAACTAATAAAGTTTTGACAAACTTTATTAGTCAAAACTTGGCACAGTTTTGAGGTCAAAACTGTGCCAAATGGCACAGTTTGGAAAAATGTCTGTAACTTTTGAATGATTCAATATAGAAGCTTGATCTTGGGCTCTAATGAAAGGTGACACTCAGGGCTGTGTGTGTGTGTGTGTGGGGGGGGTGGTTGTTTATTCATTCATGAATGAATGAATGAACAAACAAGCCCCCACACACAAAGAAGCATGCCACGTAAAAAATGTGTGGCTTTTTTTTACAAGAAAAAAGAACTTACAGTGCAATAAGCTAAGATAAGATAAGATAAGCCTTTATTAGTCCCACAATGGGGAAATTCCAGGATTGCAACAGCACAGGGATAGCAACACTTAGAGCAACAATCAGAAGGCAAGAAAAAAACAAGAACAGCTAGTAAACATATGTACATATTACTATAAATATATATACAGTGGGGCAAAAAAGTATTTAGTCAGCCACCAATTGTGCAAGTTCTCCCACTTAAAAGATGAGAGAGGTCTCCAATTTTCATCATAGGTATACCTCAACTATGAGAGACAAAATGAGAAAAAAAATCCAGAAAATCCCATTGAAGGATTTTTAATGAATTAATTGGTACATTCCTCGGTAAAATAAGTATTTGGTCACCGACAAACAAGCAAGATTTCTGGCTCTCACAGACATGTAACTTCTTCTTTAAGAGGCTCCTCTGTCCTCCACTCGTTACTTGTATTAATGGCACCTGTTTGAACTCGTTATCAGTATAAAAGACACCTGTCCACAACCTCAAACAGTCAGACTCCAAACTCCACTATGGCCAAGACCAAAGAGCTGTCAAAGGACATCAGAAACAAAATTGTAGACCTGCACCAGGCTGGGAAGACTGAATCTGCAATAGGTAAGCAGCTTGGTGTGAAGAAATCAACTGTGGGAGCAATTATTAGAAAATGGAAGACATACAAGACCACTGATAATCTCCTTCGATCAGGGGCCCCACGCAAGATCTCACCCTGTAGGGTCAAAATGATCACGAGAACGGTGAGCAAAAATCCCAGAACCACATGGGGGGACCTAGTGAATGACCTGCAGAAAGCTGGGACTAAAGTAACAAAGGCTACCATCAGTAACACACTACGCCGCCAGGGACTCAAATCCTGCAGTGCCAGACGTGCCCCCCTGCTTAAGCCAGTACATGTCCAGGCCCGTCTGAAGTTTGCTAGAGAGCATCTGGATGATCCAGAAGAGGACTGGGAGAATGTCATATGGTCAGATGAAACCAAAATTGAACTTTTTGGTAAAAACTCAACTTGTCGTGTTTGGAGGAGAAAGAACACCATACGTACTGTGAAGCATGGGGGTGGAAACATCATGCTTTGGGGCTGTTTTTCTGCAAAGGGACCAGGACGACTGATCCGTGTAAAGGAAAGAATGAATGGGGTCATGTATCGTGAGATTTTGAGTGAAAACCTCCTTCCATCAGCAAGGGCATTGAAGATGAAATGTGGCTGGGTCTTTCAGCATGGCAATGATCCCAAACACACCACCCGGGCAATGAAGGAGTGGTTTCGTAAGAAGCATTTCAAGGTCCTGGAGTGGCCTAGCCAGTCTCCAGAGCTCAACACCATAGAAAATCTTTGGAGGGAGTTGAAAGTCCGTGTTGCCCAGCGATAGCCCCAAAACATTACTGCTCTAGAGGAGATCTGCATGGAGGAATGGGCCAAAATGCCAGCAAGTGTGTGAAAACCTTGTGAAGACTTACAGAAAACGTTTGACCTCTGTCATTGCCAACAAAGGGTATATAACAAAGTATTGAGATGAACTTTTGTTATTGACCAAATACTTATTTTACCGAGGAATTTACCAATTAATTCATTAAAAATCCTTCATTGTCATTTTCTGGATTTTTTTTCCTCATTTTGTCTCTCATAGTTGAGGTATACCTATGATGAAAATTGGAGACCTCTCTCATCTTTTAAGTGGGAGAACTTGCACAGTTGGTGGCTGACTAAATACTTTTTTGCCCCACTGTATATGTATATAGACACACAGTACGGAGCATTATGGTTGGTGAATGTGCAGCAGAATAAACAAACAACAATAAACAATAAACAATAAAAATTATACTAAAATATCTGTAATGTAGAGGATAACAACTCCCACCCCCCACCCCCACCCCCGCTACAGAGGAAGGACATCGTCCATCGCCACATGACGGACCGTGCGCCGTGGTCTACTACGCACAGTTATACTAAAATATCTGCAATATATCTGCAATCCGCTACAGAGGACTAGCGGTCTCGCGGTCCGTCATGTGGCGATGACGCACAGTTGTAATTTACCGATCGGTCAAAAGTCATTTTGATTACAATTTTCAGTGATAAAGAATAATTTAGCTTATAACACTTACCTGTCCACAACATCAGTGTCACTGGCGAACATCTCTTCCTCATTGTCAGACGAACACGACGCTGGTCCGCTTGTTACGACTCGTGGTTCTGGTCACGCAACCCGGTCAATCCATGATTCCATTATTGTGGTTTTGCGCTTCCATGATTGCGGTTTTGGCGAACAATTTTTCAAAACAAATAAGAACAGTAGTAAGAAAAAAACACTGGCGAACGCTACTGTCACACACAGCGGCTTACACAAAACAGATTTTACGCACGGGACGCACGCTTTCAATCGTCGAACTTCTCTGCTTCAGTTGGCTCGCTGTATTCGCAGCCGTTGGTAGGCGGGTCCTTCTTGTTAGGTTTTCAGTCATTGGTTCTTCAAGGTTTCAGAAACCCAATTCAAGGCTCTTATTAGTCGAATGAGAGGTCAATCAAATCTAAACCAATCAAAGCACTCCTTTGGCTTTCTGTTCGTGGCTGTGTCTGTAGTGGAAGAACGGAAATGCAGCTTTTTTTTTCAGTGCACTCTAGGACTCACAGTGTACGTCCTAGTGCGCACAAGGGCGCACTAGTATGCAGAGACGTGACCGCCTGCGGTATCCCGGAGTGCAGGAGGTTAATTACTACAGCATGTGGAGGAAGCTCAGGGGACTGTGAACCCCGAACTCCACCCCCAGGAATCAAACAAGCCAGTTCATCCAGTGAAGGAAGAGAATGAAGAGACACTTGCCTGATCCGCTGAGGGCGGCTGGAACCCGCTGCAGTGGACTTGGTTCCCCTCTTTCCCCGCTGGATGGAGACAGAGGACCCCCCCGGGAAGATGAAGAGGAGCCTCTCGCACTGGATCAGGAATGGGAGCAGCCGGAGACGGACTTGTGGAATTCACAGCAGCTGGAGGGGGCGTCGAAGAGGGGAGAGGAATAGCCGAGGTGAACTGGGATCGAGGTGCTGATGGAACAGCGGGGACAGATGACCCGGAGGCGGAGGCGGCTGTCTTACTCCTCTGACGAGGCACGGAGGCTGCAGCTGGGTGGGAGACGGAGTTTGTGCGGCTACCCAGAACTGGATCCGGACTGGGTTCTCACTGAGTCTTGCAATCTGCACGGAAACGACGTTTACTGGCAGAAGGCGAGGCGAAGGTGAGGTTAGGGAAATGCCACTCCTGCGCAGAAACAGAGGCGAGCAGGTCAGCGTATTCGGGGTAATCATACAGTTCTGGACTCCTCTCCACCAGCCTGACCGCCGCCGTCACATGCTTCATTATCAGTGTAGGATGGGAGGCGGAGGAGCTGCAGCCACTCAGTCCCGGATGGAAGTCGCTGTCAGGTGTAAATCCTCCGGGGGAATCCCGACTGACGTCTCACTCCGTTGGGGATGACCCCTAGACGGTGTGAACTCCTGGACTGGATGAGGGGCAGGAATGGGATCCCGAAGCGAGGAGCGAGGATGCCTCCTCTTCAGCTTCCTGCCAGAGTTTCCCTCCAGCCCACGGAGCTTCTCCCGTTGAGCAGAGATGTCCGCCATCCTCGCCGTGATTTCAGGGTGGTTAGTGTAGCGAGGATGGTGGTTAATGATCGCCTCAGAGAGGTCCAGGTACCAGTATGCATCGCTGGGAGTGTCGTAAAGGCGAGCGGTGAAAAGGATGCCATCAATGTCGAGGGCCTTCACCAGCTCATAGCCCAGGCTCCTAGCGTAGCCCTTGAGTGGCGTCATCTCCCAGCACACCGGTATGCTGAACAGGGAAATCTAACAGTCCAATTAAGCACAAACTCACGGTGACCTGCGTCTCAGTCTGGCTGTGACCTACTGTCATGCTGCGGCCCTCACGGACCGCAAATGAGACGCTATAGGCTGCCGATGAGTTTGCATAATTTATTAACAAAAGACAAATGACAAAATAATGAGCCACGGGGGGCAAAACACACAATAACTATGACTTTGACTAAGGAACAGGAAGAACAGACTCTCAACAAATACACTTACTGTGGAAAGGCACGAATCGTGAATCTAGGATGGAGTTTGGACAAAGGAATGTTCGACGAGGAACGTTAGACAAGGTCGCAGCCCGGAGTAACCTAAGTTGCTCCCTTAAATAGGGCTAAGGATGAGACAGCTGATGAGGCAGTCATCAACTCAATACAATTCAGCTGTCAGGAGCTCAGCTCTGACAGCTGGAAGCCCCTCTGAGAGCTGTCACAATAGAGGCTCGGAGAGCCATAGGGAACACACACCAGATGGGAGGAAAATACTGCATGACCCGAGCGCGGACGATATCAGCGCTCAGACCATGACAGTAAATTTGTAACTTTCTCATAAATTTGCCACTTACAGTATTTATTCATATATTTGTTACTTTTTTATTAATTTGCAACTTTTTCTAATTTTTTCCTCATAAATTTTTCTTTCCTTAAATTTTCCTTTTTTCTTGTAAATTTGTTAAATTTTTCTTGCAAGTTTGTAATTGCATCCATCTATCCATCTTCTACTGCTTTTCCGGAGGTCCGAGTCAGGCAGCAGTTCAAACAGAGAAGCCCAGACTTCCCTCTCCCCGGCCACCTGCTCCAGCTCTTCAGAGAGGATACCAAGACGTTTGCAAACCAGCTGGGAGACATAGTCTCTCCAGTGAGTCCTGGGTCTGCCCCGGAATCTCCTCCCTGTGGGATGTACCTGAAACACCTCAAGTGGGAGGCGTCTGTCACGAGACGGAGCGCTGTGTTTCACCGTGCTCAGGTTCTCTACTTATTTTTGTTTGTCTCCTGTATTTTCTCATTTCATATACAGCATTATTTCTCTGTGTGTTGGGTTTTGTTATTCATAGTTCTGTGACATGAGTTCTCCCCCTCCAGACACTCCCTCCTTCCCCATGTGTTCTCAGCTCAGTAATTAGATCACCTGCCCGCTCATGTGGTTCACACCTGATGGCACTTTGTATGTTTGATTGCCTGCATTACTTAAGACTGCCTGTTCTGTTTACTTATTGTCAGTGCCTCAAAGTGTCTACGTTGTTTCTCTACTCCGTTGGAATCCCTACCCTGTTCAGATGTGCATTCCTGCTTGTTATCCTCGCTGTTTACCTGCACTCCTCAGTTGTTGTAAGTTTATTTTTGCTCACTGTTTGAACTTTGTGTTTCTCCATTAAACTGCACAACTAGCAGTCCAGTATCTAGGTCTCCCTTTCTGCCCCGTAGGGACCCATTCATGACAGTAGGCACTGACCAGTTGTGACCCAGCTGCTGCTAGTTTGTGTTTTTTGTTTCACTCACCTGTTTTGTCCGGAGCTATCATCATGACCCCGACCTGCTGACCTTCAGCCAACAAAGGAAGATCGGTGACCGGGACCCCGAGCCTGGAGGAGGAATGGGTTGCTGAGTTTATCCAGAGCATCGTGGCTGAAGCTCTCCCTCGGCCCAAAGAAAGTCTTGGAGAATATTGAGGCAGCGGTCGGGATCACTGAGTCACACCCCGGATTGAGGAAGTATCCCCAGTTCGCAGAGCTGTTATTCACCATCTCTGCTCTCCAGCTGTCCTTTCCCGGGCTGAAGATGGGTTCGTTCTCGGTGGGACCGAAGCCAATGAGGAAGCGCTCTCCGCGGCAGATGTCACTCCCCCCCCACCGTTCACCTGTTCCTGCTTCCGCTCCACAGGCTCCTAGACATCGCCATCCAGCTTCGGACTGCCGGAGGAACACTTCCGCCTCTCAGGCAGCAGTTTTTCTCACGCCGAGTCAGACAATCCCCACAGCAGTTCCCTCCTTCAGTTCGTCTTCGCTGGCTGTCCCATCACCCTCCTTCTCCTCCCTTGTTGCTGCGACCACCTTCTCCTAGGTGCCTCCTTCCACTGCTGAGGGCCAGGTCATCTTCCCTCCAGCTCCGCCCGAATGCCGTGTCTGCAGGGGTGGCTCCTCAATGTTCCTCAGAGGGGCCCATAACAACTGCAGTCACAGAGAGGGCAGATTCAAGACCAGCTGCAGCAGAAAACATTGTGCCCCAGGAACTCAGGCAAGTGTTTTTTCATTCTTATTTCCCAAATCATGAATCAATTGCCTGATTCCTGGTGGTGAGGATCAGCTTGTGCCGTCCTCTGAGCTCTCACCGCCTGCTGCAGCTATAAACCTTTCACCTGCTCTCTCTGTGTCTCCTCCTTCAACCCTTGAGTGTCTGCCGGTTGCAGGATTGAGCCGCCGGATGAGGGAGGAGCCTGCGGCCCCGGAGGACCTGGTTC
This sequence comes from Pholidichthys leucotaenia, assembly GCA_020510985.1. Lineage (NCBI taxonomy): Eukaryota > Metazoa > Chordata > Actinopteri > Cichliformes > Pholidichthyidae > Pholidichthys > Pholidichthys leucotaenia. The sequence continues at coordinate 222,680,501 of CM035838.1, read as the reverse complement.
CAGCCCCACAGCCATGGTCTGGATGGAGGGAGAGTGCCACTACTGAGCTGAAGCCTGCGCCAACGATGGAGCATCCCCTGGCTTCAGCAGTGCAGGAACCAGCATCAACAGGAAGCCGACCTCCTCTCGCCATGCTGGGTGAGCCACCTGCGTGGGTCACCTCCCTGGGGGGTTCTGGGACTGTACCAATCACCATGCCTGATGCAGGGGCCGCCACAGCAGAGCCGGAGCGGGACCTCCAGATGGCCGGGCCTGAGACGTCACCGCCTGGATCCACAGAGTCCTGGATGGCGGTGGAGCTTGAGCTCAGGCAAGTGCTCTACTTTGTTTTCATTGTTTCTATTTTGGAGAGATCTTGTCTGGCTCTTGGAGGGTAGAGCCAAGTGCAGCCATCAGCTGCACCTGAGCTCATCTCGCCGGGCTCCACTGCCGCCAGTGACCCTGATCTTGTCTCTTTGTCCCTCCTATCGGAGTCTTTTCCCAGGGTCACCAAGGTTCGTCCAACTTCGCTAGAGGTCTCCGTGGGTCCAGCGTCACCTCAACTGAGGTCATTGCGGGTGCTCTGTCCCAGCCTGGAACCTTCGTGGGTGCTGCTCCCCCTCAAGCTGAGGTCATCACGGGTGCTCCGTCCCAGCCCAGGACCTCTGTGCGTGCTGCTTCCCCGCCAGCTGAGGTCTCCTTGGGTGCTCAGTCCCAGCCCAGGACCTCTGTGGGTGCAGCCCCTCCTCAGTCCGGGTCTTGGTAGGTGTTGTGTCCCATTCGGGGGTTGTCGTGGGTGCTGTGGTCCAGCCTAAGTTCAACGTGGGTGCTGCGTTCCAGCTTGGGCCTACTGTGGTTGTCACGCCCCAGTCCGGGGGCCACCGCGGGTGCAGCTTTGACCCAGTCCGAGTCCACCGCGGGTGCAGCCACAGTCCTGTCTGGGGCCACCGCGGGTACAGCCACAGTCCTGTCCGAGGTCACCGCGGGTGCAGCTTTGCTGCAGCCCAGAGCCCCCATGGGAGCTGCCATATCCCAACCCGGGGTCACCGCGGGTGCTGCCATGTCTCAGTCCGGGGTTGCCGCTGGTGCTGCCATGTCCCAGCCCGGGTCACTGCGGGTGCTATGGGCCAGCCCAAAGGTGTTGTGGTTCCCTCTTCTCTGCCTGATGTTGTTGAGGTTCCCTCTCCTCTGCCCTAGGCCATCGGGGTCCCCTCTCCTCTGCCTGCCGTTGTCATGGTTCCCTCTCTTCAGCTTGAGGTCATCGGGGTTCCCCCCTCCTCCACCCGACGTCATCGTGGGTCCCTGTGCTCATCCATCCTTCACTTTACTGGTTCTCCCTGTCAGGCGACCGCCTCCTAGACTACCCCTTCTGTTTGGGTAGCTAAAGAACTCTGGAAGACCACCCGACAGGCCGTGCCGCTGGGGTAGGTGGTCCATGTTCTCCGGGAGGCCGCCTGACTCCCTCCATCGCACCATCCACCGGGCCTGGGACTCTGGTCACCTGCCTGAACACTCTAGCCCTCTGGTCCAAGGGGCTTTGTCATGTTCGTGCGTCTTAGTGCAATGAACAAATGAAGGACACAAGCCCAAACGCAGGTGAAGTGTGTCAGTTTTTTAAACAAAGAATCAAAATACAAAGAGTTCCCTGAAGACAGTCCGAAATAGGTAATGCTACTAATGAACAGGTTAACAAACTCCATTAGCAAGAGGAGGAAGTTTATGTCACACCCCATGGTAAAACTGGCCGCTGGGGGAAAACAAGAAACATGAACTGGGAAAAAGGAAGTCTTACATGACAGTGTCGGAGCGCAGCTGGGCTCTGGAAAAACAACCCCAAATGTAATCCAAAAGGAGAAGAACAAACTAAGAGTAGTGCCTGGACATCAAATGTTGACTACACCTCCACACTGAGTGCTCAACCTGACCCACATAAAAACACAGTGTGCTAATGAAGACAAGTGGATGCAGGAGTGTGGCTGAGCAGGTGCATGAGTGAATGTCTGAGCCTGAGTGGTGTGTGTGTGTGTGTGTGTGTGTGTGCGTGTATGAAACCGTGTGCATGAGAGTAAGGACAAGGTATGCATGTAGGTGTGTGTGCATGCGTGAGTGAACAGAGGAGTGGACAAATGATAATAACAATCAGCTGGCAGGTGCTGGCAGGAGAGGGGGGCTTGGCTGTAGGCTGGCAGGGAGCCAAGGACCAAAAGGCTCCTAAAGTGCTGCCAGCTGAAAATTAAGGAAAAAACATTCAGGGAAAATACAGCCCCAAGCCATGGAGCGGGGTTGGAAGCGTCCAACCTAGTTCATGACAGGCTTAGGCGCTTTGGATTTTGCCTTGTGTGGGCCCTTAGCGGGTTCTCTGTTTTTTTGGTTTTTTTTTTCTTTGTTCTCTCCTAGCCTGTTCCACCCACCACTCGCTCTGCTGGGTGGTTTATTGTTCTGCTCCTTTTGGAGGGGAAGAGGGGGTCCATTTTTTGACGCTACCCTGAGGTGTCTGCAATACGCCCCTTAAGGGGGGGCTCTATCATGAGACGGAGGGCAGTGTTTCACTGTGCTCAGGCTCTCTACTTATTTTTGTTCATCCTCTGTATTTTCTCAGTTCATATACTTTATCATTTCTCTGTGTGTTGGGTTTTGTTAGTCATAGTTCTGTGACATGAGCTTTTCTCCTCCAGACACTCCCTCCTTCCACATGTGTTCTCAGCTCAGTAATTAGGTCACCTGCCCACTATGTGATTCACACCTGATGGCACTTTGTATCTTTGCCTGCATTATTTAAGACTGCCTGTTCCGTTTACTTATTGTCAGTGCCTCAAAGTGTCTACGTTGTTTCTCTAATCTGTCGGAACCCCTACCCTGTTCTGATGTGCATTCCTGCTTATTATCCTCGCTGTTTACCTGCACTCCTCAGTTGTTGTAAGTTTATTTTTACTCACTATTTGGACTTTGTGTTTCTCCGTTAAATTGCACAAGTAGCAGTCCAGCGCAACTCTGAGCCTCTCCCGGCTGACTGAGCTCCTCACCCTATCTCTAAGGGTGAGTCCAGCAATCCTATGAAGAAAGCTCATTTCAGCCGCTTGTATCCACGATCTCATTCTTTCGGTCATTACCCAAAGTTCATGACCATAGGTGAGGGCAGGAACGTAGATTGACCAGTAAATCGACAGCTTTGCCTTACAACTCAGCTCCCTCTTCACCATTTTTTTTTCTTCACAATTTTTTTCATGTAAATTTGCTACTTTTTTCCTCATTTTTCACTTTCTCATAAATTTACTACTTTTTTTTTTTGTAAATTTGTCATTTTTTCCCTCATAAATTTGTGATTTTTTTGCGTAATTTAGCCTATGGCACCAGTGTTACTGAAACCTGCTCACCCACTTTAACCCAAATGGGGCCCAGTGGGTTCTACTTACCTGTACCACAGGTAAAGTCCATGTGGGTAAACACAGATGGGGCCAACATGGAACCCATGGACAAACCCATATGGGACCCATAAAACAGCCTAGCTTAAACCTATGGTGCGGCCCACATGGATGCCACCTGCCATGGAGCCACCTGCTCCCTACTTCTGTCTACTTTCTTCATCTCCCTGACTATCCTACTTTTTCTTTGGTAACCTCTTCCATTGAATACTTTCCTGTACCTCCTCATTCCACCACCAAGTCTCCTTGTCTTTCTTCCTCTGTCCACTGGATACACCACATACCTTTCCCTCAATACTTTTGCTGTACTTTCCCATCCATCCATCCATCCATCCATCTTCTACCGCTTTTCCGGAGGTCCGGGTCGCAGAGGCAGCAGTTCAAGCAGAGAAGCCCAGACTTCCCTCTCCCCAGCCACCTGCTCCCAGTCTACTTTCCCAGTACTTTCCCAGTCATCTGGTAATTCTTCCCTACCACCCAGAGCCTGTATCAACTCCTTTCTGAGCTCTGTGCAACCTTCTTCCTTCTGTAACTTTCCCCACTTAATCTTTGGCTCTGCCTTCACTGTTTTCCTCTTCTTGCTTTGCAAAGTCATCCTACAGACAATCATCAGATGCTGTCTAGCTACATTCTCCCCTGTGACCACGTTACAGTCTCCTATCGCTTTCAGATTTCTCCTTCTGCATAAGATGTAGTCCATCTGTGTGCACTTCCCTCCACTCTTGTAAGTAAACCTATGTTCCTCTCTCTTCTTAAAGTATTCTAGATTCAAGATTCAAAGGCTTTATTATCATGTGCACAGTTAAGAAATGCAACATTTCCTGAGCAATGAAATTCATACTCTACTCTCCGAACGAATGCCAAGGTAATAGATACACATCAATACTAATAAAGTAATAACACACCTAATACTAATGAACACTAACAACACACATTAGGTAATTAGGACACCTTAAACACACCTTAATACTCATTACTAATACTAATGAATACTAATAACACACATTAGGCAATTAGGACAGTTAAAACAGCTAAAGCAGTTAAACTAGAGGAAACAAGAAGATTGTGTTATGGGATGGCCCTTGCGGACCATCAATGAGATGCCATAGGCAGCTGATGAGTTTGCATATTTATTAACACAAGATAAAAGTGACAAAATAATGAGCCACGAGGGGCAAAAACACATACAAGAATTACAGCCGAGGCACAGTAATAATACACTCAGGTTAAGGAGTAAACTTACTGAGAACAGGAAGGAATGAAAGTGTGACTGGAGCTGGGGTTAGGGACTCCAGCTGAACGTTGTGGAGAACCAACGTTGTGCAAGGTCTCAGCCAGGAGCAACCCCAGCTGCTCCCTTAAATAGGGCTTAAGGACTAATCAGACAATGAGGAACTAATTAATGGAATGTTGATCAGCTGTCATGGCGCAGCTCGGCTCTGACAGCCGGAAGTCCCGCTGTGATGCTGTCACACTAAGAGCCCTGGATGGCCATAAGGAAAACACGGAATAACGGGGAAAATACTGGATGATATGAGCGCGGACAATATCAGCGCTCAGACCATGACAGTACTCCCCCCTAAAAAGGTGCATTCCAGGTGCGATGTAACATCGAAGCCCCCACCCAGAAGGCCCCCAGGACCACCCTGGGGGGGTGGAGGGGGAAACAGGCCAGGAGGGCGAGAACCAACAAAACACCAAATCAAGAAGATGAGAGGAAAAAAAAAACACAGGAGGGCAACAATGATACAAAAAATGAAGAGGCTCAGACATGGAAAAAACAAAGACAGGCTACTACAAACCCAGAGCCTAGAATACACAAAAAAGTAAATCCAGGTACATCCACACTGCACCCAAAAAATACCAGGAGGAAAAAAAAAACTCAGCCCGCTACAAGCAGGGCATCACACCAAGTAAACAGTCTAATAAATGTAACAGGTCATGAGAACAAGAAAAACAAAAGAGCATCTCTCAAAATACAGAGGGGACCAGAAAAACTGAAATACAGGCACATAACCAAAATACAGAGTACCCTGTAATACCAGAAAAAAATAATTCAACACGCTACAGAGCAGCGATATACAATCAGATCAATATAGTCTATAGACAAAAAACCCCCAAAACAACTAACTAACTAACTAACCTGCACTTATATAGCGCTTTTCTAGTCACAAAGACCACTCAAAGCGCTTTCATTAATACTAACCCTCTATTCTAAGGGCCTATAGGAAACAGATATCTCGGGACAATTTAGAACAGCCAATTAACCTAACATGCACAAAAAAACCCACAAGAGCATCCCTAACATTACAGAGGAGGAAAAAAAACCACTACAGGGATGTCGGCAGGCAGAATACAATGGAACAAAGAAAAAAAGTTTGAGAGGTCTGCCCGCATCCAGCTTCCGGATTGCTGGCAGGGGAAAAAGAATTAGTTCGGGCGGTCTACCCCAGTCCCAGGCCCGGAGAAACAGTACCTCTGGCGGCTGGACCAGGTCGTCGAACAGAGAAGGCAGTCCATCGGGTGGCCGACCCAGAACGCCGAATCGGCGAAGCAGTTTCCCGGGCGGCCGACCCGTGTAATTAAGCCACTAGAACTGGAGGGGAGAACTCGGAGGTGGCCTCCATACCGAGATGGATAGCGAGGGGAAGCCGAGCCAAATCCAGGGAACCCCAGTGGCACCCGGTGGAGAAGGATAGGGGGAAAGATGAGGGGCCAGTTCAGCGTCGAACGGCGGAGGATCTGCAGCTCCTTCTCCAAACTTTACTCGAACCGGTCCTGCGCCCTAACTGGACCCCATTCGGGAGAGTGCTGCACCCACGACGGACCCCGACTGGGCCAGAACAGTGCCCAGACGGACCCTGATTGGGTCAAAGCTGCACCCACAACGGACCCCGGCTGGGCCGGCGCAGCACCAGGAATGACCTCCAAACACAAACCTGGAACCTCCAGGACAGCCACCAGAGCCAACTCGTCACCGATGACCCTGGGAGAAGGCTCAGAAGGACAAAGAACACTGGAATCAGGATCACCGGCAGCGGCAGAGCCTGGTGAGACAAGCTCGGATGCAGCGATCTGCTGCACCCGGCTTGTTTCCCCGAGAGACAGGCAATAATGCTCAAGAATGGAAAAGAGAAAAACAAAATAGAGCACTTGCCTGATCTCGGGCTCTACCACCGATCCAGGTTCCACGACCTGAAGATCCATTCCTGGTTTCCACTCAACTGCGGCGGGCTCCACAGCTGGCATGATGGTCATCACAGTCTGGGGATTCCCTGGCACTGAAGTCCACGCCGAAGGCCCGCACGGCGTGGTGGCAGGGGATCCATGGCCAGCTGGGTCGAACTGCCCTTCAACGGAGACCCGGGGATGCTTAATCGTCGGCGCAGGCTCCAACTGGCAGTCTGCTCTCCTTCTCTGCCCGTGATGTGGCTGCGGGGCTGGTACCAGGCTCTCCAGGGCCGCAGGCTCCCTCCTCGTCCGGCGGTGTAATCCTGGCACCGGGGAACGCTCAGGGGAAGGACACACAGAGGATGCAGGTTCACAATTAGTAACTGCAGCAGGTGGACAGAGCTCGGAGGACTGTGAGCCCCAAACTCCACCCCCAGGAGCCAGACAAGGCAATTCACACCGTGAAGGAAAAGAATGAAATAGCACTTGCCTGCTCCGCTGAGGGTCGATGGAAACTGCTGCAATGGGCTTGGTTTTCTCCTTCTTCCTCTGGATGGTGATGGAGGGCCCCCTGGGAAGACGAGGAGGAGCCACTCGCACAGGATCAGCAATGGGGACAGCCGGAGTTGGACTCGTGGAGCTCACAGCAGCTAGGGAAAGCGTCAAGGTGGAGGGAGGAACAGCCGAGACAGTCCGGGGACAAGGAGCTGACGGAACAGCATGAATGGAAGACCTGGAGGCAGAGGCTGCAGTCTTACCCCTCAGACGTGACGCAGAGGCAACAGCTGGTTGGAAGGCAGAGTTCTTATGGCTACCTGGAACTTGATCTGGACGGGGATCTCTCTGAGGCCCATTATGAGCATGGTGACGATGTTTACTGGCAGAGGGCGAGGCGAAGGTAAGGCCAGGGAAACGCCGCTCCTGTGCGGAGACAGAGGCGAGCAGGTCAGCGTACTCAGGGTAATCATGGAGTTCGGGACTGATCTCCACCAGTTGGACTGCCGCCGTCACATGCTTCATAACTTCGGTAGGATGGGAGGTAGAACGATCACAGCCACATGGTCCTGGAGGATCACAGCCATCCACTGTGTCTCCTCCGGGGGAATCCCGGCTGACATCCTCCTCCACTGGGAACGGCACTTGGGTGATGTAGACTCCTGATCTGGATGGGTGGCAGGAACTGGATTCCGAGGTGAGGAGGGGGGATGTCTCACCTTTGGCTTCCTGACGGAGTTTCCCTCCAGTCCGCGGATCTTCTCCTGGAGTGCCGAGATCTCCGCCATCCTCGTTGTGATTTCAGGGTGGTCAGTGTAGCGAGGATGGCGGTTAATTAACGTCTCTGCGAGGTCCAGGTCCCAGCGTGAGCTGCTGGGGATGGGGCTACTGTGAGCGCCGGAGAGGATACCATCTATCTCGATGAGCGCCATAACCAGCTCATAGCCCAAGCTCATAGCATAGCCCTTACGTGGCAATGCCATCTCCCAGCACACTGGTACGCCGAAAAAAGGAAAAAAAAAACAACTACAAGCCCAAACAATGCAAACTCAAGGTGACCGGCGTCTCGTTTGGCTGCCACCTACTGTTATGGGATGGCCCTCGCGGACCATCAATGAGATGCCATAGGCAGCTGATGAGTTTGCATATTTATTAACACAAGATAAAAGTGACAAAATAATGAGCCACAAGGGGCAAAAACGCATACAAAAATTACAGCTGAGGCACAGTAATAATATGCTCAGGCTAAGGAGTAAACTTACTGAGAACAGGAAAGAACGAGAGGGTGATTGGAGCCGGGGTTAGGTACTCCAGCCGAACGTTGTGGGGAACCAACGTTGTGCGAGGTCGCAGCCAGGAGCAACCCCAGCTGCTCCCTTAAATAGGGCTTAAGGACTAGTCAGACAATGAGGAACTAATTAATGGAATGTTGATCAGCTGTCACGGTGCAGCTCGGCTCTTACAGCCAGAAGTCCTGCCGTGACGCTGTCATACTAAGAGCCCTGGACGGCCATAAGGAAAACACGGAAAAACAGGGAAAATACTGGATGATCCGAGCACGGACAATATCAGCGCTCAGACCATGACAGATGGAAAATTGAAAATTCACTGGACGGCTATAATGGACAATGGTATATTAATATCAGAGATGATATGAACCTGAGATGGCATAAGCCTATGTACAGTGTGCAAATGAGCAATGTGCAAATGAGCAATGTACAAATTACCACCCAGTGTGAGAATTTCTCTGTAATGATAATATCCAGTAGACTGTACAATGATAATTTAGCAGCAGAGGTGATATGGACATGAGACGGGGTGAGACTATGTACACTATGCAAGTGAGCAATGTGCAAATTTAGCAACCAGTGTGTGAATTCCTATTTGCAAAGCTGTGTCCGGAGTTTATTTATTCAGGAGTCTGATGGCAGTGGGAAAGAAGGAGTTTTTTAGTCTTGATGTCTTGCATTTCATACTTCTGTACCTCCGGCCTGAGAGTAGAAGTGTAAACATTCTGTGCTGGGGGTGGGTGGGGTCCTGGGGGATTGCGGCAGTTCTCCTTTGGACTCTGCGGTGGTAGATGCTCTGCAGAGAGGGGAGTGAAGTCCTGATGATCGTCTCCACAGTCTTCACCACTCTCTGCAGGCATTTGCGGTCCAGGGCAGTAGTGGTGCCATACCACGTAGTGATGCAGTTGGTCAAGATACTCTCGATGATGCAGCTGTAGCAATTGTTGAGGATCCTGGGGGACATGCCAAACTTCTTCAACCTCCTCAGAAAGTACAGCAGCTGTTGAGCTCTCTTAACCAGCTCTGTGGTGTTGAGTACCCATGTATGGTCCTCGCTAATGTGGATGCCCAGGTATTTAAAGCTGTTCACCCTCTCCACCTCAAGCTTCTGGATGAACAGCAGTCGATAGGGTCTCCTCCTCCCCTTCCTCATGTCCACTATCATCTCCTTCATCTTGTCTGTGTTGAGGGTGAGGTTGTTGTCCTCACACCACAACACCAGGCTGGCCACCTTCCTCCTGTAGGATTATTCATCACCACCAGTGATGCATCCTATCACTGCTGTGTCATCTGCGAACTTTAAGATGATATTGTCCTTGTGGGAGGCAACACACTCATGGGTGAAGAGGCTGTAGAGGATGAGGCTGAGAACACAACCCTGTGGGACACCTGTGTTCATGATGATGTTGGCTGAGGTCCTGTTACCCATCCTGAAAGACTGGGGCCTGTCCGTCAGAAAATCCAGTAGCCAGTCACAGAGGGTGGGGTGCAGCCCAAGTGAAGACAGTTTGTCGGTGAGTTTGTGGAGGATGACCATGTTAAAGGCGGAGCTGTAGTTGACAAAAAGCATCCTGATGTAGGATTTTTTATCTTCCAGGTGGGAGAGAGAATAATGGAGTGCTGCAGCAATGGCATCTGAGGTGGACCTGTTGGGCCGGTAGGCGTACTGCAGGGGGTCCAGGGTATCCGGTATGCTGTCCTGAATGAGGGCCAGCACCATTCTCTCAAAGCACTTCATGATGATTAGAGTGAAAAGTTAAAGTTGAAGTTAAAGTATGTGTTCACCACAGCCATTTCCATCCTTTTAGCGAAATCCATAACCATCTGTCCTTCCACATTTCTCTCCTAAAGACCACACCTACCCAGGACCTCCTCATCACCTCTGTTCCCTTCACCTGCATGTCCATTAAAGTCCACTCCAATCACCACTTTCTCCCCCTGGGAACACTCTCTACCACTTCATCAAACTTACTCCAGAATTCCTCTCTCTCTTCTACCTGGCATCCAACTTGTGGGGCATATGCACTGACAACATTCAACATCTCATCTTTGACTTCTAGCTTCAAACTCATGATTCTGTCTGACTCCCTCTTTCCTTCTTGAACACTCTTCACGTATTCTTCCGTCAAAATTACTCCTACTCCATTTCTCTTCTTATCTACACCATGATAGAACAGTTGAAATCCCCCTCCAATGCTCCTAGCCTTGCTTCCCTTCCTGTTTATATATCTACATATTATTCCATTTAGCTACATTGCTCCGCACTGTGTGTGTTTATATAGTTACATATTTATTCCACCTAGCTGCAATGCTCCGTACTGTGGGTGTTTATATATCTACATATTTATTCCATCTAGCTACAATGCTCCGCACTGTGTGTTTATATACTCATATATTTATTCCATCCAGCTACAATGCTCTGCACTGTGTGTCTGTGTATATATATATATATATATATATATATATATATATATATATATATATATATATACAGTATATATAGTAATATGTACATATGTATATTAGCTGCTCTTGCTTGCTTGCTTTTTTTCTTGCCTTCTGATTGTTGCTCTGAGTGTTGCTATCCCTGTGCTGTTGCAATCCTGGAATTTCCCCGTTGTGGGACTAAGAAAGGCTTATCTTATCTTATCTTATCTTCCATCTGGTTTCTTGAACACACCGCATATCTACCTTTCTTCTCACCATCATATCAGCCAACTCTCTGCCTTTACTAGTCATCGTCCCGACATTTAGTGTCCCTACTCTCACCTCGACACTTCTAGGTTTCCTTTTCTGTCTCTCCATCTCCTCCTCCTCGTTCTTCAACCACCATTAGCCCAATTTCCCCTGGCTTCCTGTTGGTTAACAGCACCGGTGGCGATCATTGTTAACCCGGGCCTCGACCGATCCAGTATGAAAGTTTCATTTGTTATGATCCACATGTTTGATTTGGCAAAGGTTTTATGTCAGATGCCCTTCCTGACACAACCCTCCCCATTTACCCGGGCTTGGGGCCGACACTAGGAGAACACTGGCTTGTGCACCTCCTGTGGCTGGGTTGACTGTTTCACTCCTTATTCACTGCCAATGTTTTAACAGCATGATTTAAAACTAAACCGTAACAGAAACAGGAGTTATTTGATCACATCCAATGACGTTCCATATCTACAGAACATGTAGGTAAGGCACTTGGGAATATTAGCAAACTGGATCAATCGCTAGCAGGACTACTAGAGTTCCGTACGGAACATTACATATCAATGGAACATGTATGTAAAGCACTTAGGAATATTAGCAAACTGGATCGCAAGCTTGCAGGATTGCTGGTGTTCTGTACAGAACATTAAATATCAATGGAATGCATAGGGAACAAGGCTGCTAACTAGCAGGAGTGCTAGCTAGCATTCCGTAAGGAACGTTCTGTACCTAACATTCCGTAAGTAAGGCACTTGGGAATGTCAGGAGTCTGGACTGCTAGCTAGCAGGACCTAAGGACATGTACGGAACACAGAAGGAATGTGTACGGAACATGGACAGAGCACATAAGGAACGTTCCGTACCATACAGGCCATTCCACGTTTTAATAATCTCCTGTCCACCCCACTGCAGTCTTGTGTACCGGCGTCATCAATCTCACCTTCCTATAGATCACACCCTCTCTTGCATTCCACGCAAGCCTGCAAAACCTTATCAATTATTCTTACCTGCCTGGAAGTCGTTCTCCTCTTCTCTGTGCACTCCTCCCCCTGCCTGCATACACCTGGAAAAGGAAAACAAGTTAGATTAAATCATCACACAATACTCCATTAACTATATCATCACAGGAAAACCCCCAGGCCCGGGGTATGTCTATACTCACATCTGACAGGACTCACTATTACCAGATCCATCCTCCTAACTGACCTGAAATTACTTATTCAGAAGTTTTCCTCCTCACCAGTCTTCACACTTCTCCTCCATGTCACTCTGATGGCATTTTCCCTCTGATATTTCAGTTACCGGTCTATTCAAGTCCAAGAATGGCAAATGCAAAGCTAGCAGTTGCGTCCAATTTGATGTGAAGCTGAAACTACCCCTCCAGAAACCACCATACCCCTACAAGAACAAGCTGCTTAGTGCCATCTGAAGTTTGAAAATAAGGACCATTACCTTCAATTAGTGGGGAAAAAAGGCAAATTATATTCATGACGACCATCACTATACATGCTCAGCTGTGGTCTTCAAGTGGGGAAACACTGATTATTACTTTAACTTCACATGCAAAGTGTTTAGATGTCAAGACTGGCTCAGAATAGAGCAGACACCTCTGAGAGGAGCAGAGACTCTCATCTCTGTCATTTTAGAGACTGATTAGAGATCTTATCTCCTGTGAATTGGCCATTAACATTACAGATGTCCTGTGATAGAAATTATTCTGCAGACAACCCAATCTGTTCAACGAGGACTCGAGATCATTATGAAGAGCCGTGTGCTGTTGTTGTTGTGCTCGTGTGCTGCTTTGTTTCCTGCCTGAGCCAGGCTGCGCCGTCATGGATGAACCCATTAATCTTCTCCAGTATGTTAATGAATGCAGCCTCAGCTCGCGTGTGCCATTTGTTGTCTAAATAATTAGAGGAAGCTCCCAGACAGCATGTGGGCCCACCAAAGGTTAAATCTGGGCTGTCTCATGGGTCCCATGTGGGTCTGTCCATGGATTCCATGTTGGCCCCATCTGTGTTTGCCCACATGGACTTCACCTTTTTACCCATTTTCAACTTATTTTCTCAAAAATTTGCTATTTTCTTGTAAATTGGTGGTTTTCCCCTAATTTGATAAATTTTCTTGAAAATTTGAAACTCTCATAAATTTGCAACTGTTTTTTTTACTATAAATGTGCAACTTTTTCTCAAATTGTTATTTTTTTTCTTGTAAATTTGCAACTTTTATTCTCATAAACTTGTTAGTTTTTCTTATGAAATTGTGACTTTTTTCTTGCAAATTTGTTAACTTTTTCTTGAAATTTCGGAACCTTCTCATAAATTTGCCACTTTTTTACTATAATCTTGCAACTTTTTCTCACAAATTTATTTTTCCTTGTAAATTTGGAGTTTTCTTATAAATCTGTAACATTTTTCTGCAACTTTCTCAAAAACTTTCAACTTTTTTTTTTACTGTAAACTTGCAGATTTTCTTCAAAAATTTGGGACTTTTATCCCTCATAAATTTTCAATTTATATACTCATATTTATGACTTTTGGTTAATTTGCAACTTTGTCTAATTTTTCCTCATAAATTTGTGACTTTTTCTTGTAAATCTGCAAAATTTTTCTTGGAAGTTTGTAACTAAATAATTTTACCTTTTTTTCTTGTAAATTTTCAGCTTTTTTTCTCCTAAATTTTAACTTTGTTCTCATAAAATTGTAACTTATTTCTTGTAAATTTGTGGCTTTTTTCAAATGAATTTGTCACCTTTTTGTATATTTGTCCCTGTTTTCCTCTTATAAATTTTCAGATTTTTTTCCTCATAAATTTGTGACTTTTTTTTGCAAATGGCATTCACTTATATAGTGCTTTTATTCTCATCTTGATGACCAAAGCACTTTACAGATCCTGCTATCCACCCATTCACACACTGATGGCGGCATGCTGCTTCCAGACTCACCAGGAGCAATTGTCTTGCCCAGGGACACAACGGCAGGATATCTGGGGAGAGTGGGATTTGAACCGCCAACCATGTGGTTATTGGACAACCTGCCTTACCTCCTGAGCCACTGCCGCCCCTGTGTTACTGAAACCTGCTCACCCGCCTTAAACTCATGTGGGTCCCAGATGTTTTTTTTTGTATACTTTTTTAATCCCAGAGGGAAATTCAGGGCATCCACGTGGATGGATGAGGCAGCCACAGTACGGTGCCAATCCCTTCACACACACATTTACACCTAGGGCCACTTAAGAGTCTCCATTTAAACTAACTTGCATGTTGTTGGCCTGTGGGAGGAAACTGGAGTACCCAGGGTAAACCCACGCAGACACGGTGAGAACATGCAAACTCCACACAGAAGGGTCACTGATGTCAGGGGGTGGGATCGAACCCACAACCTTCTTACTGTGCTGCCACAATGCTAGCCACTGCACCACTGAGATGCTGTTTAAAGTGGGTAAACAGATTACCAGCTCACTTACAGCACAGGTAAAGTCCATGTGGGCAAACAGATGAGGCCAACATGGAACCCATGGACAAACCCACATGGGACCGATAAGACAGCCCAGCTTTAACCTTCGGTGGGGTCCACTTGGACATGCTGGCTGGTAAGCTGTAAGTGTGGTAAAAAGTAGAATAAACTGGTTGCACAGATTTAAAACAAAAACAAAAATGCATCTGCTGCACCTGTTTGTTACACTTCATGAATACAGAAGATGTTTTTAAGTGTAACACAAGATGTGGCCTTCACAGTAGCTTCCATGTTTATTCTAAACCTCCACTTCTTCACTGAATCTCCTCTACGATGTGAGGAACATGCATTCACCTGAGGGGCTGCATCAGTTTATCTGAGGACAATGTGTGCCAGGTGGTAGCTGGGCGTCATTTTCATTCTGAACGGGAACTCGGTGTGTTTTGCAAAATGGCATCCCGCTGCTTTGCTGTGATTTGAATGCGTCTCAACAAGATCTTGAGCAATGTGTGAGATTTGCTCCTGTCGTACTTTGTTGCTGCCTCTGTCCCAGCTGGGATTTCTCCCCGCCAATGTCCTCAGTGTGATGTCTTTTAATCTCAAAGCACTGCAATCACATCCCCCGTTCTTTTTCTCAGAGGACACGTTTCTGATTGCTGAAGCATATTACATCCTGGATGAGGCTCCGGTGCATTCTATAGTCCTCTAATCTGATCGCCAATCATTAAGTCACTGGAAGCTGTCACTGATTGGCCTGATAGCGGCATGATTTCTGAGCACACGTAAAGAATGAAAATGAATTATTCGCTCACTCTCAGAGAACTATAATTATGATTGTGTGCCCAACAGCAGCCCATACAATTCACAAATGAATTAAGTCTAAGTTGATCTCCACGATACGGCTGGAAAATGGTAAGCATTTTTAGAGTGTTTAGGTGTTAAACAGGAGGTAGCCACTCTGCTGTGTCTTTATGAAAAATAAGCAGTTCAAAATATGGATTGAGATGACAAAAATAAAACTAGAGGGCACTCCATTGTGAGGTTTGGCCTTGGTGGATGTATGCGCTCTTGGATCACCTCTAAAATCTACCGGGTTCATCCTTACACCAAGAGGGATCTCTGGTGAAAATTTCATTCAAGATTCAAAGATTTCATTTGTCAATACTACTATACATACAGGACATACAGGAAAATTGAAATGGTGTTTATCTCTCTCTTCAGTGATGTGTACAATGTAAAAAAAGAAAAACGAATAAGGCTGGAAAAACAACAGCAGTCTATGTACAGTAATGCTACCCGTAGTGCAAATGGTGACAAAAAATAGACCCAGACCTCCCATAGTGCAAATAAAGATAAATGAAAAACGATAGTGAAACCCAGCAGTCCTATATACAGAAAAGTAGAGCTGTAATACCCGTAGTTGCAAGTTCAGTGTGGTAGTGTAGGTGCAGACAGTGACAGACAGGACTGCACATGATCAGTATTGCAATGACAGACAGCAGCAGATATGGCATTTGTGCAAATGGTTGCAGTAAAGTGCAGAGGCATACAGCAGCAAATGTATTACTGTTGTTGTGCCAGTCTTTCTGTGCCAACAGCTGAGGTAATTATTGTGCGGGTGAATGCATTACGGTCCGGGGGAAGTGGGGGTGGACAGAGTTCAGGGTCCTGACGGCCTGATGTACAAAGCTGTTTAGCAGTCTTGCACAGCAGGCCAAGAGGCTCCGGCACCTTTTCCCCGAGGGCAGGGGGCTGAAGAGGGAGTGTGAGGGGTGGGAGGTGTCACCTGCAATGTTGATGGCTCTGTGGGTGAGGCGGGTAAGGTAGATGTCCGAGATGGGGGGCAGAGGAGCACCAATAGTCTTGCTGGTTGCTTTCACTGTGCGTTGTAGTGTCTTCGAGCAGGAGGCGGTGCACCCTCCGTGATACAGCTGGTGAGGGTGCCCTCGATGGTGCCCCGGTAGAATGAGCACATGATGGGAGTGGGACTTGTGCTTTCCTCAGTTTGCAGAGGAAATGGAGGTGAGTTTGAGCCTTCTTAGTCAGTGACGTGGTGTTGTTGGACCAGGAGAGGTCTTCAGAGATGTGTACCCCCAGGAACTTGGTGCTGCTCACCCTCTCCACAGCTGCACTATCGATGATCAGAGGGGTGTGTGTGTGTGTGTGTGTGTCCCCTCCTGAAGTTGATCACAATCTCCTTGGTTTTTCTCACATTCAGGAAGAGGTTATTGTCTTTACACCGCTGGACTTTTCGATCCACATATTCAGAAATTTATTCAATATATTCAGAAGTTCATTCGGTATATAAAGAAGTTCATTCGGTAGAGGTTATTGGCTTTACACCACTGGATCAGTTGACTCACCTCATTTCTGCAGTTGACCTCCTCGTTGTTGGTGATGAGGCCTACTACCGTCGTGTCATCTGCAAATTTGATGATGTGGTTGGTGTTGTAGGCTGGAACACAGTCATGGGTCAGCACAGTGAAGAGCAGCGGGCTGAGCATGCACCCTTGTGGGGCCCCTGTGCTCAGTGTGATGATCTTGGAGGTGTTGCTGCCAACCCGCACATTCTGTGGCCTCCTTGTGAGAAAGTCCAACACCCAGTTAAAGAGAAAGGTTTTGAGTTCCAGGTGTCAGACTTTTTGTATTAGGTGCTGGGGGATGAATGTGTTGAATGCTGAACTGAAGTCCAAGAACAGCATTCACACGTAGGAGTTCTTTGAGTCCAGGTGAGTGAGGGCTGGATGGAGAGCAGCAGCAATGGCATCTTCTGTGGATCTTTTTGACCTGTATGCAAACTGAGATGGGTTGTGGGAAGGAGGGAAGATGGACTTGATGTTCTGCATGACCACCCGCTCAAAGCACTTCATTATAATGGAGGTCAGTGCTACAGGGTCGGTAATCATTGTAGCCGGATGTGATGAGCTTCTTTGGGACTGGTATTATGGTGGCAGTTTTGAAACATGTGGGGACAACAGCTTGAGTCACGGAGGTGTTGAAGATGTCGGCCAGGACATTCTTGAGCTCCTCTGCACAATCTTTCAGGATATGACCCGGTATGTTGTCTGGTCCAGCTGCCTTGTGTGGGTTGATCCTGCAGAGGGTCCTCTGCATGCTAGCTGGATCCAGACTTATGGCCTGCTTGTCTGGGGGAGGAGTTGTCTTCTGTACTGATGTGCTGTTTTGTGCTTCAAATCGGCCAAAGAAGCCATTTAGGTTGTTGAGCAGTGTGGTGTCACTCGCACAGGTCTGAGGTGGAGGTTTGTAGTTGGTGAGGATCTGTATGCCACGCCAGAGGAAACATGCATCTCTTGTGTTGCTGAAGTGGTCAGATATTTTCTTGCTGTATTGTCATTTTGCCTCCTTGATGCCACGGGAAAGTTGGCCCTAGCTTTGGTTAGTCCTGCAGTGTCGCCGGCCCTGAAGGCTGTGTCCTGAGCCCTCAGGAGCCTGTGAACCTCTGTTGTCATCCATGGCTTTTGGTTGGCACGAACAGTGACGGTTTTGCAGTGAGTGACATCATCAATGCATTTAGCTATGTATGCTACAACAACCTCAGTGTACTCCTCTAGGTTTGTGTGTCCATTGTGAGTGGCTGTGTGCTTGAAAATGTCCCAGTCTATAGTGCTGAAGCAGTCTTTCAGAGCATCAGAGGCCTCCTCTGGCCACACACGTACCTGCTTTTTTGTTGGTCTGATGGCTTTCACTCTGGGTTTGTATGCCGGCCTTAACAGCATGGCGGCGTAATCAGAGAGACCCAGTTAGGGAAGGGGGGAGGCTCTGTGTGCTTTCTTGTGAGTTGTGTACACCAGGTCCAACAAATTGCCTCCTCTTGTTGGAAAGTCTACATGCTGGTGTAGATTTGGTAGGAGGGCCTTTAAATCTGCATGGCTGAAGTCTCCTGCTGTGATGAGGAATCCGTCTGGATACACTGTTTGTGTCTCAGTTATAGCCTGACAGAGTTAATTTAATGCTTTACTCCTCTCACTGATGCCAGTGGGTGGGGCATACATGGTGACTAGTAGGACAGATGAGCATTCTCTTTGAATATAAAAGGGTTACCGCTTGATGATCATAAAATCCACCCATGGAGAACACTGTTTGTGTACAACAGTTGCACCTCAGCACCAAGCATCACTGATGTAAAAACAGACACCTCCCCGTGGGTTTTCCCTCCTTCCATGAACACTGTGTCACTGTGATAGCATGTTAGCCCTGCTAACTGAATGGCACAGTCTGGTATATTGTCATTTAACCATGTTTCCGTAAAGATAAAAACACTGTAGTTCCACGCTTCACGTTGCGTAGTTCTCAGGAGCTGTATGTGGTCTACTTTGTTGTCTAGTGAGCATATGCTAGCCAGAATGAGGGAAGGAATCGGCAGTCTGTGTAGGCTAGCTGTTAGCTTTGTTCGGATACCTCCGGGTTTACCTCTCATTTGTTGCCGCTCACACCATCTACGGCATCTCCATTTGGGATGAGACACAACAGTCGAGTCCGGGGATGTGGAGGTCTGGTGGAGAAGGCCTAGACCACGGAGTTCCTCTGTAACACTCTGATCCAGGACATAATGTTTGGTCATATTCCTTATCTCCAGGAGGCTGTGGCAACTGTAGCTTGTGTGCAGCATCATATACAGACATTAAACACATGAATATACACTTAAGCATAATTTAAACAACACTAAGTGGTATAAAACACGAAGTGAGAAGAGAGACCACTGCGTGTTCAGGCACCACCACCAAATCGTGCCATCATCAAAATCAATTAAGTAGTTTTTGTGTAATCCTGATAACAGACAAGCTAACAAGCCACCCCGATTACATAGCAGAGGTAAAAAAAAAAAAAAAAAAAAGGCTTTTCCTGAACAAAATGCAGTGTGAATGCATTAGGTTAAAATGCTATAGTGAATCAGAATCAGAATCAGAATCAGCTTTATTGGCCAAGTATGCACAACACATACAAGGAATTTGACTGGCTAAAAACTTGCTCTCGTTGTTCAGGTGGAGGATTTAAATAAGATTTAAATAAGGATTCAATGACAACAGAGTATGTACAGTAAATTACAGTCTGTCCACGTTTCTATAAAAGGATGCAAATATATACAGGAATATATGCAGTTATTTACTCAGACTATCCACACTTTGCAGAAATATATGAAAAAATATACAGTCACACAGTATTTCAATGTGAATTCAGATTCAGTGATATAATGTGAATGAAGTAAAAAGCAGTGTGAGAGTTATGTGCAATGTAAGAATGGATGAAAAGTCATGAGTACAGCAACAGGTAGGACTAGGTGAATGTTAGGAGTTCATCAGAGTGATGGCTTGAGGAAAGAAACTGTTCCTGTGACGGGTGGTTTTGACCTTCAGTGATCTGTAACGACGACCAGAAGATAGAAGTTCAAACAGTTTGTGGCCGGGGTGTGACGGGTCAGCACAGATGTTTCCCGCCCGTTTCCTGGTTATGGACCGATATAAGTTCTCAATGGAGGGTAGGTCGGTACCAATGATCCTCTCCGCAGACTTAATGATCCACTGCAGTCTGGTCTTGTCCTGTTTAGTGGCAGATCCAAACCAGACAGTGATGGAAAAGCAGAGGACAGATTGGATGATGGTGGTGTAGAAGACAACCAGCAGCTCCTGAGGCAAATCAAACTTCTTGAGCTGACGCAGAAGGTTCAGGTTCAGGTTACTTTATTTGTACCCGTAGGTAGATTTGTTTTGCAGTCTGGTGACATCCATATTTACAAGCCACTAATTACATTCAACATAGACACAAACACAGGCACACATGAAGCTGACTATAAACATGATAAAAATACTCAAGGCTCCATCAATCAGGGTATAAAAAGACAAAGATTTTGAGGGAGAAACCAGAGGTAAGAGAGAAGGGTCATATTAAAAGTTAAAAGTTAAAAACTAGTCAGAGGTTAAAAAACTCAAAGGTCTAAAACCCAATAAAATATTTAGAACCCAAGTGACATCATACAAAAATAAGTAAATATAAAATGAAGTTAATAAATAGGTACCTAAATAATGTACAATATATTTTTATAGCTTGTTCAACTCTTTGACAGCAGCAGGGACAAAGCTGTTTTTGTAGCGCTGGGTTCTACTTTTTGGGACAGCAAACCTCCGTCTTGAGGGAAGAAGCTGAAAGTGGCAGTGCAAAGGGTGGGAGTCATCATTTAAAATGGAGGTAGCCATCCTCTGTACTTGTCTGGTGTACAGGGATGTCAGGCTCAGCTGTGACTCACCAAGCAAACGACTGGACCATCTAACTACCTGATCCAAGGATTTCCTCTGTTTCAGTTTTATCTGACCAAACCATGACACTAAAGAAAAGGATAAAACAGATTCAATAAAAGCCCGATAAAACATTGTCATTATGGTTCGGTAAATTTGGAAGCGTGCAAGTTTCCTCAAACAATGCAAATGTTGCTGACCATTTTTGCACACCCTTTCACAGTTCTCTTCAAAGTTTAAATTACTATCAATAATCGTCCCAAGATATTTGTACGATTGTACACATTCGGTGGTCTGGCCTTTTAGTATGGTGACTTTTGACATAACGCACGGCTCAGGAGACACACACACACAGGCTCAGAGAAGTTCAAATAGTTTATTAGCAACAGGGTTGAATGGATGTGTGTCTGCAGGATGTAAATGTATTGGTGGCGGCGTCTGCTTTGGGCACAGAGGCAGGAGACCGTACAGCCGGCAACCCTATGGGAAAGAGCACAAGGACACAGGGTGACGGGCACACACCAACACAGGAGGAGAATGAGCGAGAGAGGAGCTTACTTGCAAGGGACAGATGACTGGCACCACAAGGACGGGACCCGGAAGAGAGCCACCTGCAGGGCTCGGTGCAGCAGTGAGGAATGGCGAGGGAGAGGCGTCGTCCGCCGCCGAGGAATCCACCTGTGCACAGGGGAGCAGACTGGAGAGAAAGGAGGTAAGGGCTTCTTACCAAAAGCGTCGTGCTGAAGGAAAGGTTGACTCACGATGATGAGTGGCGAAGTCTGACGGCTTCAGGCCGAAGCTCAGGGCGAGGCGGCTTATATTCCTTGCCGCTGATGATGTGCAGGTGTGTGTGCAGGTGGCGCCGCTGATGAGCGGCGTGGCGTGACAACTTTGTGCCTGGGAGTTTTCCTCCTAAAGTCAATAATCATATCTTTCGTTTTTGTTGTATTCAGCTGCAGGTAGGAATCCTCACACCGGTGAACAAAATCATCAACTACTGGGCCGTGGCCACTCTCACCATTCTGGAGGAGACTGACAATGACTGAGTCATCAGCATACTTTATAATGTGTCTGTTGTCATGTCTGCTCCGACACATGTTTGTGTACAGGATGAAGAGTAGTGGTGACAACACACACCCCTGAGGAGAGCCAGTAGAAGAGCACTTTAGGTCAGACAATGTACCATTGACCCTTACTCTCTGCGTCCTGTTGGTTAAGAAATCCAGAATCCAACCCACCAGATTATTGCTCAAATCAAATTGTTGCAGGAGCCTTTCAACTAAAATATGAGGTTGGATTGTATTAAAGGCGTAAGAAAAGTCCACAAATAAAAGCCTGGCATGTGTGCCATTAAAATCCAGATGTTTAAAAAGCATGTTAAACATAGTGACAGTGGCATCCTCCACTCCTCTGTGAGGCCTATAGGCAAACTGCAGAGGATCCAATGCATGTTCAGTCTGCCTTAGGACCTCACATCTGACCAGTTTTTCAAAAATTTTCATTAAAATTGAAGTCAAAGCAACTGGTCTAAAGTCGTTTACCATTTTAGGACAGCTGGATTTTGGAACGGGAACAACCACGGCTTCCTTCCAGATCTTAGGCACATGTTGTGTCTGTAAGGACTTATTGAAAATGTAATGAAATATAGGATTCAGTTCATGTGCACAGGACTTTACCAAGCGCCCACATATTATCAGGGCCCTGACTTTTGTTCACTTTTACAGCGCAGAACTCCCTTTTAACATCCTGCACCTCAATATTAAAGTGCTGATTGTCTTTGAGTTTCTGTTTCAAATCTTGGATTTCTGTGCTGAAATCAAAGGAGTCAAAACGACCATAAAAACAATTAAGAGCATTAGCCAGCTCTGTGTCTGAATTAAAACCATCTAAAAACACACGATTACTGCGGTCTGTGCTCTGAAGGCCTGCAATAGTTTTCATACTGGCCCAGGCTGAACCAAGTTTCTTTGTTGCCATCTTGCTTTCCAACTCTGATTTATAATTCTGTTTCGCTCTTAAAATTTCGGCCTTCAGCTCCTTTGTGGCAACCTGTAGCTCATAAACAGACCCCTGTTTAAAGGCAAGTGCTTTCCTCTTTAAGCAGGATTTAACTGATTTTGTAACCCATGGTTTGTTGTTGGGATATATTTTGACACGTTTACGTGGAACAATCTTATTTTGACAGAAAGACATGTATGAGCATGTGAGGTCAACCAGAGAGTCCAAATCATCCCCGCAGGACAGTTTGAACATCTCCCAGTCTGTACAGTCAAAGCATTCTTGGAGGCTGTGCTCTGAATCTTCTGTCCACACATCAATGTCTCTCGTCTCCACCTTGCCTCTTCTGAGAGCAGTTTTATATGTGGGCAGCAAATGTACACAGTTGTGATCTGAGGATCCTAAAGGAGGAAGGGGGAGTGATTTATAGGCCCTCTCTATGGATCCATAGCACAGGTCCAATGTCTTTTTTCGCCTGGTTGAGCAGGAGACATACTGATAAAAGTTTTAAAGTGTCTTCTTTAAAGAAACATGGTTAAAATCCCCAAGAATGAAGTTTGGCGCCTCTGGAGAAATTGATTGCAGCTGCTGGACCACATCAAAGATGGTTCTGGAGGCGGAGTCAGCGTCTGACCTGGATGAATGTACACAGTTGTGATGAAAAGTTGGGGAAACTCGCAAGGCAAATAAAAGGGGCGTAGTGACACAGACAGCAGCTCCACATCGGGAGTACAGATGCGCTTTCTGACCGTGACAGATGTGCAGTACTGCTTATTAATATATAAACATACGCCGCCCCCCTGATGTTTCCCCGTTACCTCTTCCTGCCGATCCGAGCGCAGCGGGGCTTCAAAGCCGTCAGTCCACAGGTCTGCGTCTCGGTCATGCGCAGTAAGCCAAGATTCGGTGAAAGCCATGATGCAGCAGTTCTTAAAGTCCTTCAGGTAGCGTACATTCCCTTGAATTTCATCCACCTTGTTTCTCACAGACTGTACATTCCCAAAAATTATTGAAGGAAGAGGAATGTTACCAAACTGCCGTCTCCTAAGGCGCAATTTCACACCTCCACGCCTTCCGCGCTTCCTTCTGCCGTCTCTCCCGACTCTCCCGTCTCTCTTTTCACCACTGTGTCCGTCTCTCAAAATAAAGTCCGGCAGTTGCAGCTTAGGCTCAATCACAGCCGCTGCATCAGCCGTGTTTAAGTGCAGCAACATGTCCCTGGAAAACTGTATTCTGCCCGCCATTCTGCCCGCCATGGAGCCGAACGCGTTTACTTCAGAGACAAAGAGCCAGAGTACAGAAAGCAGCAGTGCGAGAAAGGAGAGGAAATCCATATTGTAAATACCAGGGAGCTCTTCGCCTTATATTCCACAACCACTCCAAGGCAGAAACGACACAGAGGATTTTATAAAAACATATAAAAGTACATAAAAACACACACACGCACTATTTCACCAGCTGCCGGTCACTGCGTGCGCATGCACCCATGAGAAAACAACCTCTGCTGGGCCTTTTTCCGGACAGTGTCTATATGGGAGGACCACTTCAGGTTCCGGGAGATTGTGGTACCCAGAAACTTGAAGGAGTCCACAGTGGACACTGTGCTGTTGAGGATGGTGAGTGGGGGGAATGAAGGAGGGTGTCCCCTGAAATCCACAGTCATCTCCACCGTTTTGGCTGGGTTAAGTTCAAGATGGTTCTGGCCGCACCAGAGGATCAGCTGCTCCACCTCCCGCCTGTATGCAGACTCATCACCATCCCGGATCAAACCGATGACTGTGGTATCGTCCGCAAACTTCAGGAGCTTCACCGAAGGGTCCTCTGAGGTGCAGTCGTTGGAGTAGAGGGAGAAGAGCAGTGGGGAAAGGACACATCCTTGGGAGGCGCCAGTACTAATTTTTCGGGAGCTGGATGTAAATCTCCCTAGCGTCACCTGTTGCCACCTGTCAGTCAGAAAGCTGGAGATCCACTGGCAGGTGGAGGGGGGCACCTTGAGCTGGAGGAGTTTCTGATGAAGAATGCCTGGGATGATAGTGTTGAACGCTGAGCTGAAGTCGACAAACAGGATCCTGGCATACGTCCCTGGGGAGTCGAGGTGTTGCAGGATGTAGTGTAGTCCCATATTCACTGCATCATCCGCTGACCTGTTTGACCGGTAGGCAAACTGCAGTGGGTCCATCAGGGGGCCTGTGACAACCTTCAGGTGGTTCAGCACCAATCTCTCCAAGGATTTCATGACCACAGAGGTCAAGGCAACAGGTCTGTAGTCATTTAATCCTGTAACAGAGGGTTTCTTGGGAACTGGAATGATGATGGAGCGTTTGAAGCAGGAAGGCACTTCACACAGCTCCAGTGATCTATTAAAGATCCGGGTGAAGATGGGGGCCAACTCGTTGGAGCAGACTCTCAGGCAGGACGGAGACACACCATCAGGTCCTGCAGCCTTCTTGATCTTCTGTCTCTGAAAGACCCGGCGCACCTCCTCTTCACAGATCGTTAGTGCTGATGGGAGGTCAGAGTGGAGGAGGGATGGAGTTCCTGGGGCTGCAGATAATCCTTCTGTGTGGGTGGGAGGTGAGAACTGTAGGTTCTTTTCAAACCTACAGTAAAAGCTGTTTAGGTCGTTAGCCAGCTGGAGGTTTTCCACAGGGTGGGGAGATGGTCTCCTGTAGTTGGTGATATTCTGCAGGCCTCTCCATACAGAAGCAGAGTTGTTGGCTGAGAAGTTTTTTTTGTAACTTCTCACTGTAGCTCCTCTTAGCAAGCCTGATCTCCTTCGTCAGCATGTTTCTGGCCGGCTTGTACAGAGTCCAGTCACCAGTCCTGCAGGCCTCCTCCTTGGTCTGACGTAGCTGCTTCAGTTTAGGAGTGAACCAGGGTTTATTGTTGTTGTATGTGCAGAAGGTCTTGGTCTGCACACACATGTCCTCACAAAAACTGATGTATGATGTCACAGTGTCAGTGAGTTCATTTAGGTTAATGGCTGCATCTTCAAAAACACTCCAGTCTGTGCAGTCAAAGCAAGCTTGTAACTTCAGCTTTGATTCCTCAGTCCATTTCTTCACAGTCCTTACAACAGACTTGGAAGTTTTTAGTTTCTGTCTGTATGTTGGAATAAGATGGAGCAGACAGTGGTCAGAAAAACCCAGAGCTGCACGGGGGACGGCATGATAGGCGTTTCTTAAAACTGTGTAACAGTGGTCGAGTGTATTTGTGTCCCTGGTGGGACATTTAATATGCTGTCTGTATTTAGGAAGCTCATTTGTGAGAATAGCTCTATTGAAATCACCCAGAATGATAAGCAGAGAGTCTGGATGTGCAAAAAAAAAAAAAAAAAAAAAAAAAAAGGCTGGACTATACTGGTTTAAGAGCTAAACTGAAAGTTGTAGGTTTAAATTTAAAGCTGAATAATTAGCCAAAAGCCTGGATTGCCTTAAAGCATACCAATGTTAGCTTAAAACAGAAATAGTTGACAATTGGTCAAGGTTAGCATGAAAGTTAAAATATCTGAAAGTAAAACATTGCTTAATGTTTATTTAAAAAATGCTAACTTAAACTTTAACACTGGTGAATGCTAGTTTAGAAGCTAAAATGACCTAAATTTACACATTAGCACAAATGTAGAAATGGCTCAAGTAAAGAAGCTTTAAATGTTAGCTCTAAAACTAGCATGATGTGGCAAACTATTAGCATAAAAGCTAACATTTTAAAGTTAAAAAGTTAGCTTTAAAATGCAAATACCTTAAATCTTAATATGCTACCTAATGTCACAGGACCGAGCACCAGTTCTACCGCGCTCAGTCTCAATTTATTCCTGTGCTTTTTACAAGCATTGTGGTGTCTTTTTGTGTCCTGTGTCCTGATAATTTATTGTGCTATTTATTATTTATGTGTCAATATTGTTATGTTGTCTAGTCATGTTTTTGAGACTATTTTGCCTTTCTCTGTGACAGGGCCATTTATTCTTCTATTCCCAGACTCACCCGTCTTCCCCTCACAGCCTGTTTCCCCAGTTCCCCTCAGCTGTGAGTGATTTTGGTACTCGGTCTGCCAGCTCCTGGCCACACCTGTTGCTCATCACCCCCCATTCACCTCGTTATTTAAGCCGCGTACTCTCACTGTGTTGTGCGGCTAAATTACATTGTCTTGCACTGTCTTTGATTATCTCCTCCCTGCACGTGTCAGCCTCTGAAGTTTTTTCTCCTTATCTAGAGCGCGTCTAGCTCTGAGGCAACAGTGTAAGTTATTCTTGTTTGCTTTTTTGCATTGTGGGCACTTTTTTGACATTTACATTGCTTTTGTTAATAAATGTCTTCAATACACCCTGCGCTTGGTTCTGTCCTTCCTCTCCAAAGGAGCGTATATGACACCTAAAAATCAAAAATTGCCTAAAATTTTATAACATTGGAATAAAAGAAATGCCTTAAGTTAATGGGGTCATTGACTGAAAAATGGTGTGTTTGTAGGCTTTAACTGTCTGACATGAGTCTACTAGAAACCTAATTATTCAAAAACAGTCAATTCTCTTAAAAAAAAAAAAAAAACAACACACAGCCTTTATCTTGTTTTTACTCTCCTAGAAACGCCAGAAACATTTTTGCCTTTTTTGTGGAAATCGTTAACGTTACGTTTAGAAAAAGCCAACCCACTGCCGACCTTGAGACCAGCCCACTACTCGATTAATGGCCCGCCTTGCTGTCTGTCATGTATATGGAAGTGGTGCTAAAGGTAGCCTATTAGCCCCTGAGCTATTAGCCCCCAAGCTAACACTGGTAACAGGAAGCTTGGATCGAGTGTGGCTTATATTGTTTTCTTAAGATCTTAGTCACCCTAAGAACCATCCCTGTTACCACCTGGTTCACCGGCCCGCGGTCCATAATGTGACTCATGTCACTCCGGCAGGAAGACGCAGGCACATGCGCAAAGATGCAGGGTAGCACATCTCTATATACCTAGAACACCGGCGTCGGCATGCTGGTCACGGGGAGCT
The DNA here is from genome assembly GCA_020510985.1 of Pholidichthys leucotaenia. Taxonomy (NCBI): domain Eukaryota; kingdom Metazoa; phylum Chordata; class Actinopteri; order Cichliformes; family Pholidichthyidae; genus Pholidichthys; species Pholidichthys leucotaenia. Next base: position 222,652,754 of record CM035838.1, on the reverse strand, counting down.
GAGAGCTGCTTCGTGATGGGGCATCCCCCAGCCGGCCAGTAGCCAAGATCCTGTGGCTCGGCCACCAGCCTCAGTCTGTGGTGATCAGTGGAGCACACGGTGCTTTCGATTTAATGTGGTGTCTCGGCAGGGTTGTTAGGGGGTGGGTCGGGATGACACGAGATGCACAACTGACAGAGGATCGGTGAACCAGCGCTGCTTATTCAAGCTGGAAGGAACTCACAGAAGCTACTCAGCTAATGGCTAGCTGACGTAAGAGGGAGGGTGGAGTTGAACAGCTGAAGTCCGTTTCTTAAAGTGACAGACTTTAAATCAGAGCATTTCAAGAAAGCCAAGAAAAAAAAAAACACAAAAAACCCCACAAAAAAACCAAAACAAATTTGCTTCATTTAAAAAAATTAAGAAAATATGAACAAAATATGTCATAAGCATTTCATTAAGACATGAGTGAGCTGTTAAAATGCGTAAAAAGTGCAGTCAATGACCCCTTTAAAGAAAGTTAGCTGAAAAATGCTAGCTCTAAAACTGACATCATGCTGTACACTCTTTAATCAATCAACTTTATTTATAAAGCACTTTAAAAAGCAACACTCACTACACATAGTGCTGTACAACAAGAACCAATAAAGTAAAAGGTAAAAGAAGTAAATAAATTGATAAATAAAAATCAATTTCATTCAACAAAATCAATGTTTCACACTGGGTTGAAGGCCAGGGAGTAAAAGTGCGTCTTAAGACGGGTTTTAAAAATGGACAGTGAAGGTGCTTGTCTGATGCGCAGAGGTAAATCGTTCCATAACCTGGGTGCCGTGATTGAAAAGGCTCTGTCCCCGCTAAGCTTCCACTTCACCTTTGGCACTATCAGAGGCAGCTGTTCAGCTGCCCTGAGGGACCGAGTGGGAGCGTAGCATAAAACGTAATATGATTTTAAAGGTACAAAATTAGCTCTGAAAAGCTGACGAAAGCATGCTTAAAAGGCTAAAATGACCTAAATATTTACATTAGGCTAGCTTGAAAGTAGAAGTAGTCCAATAGTAAATTAAGCTTAAAAATACTAGCTTAAGGACAAAAATATTCTAATTTTGCACACTGTTAGTATAAAAGTGAAATAACCTAAAGTTGAAGAAAATTACCTTAAAAATGCCAAATAAAATAAATGGCTTAAAGCTTAGCAATATTAGCATAAAACTTAAAACAGTTTAATTTAGACTCAATTTTTCTAACATTAAAGTGTCACTTCAGCAAAAATCAAGTTTTTTTCCAACATGTCTGTAACATGTTTGTTGTGATTTAGAAGACATATCAAAAGCAAAATCATTTCAAACTAAAGGTTTGAAATGAAAAAAAAAAAAAGACAGATCTGGACAGAATGCTTATAGCTATGTAAGTATTCGTGTTTAGCTTGGCTGGTTATAACATTAACCAATCAGACGGATGCTCTTGGCTACCTCGGGGGAAGAGGGAGGAGCTGAGGAGCAGCAGCATTGAGGCAGAGGGGGATGAAGGTGTCCGCTTTACATAGCAAAACAGTGGAGGAGGAGGCAACCAATCATGAGCGGGGTAGCAGCAGAGAGCCTGAGCGGAGAGAGGCGGGGTGGTGGTGGTGGTGATCTTGCACAGCCACATTCGAATCAAGGTGCTCTTAGCTCACTTCGCCAGTAGACAGGGTGCCACGCTGTCTCGCCACGCACGGCGCCCCGTCCACCGACGACTGCAGCTATCAAGCGCCAGTTCTGCTTATCAAAAGTGGCTTCCTGGATGGTTCACATTCCAGCCTCCAAGCAGGGCCGGGCAGTGGCTTTCCGCTACACTGAGAATGATCCTTCCTCAAGTTGGAACACCTTCTCGGAGCCCTGGCTTCTCCCAGCTATTGGTGGAATGGGCATGGGTGGAGCTAATTAGAATATTCATAGATCCACGCATACTTAAGTAGGTGGAAGAAGTAAAAAGCTCTGTCCAAGCAATTCTAAGGCAACGAAAAAATTTTGTGCGTAAAAAGCCACAATATAATATTTTGGGCAATACACATTTGTTTTTACATGTCAGGTCAGGCATTGGGTTGCTTGCTACCGGATAACCATGAAAACCAGTACTACCTGTCTCATGGGTCGAGCCGTCGGTGACTCAACTGGCAACCCCGCCCTTCCGAGGGTGTGGAGGGTGAAACTGGGAATCCTGGCAGAACTAAAAACAATATCTATCACAGGTCTGTGGTGGACCACTCCCAGTTACGTGGGGTGAGACTGGACATCCTGGCAGATAAGTACATCTGTCGCAAGGTCTGTGGTGGACTTTTGCAAGTCGATGCATCGTGACATGCACTACACAAAGAGCAGTGATAAACAAACCTATCATCTGGTCATTCACTGCAACAGATACTGGAATCACTTTGTCTTGGCCTGTCCTTGCCACTGATAATACCTCTATCTGCCAAGAATGTGCCACTAGTCCAGCAAAAGCTAGCGGTACTCAAATACCTTGCAAACAGTTTCATGAAATGGGTCAGTCTGAAAGCAACTCATACTGGCTTGGATGTCACCCGGGTAAACAAGGCCAGGAGTTCCTGGCAGCAGAGGGCAAAGGACAGAGCTGCGTGAAGGAATCTGATCAGACCTAAATGAAACAGTCATTGTCGCCCCTGACAGACTGCTATGATGATGATGATATTTGTTCTTGATGGTGTTTTTGGTGGTTTTAGAGCCACCGGAGTGCATCTTTAAAAGTTGTTAGAGTTTAAAGAGAAAATGAAAAACTTTTACTTTAACTTCCATTATATTTTTTTAATTCAGTAAAAGGTTGAGACATACAAATATTTAGGAACATTAGTTGACCACAAACTCACCTTTCAGCCTAACTGTCAAACTATTTTCTCCAAATGTCAGCAGCGACTCTTGTCAAAATGTAGCACTCCCCCAGAGCACAGGATATAAAACTCAAACGCTGGACTGACAGTTTGCAGGATTTATTAAAAAAACACAAAATAAAGACAGTTCGTGAGCTGGAAATAAAAAGCTAAACAGGGACTGGCATGGCAAGGTTAAACAACACAAAGAGCAGAACAAAAACAAAAGCAGAACAAAAGCAGGAACAGAAGCGTAGCATCATGCCAAATGACTAAAGGACGTCACCCTGAGCTACGGAGTGGCATCTCTTAAATAAAGCAAAGATAATCAACAAAATCATAAACAGCCATGAATAATCAAGAACTTAACAAGACACAAAACAAGCTAGGTGAAAACAGAAGTAGAGAAAAGGCGCTGCTGTGGCGGACACAATACACAGTGTTTGGAAGTTTCCTCACACCCAGAAGGCGGGTGGAAAGGAAAATAATGACTGAAAGAGGAAGTGTCTCCGGGAGGTTTCAAATGAGACAGTTAGTTCTATACACCCCCGGGAAGAAGAAGATTAACCTGGAGCCAACCAGACAAAGAGGTGCCTTTTGCCCCCTGCCACACCAAGCTGGCACGTGAAGACACAGGGGTGTGAATGTATTGTAACGTATGTTTCAAGTTATGTTATGAGAATTGTGTCACACATTCTTTGTCCATGCAACATGTATAATGTCGGAAGCTCTGGTCGCTATGCACGAGAATAAAGCTATAAAAGGCGAGAATTCACAGCGACCGAGAGAGTTCCTCTTTATGGGGCTTTTAAGCCCCAGCGCATTCGCACTGGAGGCTCATAGCTGTATTATGTTGTTAGAGGAAACAAAAAGATTCTGTGTCATCCAGCTCATGCCTCGCCTCACAACCTTTCCTCTACACTGTCAAAATAAAAGTCTAAACTAAAATAATGGCAGGAATAAACTACAAGATGTAAGCATAATAATACTAAGAATGATAATAACAGACTAAGGCTAAGACAGGATTAATATACTGTATGTAAATCCACAAAATCTGTCTGTGTCTTTCTGTCTGTCTTTTCCACACATGTTTCTTGAACCGTTCATCACACTGCCGTCAGATTTTATAAGTGCTTTGCTGAGGTTGCGAGGGTGTGCATCCCTGAGTATGGAGTCGCTCAGTCAAAATATGCAATTTTTTATCAATAAAGGTTTAGCCACTGTTCTGTCTCTTCATGCCCTTCAGTCTGTGCAGGGTGACAGATTGACTCCGTGCTGATTGGATAATACGAGGCATCACAGCTATGCTGATTGGATAATACGACCAGTCAGTCACCATAGTGCTTTGCAAATGAAAAAAGGAAGTGAAAAGCAACAAATTTGACAAGAAAGAGAGAATAACGAAGATGTAATGCTTAATAAATATATACTGTAATGTTGCCATGATTGCATACGTCTAAAGGATAATTTGGGGAATACCAGCGGGGGCCCGGGGTCTGCCTTCTCCAACACCGCGGGCGGAACACGGTCCTTCATAATGAAGCAAGCCCAGCCGCCCGGTCAGTGGTAGATTGGAGTCCCTTTACGGGACCACGACTCACCATCGCTGATGGCGCTGCTCTCAGTATGCTTGCATGGCTATCTAAAAATTAAAAGTTAATTATTGTGGAGCAGAATTCCCAGATCAACTGCATATCATATGTGGCCACATGCACGGTTTGACTAAACGACGACTGTCGCCAAACTGGACACAAAAAAGCTCAAATAACAAAATAAATAATTTTTATTTAAATATTTACTGACAAATGGGAAACACTGATACAACAGTTGAAGCCAAAAAGGTCATTCTGCTGTGAATAATATTGGTGTTTTATACATATAATATTCCTAAAATATAAAAGGATACACTAGTATGGGTCTCAAATATTTGTAAACATGTCCTGTTATACTACTGCATAAATTTATTGACGACAGACTGTAAACTACACATATAAACTAAAACAGTTATAATGATGACTGAACAACTCCCATTCCCCAAATTGCAAGATACAGTAGCTATGAATACAAGTCGTAAAAGATCACACAAATCAGTGATCTGACAAAAAATAAACAAGGGTTCCAAAACAGTCGCTAATATTGGATGTCTTATTCATTTTCATTAATTCTGTAATTAATATTCAATCCAATATTACATTCAAACAAATCTTAGTGACGTTCAGTCCCTTTTATATTTGTCATTCTAACATGTGATTGCCTACATATAGGCCACACCTCTTTGTATTTCACTTTCAAACACAGCCTACATTTGGGCCTGTAAATCCTGATTGGGATACCTGTTTCAGACAAGAATGCTTGCTTTCTACGGGCATGCACTAGTAATAATAATAACTAGAAAAGCACTCATAGAGCGCATACCTCCGCCAAGGCTCCTTCCGTTTCTCATGGATCATGAAGTTGAATTGAATTGAATTGAATTGAATTGAATTGATCACCTCCAAAATGTAATGGGTTTGTGTGTAGGCCTATAGCCACTTGTGGTGAAAATTGGATCAAAGTCTGTCCATCAGTTTTGGAGTGTTGTTGCTAACACACTGTGAGAAGATAAGAGCCTTGGCTGAGGTATGCATTCTCAGATCATCAGCAAAATATATTGGGTTCCTCTCTAGCCCAAGAACCACCTCTGGTGAAAATTTCATCCAAATCCATCCAGTGCTTTTTGTGTAATCCTGCTGCACAAATACAAAAAAGCCCTTGGTGGAGGTATGCACTCTCAGATCATCACCAAAATCTAATCATCTATTCCCTGTGCCATTACACACCTTTCCTGAAAATTTCATCAAAATCCGTTCATAACTTTTGGAGTATTGTTGCTAACACACTGTGAGAAGATAAGAGCCTTGGCTGAGGTATGCATTCTCAAATCATCACCAAAGTATAATGGGTTCCTCTCTAGCCCAAGAACCAACTCTGGTGAAAATTTCATCCAAATCCATCCAGCAGTTTTTGTGTAATCCTTCTGCACAAATACAAACAAAGCCCTTGGTGGAGGTAAGCACTCTCAGATCATCACCAAAATCTAATCATCTGTTCTCGGTGCCATTACACACCTTTCCTGAAAATTCTGTCAAAATCCGTTCATAACTTTTTGAGTTATGTTTGTAACAGACAGACAGACAAACAAACAGACAGACAGACAAACCCCGGTAAAAACATTACCTCCTTGGCGGCGGTAATAATATGAAACCAGAAATTAAGGACAAGGCATGGATACATAGAACAAGAACATGATTATCCATCTATAAATGCACAAAATCTGTGTGTGTGTGTGTCTGTCTGTTCCACACATATCTCTTGAACTTTTCCTCAGATTTACTTAAGATTTTATACGTGTTTTGCTGAGGTTATGAGGGTGTGCATCCCCGAGTATGGAGTCAGTCAAAATATGTAATTTTTATCAATAAAAGTTTAGCCACTGCTCTGTCACCACTCTGTCTCTTCATGCCCTGGCTTCAGGAAGTGTGGACGGGGTTTCGGATTGACACTGCACTGATTGGATAATACACAGCATCACGGCCATGATGACTGGATAATACGGAGCATCACAACCTGTCAGTCACCACAGTGTTCCCTGGACAACACAAGGAAGCGAAAAATGACAAATTTGACTAGAAAAAGATAATACTGATGCTTAAAAAATTATACCATAAAGTTGCCGTGATTGCGTAGGTCTAAAGGATAATTCAGCATATGTGGAGAACATGAGGTGCGCAAACAGACTGCGCAGAGCGTCAGCGGAGACCCGTGTCTGACATAATTCTGGACCCAGGGGACAGAAGACAGACTCGAGGGAATTACAATTATCCTTTTATTAGAAACCCGTGTCTTGTGTGTGAGTGCGTGTATGTACAATGTGGTGGGTGAAGTGCAGGACTTGTGCTGGGGCAGAGCAGGATGCCGTTCGGCCTGGCAACCCTAAGGAGACAAAGCAGAGACGTTAATGCTGCACCAGCGCTGAAGGAGCAATAATGACAGTTGCTTACTTTTGCAGGTGGTGATGCTGGGCTCCGGTTTGCCCTGAGAGCGATAGCCAGGGAGAGAGCGTCTGGCTCTGTGCAGGGAGGAGTGAGAGTTACCCCGATGCTGGAGTGGAGCTGAGCCACCGCCGGGGAGAGAGAATCCGCCACCAGGGGGGTCCACCTGAGCACAGGGGAGAGGAACTTGACAAGGTGAGTGAAGGTTAAGCTTACGTGCTGCGACGTGTTGCTCCTGGTAAGAGTCAGGACGTGGCTGAGGACGGGAGACGTGTCCATGGGAGTTTTATAGACGGCTCCGTGCTGAGTCGCTGACAGGCCCGGCTCTTAAAGCCCGCTGACGATTGGCAGCAGGTGTGTGCGCAGCTGAGACTGATGATGGCCCTGCGGGCACCATGACAGTACTCCTCCCTCTAAAGGTGCCTCCTGGCACCTGCCCTATCTTACCCGGGTGCGTCCGATGAAAGTATCTGATGAGTTGTTTGTCAAGGACAAAAGACGGACGTACCCAGGACCTGTGCTCGGGGCCAAATCCCTCCCAGTCCACTGGGTATTGTAGGCCGCGACCCTGGCGGCAGACGTCCAGGATGGCAGTGACTCCCCACGCCGGATGGCCACTGATCACCACTGGGGGAGGTGGAGCTTTGGGGAGCGGACAAAGGGGACTGGAACAGACTGGTTTCACCTGTGAAACATGGAAGGTTGGGCAGATGTGGAAGGAGGGGGGGAGAGCAAGGCGAACAGCCACAGGGTTAACCACTCAAACAATAGGGTAAGGTCCAATAAAACATTTGGCCAGCTTACGCTTCTCTGCTTTTAAGTTAATGTTACGTGTTGACAACCATACCTGCTGACCCACCTTGTACTCGGGAGCTGGTCTCCTACAGCGGTTGGACGTCCTGGTGTTACGCTCAGTGGTTCGAAGGAGAACTCTGCGGGTGGTGATCCAGAGCTGGCGGCAGCGCCTGACATGGGCGCAGACAGTAGGCACCGCCACCTCCTTCTCCTCCTCCGGAAACAGTGGAGGGTCATAACCCAAGGATGCCCTGAAGGGGGACATCTCGATCACCGAACAAACCGTGGAATTATGGGCGTACTCGATCCATGGCAGGTGGCTGCTCCAAGAAGAAGGGCTGGAAGCTATGATGCAGCGCAGGGTGGCCTCCAGTTCCTGAGTCACCTGTTCGCACTGCCCATTGCTCTGCAGGTGGTAACCAGACGACAGGCTTACCGTTGACCCCAGTGCGTGACAGAACGCCCTCCAAACCTGGGAAATAAACTGGGGTCCATGATCCGAGACGACACCCGTGGGGATCCCATCGAGGCGTATGACGTGGTCTACCAAAAGGTCCGTTGTCTCCCATGCTGTCGGCAGCCCCCAGAGGGGAACGAAGTGGGCCGCTTTGGAGAAGCGATCAATGATGGTAAGGACCGTCATGAAGTGATTAGATGGCGGGAGGCCCATCACAAAATCCAGGGCAATGTGTAACCAGGGGCGACTAGGGACCGGCAGGGGATGGAGGAGGCCGGCTGGTGGGGAAGAAGACGACTTTCCGGTGGCACACTGAGCGCAGGCCCGGATGTAGGCGTTGACGTCCTTTCGTAGCCCCGGCCACCAGAACGACCTCTGGAGAAGCTCAGTAGTACGGGACACCCCTGGATGACATGCAATTTTTGAGGCGTGGGCCCACTGAATGACCTCACCCCGGACCGCTGTGGGGACAAACAACCATTCCGAGGGGCCACCTCCGGGATCAGGCTCAGCCTCCTGCGCCTTCACGACCTTCTCCCTGATGTCCCACACGAGGGCGCCAACGACACATGATGGGGGGAGGATAGTTTGTTCCTGGTCTTCGGATACCTCGGCCGAAAATTGCCTGGAGAGGGCATCCGGCTTTGTGTTCTTGTCCCCGGGGCGATAGGTGATCGTGAAGTCGAACCAACCGAAGAACAGGGACCAGCGGGCCTGACGGGAGTTCAACTGCTTAGCCGTCCTCAGATATTCCAAGTTCTTATGGCCGGTCCACACTACAAAAGGCTGGGCAGCTCCATCCAACCAGTGGCGCCACTCCTCCAACGTGAGTTTGACCGCCAAGAGCTCCCTGTCGCCGATTCTGTAATTTCTCTCTGCTGGAGACAGGCGGTGCGAGAAGAAGGCACAGGGGCGGATCATCCCGTCTCTCAGAGAGCGCTGGAAGAGCACTGCCCCCACCCCGGAGTCCAAAGCATCCACCTCGACCAGGCACTGGAGGGCCGGGTCCACCGGCGTGAGGACACGGGACAAAGAGAGCTCCCTTTTGAGGGCGCCGAACGCTGCTGCAGCCTCCTACATCCAGTGGAAGGGAACCTTCAGGGACATGAGACAGGTCAGCAGTCGGGCCACCATGCTATACCTGGGTACAAAGCGGCGATAAAAATTGGCAAACCCAAGGAACTGCTGGAGCTGCTTCCTGGACGGGGGGGGGGGGGGCAATCCACCACCACCTTGACCTTGGCCGGGTCGGGGAGAACCTGGTTGTGGGAAATCACAAAGCCGAGAAAAGAAGTCCTGTTAGCATGGAACTCGCATTTCTCGGCCTTCACGAACAGTTTGTTCTCCAGGAGTCATTGGAGGACCCGTCTCACGTGCACCCGGTGCTCCTCTAATGATTGAGAGAAGATGAGAATGTCGTCCAGGTAGATGAAGACAAAGGTGCCCAGGAAATCCTGGAGAACGTCATTTATTAGGCGCTGGAAGATGGCCGGAGCGTTGGTAAGCCCAAACGGCATCATCAGGTATTCGAAGTGGCCGCTTGGGGTCCGGAAGCCCGTCTTCCACTCATCTCCCTCCTTGATCCGCACGAGGTGATAAGCGTTGTGGAGGTCGAGCTTGGTGAACCAGGAGGCCCCCTGGAGGGAGTCAAACACCGTGTCCATGAGGGGCAGGGTGTACTTATCCTTCACCGTGATGTCATTGAGACTCCTGAAATCGATACATGGCCGCAGGGAGCCGTCCTTCTTGCCCACAAAGAAGATTCCTGCCCCCACCGCCAAAGAGGATGGGCGGATGATCCCTGAGCTGAGCGACTCCTTAATATACGTATCCATCGCCTCCTGCTCCGGAGCTGACAGGCTGTATAGACAGCTCAACAGCAGCGGGGCACCAGCCCGGAGATTAATAGCGCAGTCATAGGGGTGGTGGTGGGGGGGAGGGACAGTGCCCGCGACTTACTGAAAACCGCCCCCAGATTGTGATATTCATCTGGCACCTTGGACAGATCTTGGGGGGGGGGGGGATGCGTGGGGCCAAAGACATGGACAGGGCACATTCCGCGGACTGCAGGCACGCGCTGAGGCAGAACGAACTCCAGGATGTGATGTTTACTGTCTGCCAGTCAAAAGATGGATTATGCAGCCGCAGCCAGGGGTAGCCCAGAATGACCGGGGACGTGGAGGAGGGCAGCACCAGAAAGCATAGATCCTCTCGGTGGTTCCCAGAAACGATTATCAACACTGGGGCGGTCTGCTGAGAGATAGTTGTTAAAGGGGCTTTGGATAGGGTTATTAGCTTGAGCGGTGGCTGAAGAGTATGGCAGGGGAGCCCTAACCGGGTTGCCAGGTCTCTTGATATAAAACTCTGCTCAGCCCCCAAGTCAGTCAGTGCATGAGTGGAGTATTCAGTGTGTTTATGAATGAATCGAATGGGCACGAGGCAGCTGGTGAGGGGTTTTAACTGAGACACGTCCGTGAGTCCCCCTACTGTGACCCACGGACCTCCTCTTTTGGCTGACTCGTGCAATTCTCCAACTCGTGTGCGCTACTCCCACAATATAAACACAGCCCTAATTCCCTACGGCGCTGTTTCTCAGCAGGTGGAATCGTGGAGCGCCAGATTACCATGTCCTCCTGCCCCGGAAGCGCTTCCAGTGAGGGCAGAGCCAACTGGGGTGACTGTGAGGAACGAAAAAAACTGTGCGCTTGAGCAACTGGAAGCGCTTCACTCAGCTGCTCGTTCCCTCAGCCTGTTATCTAAACTAATGGTAAGAGAGATTAGTTCGTTAAGTCGCTCTGGTTTATCCAACCTAGCTAGTTCATCTCTAAGACTGGGGCTTAGGCTACGGATGAAAATGCTGCACAACGAGGCATCTTCCCACCCGACCTCAGCGGCTACTACCCGGAAATCGACCGCATAGTCTGCAGCGGACCTACCGCCCTGTCGAAGGTTTAACAACCGGGTGGTTAGCTCGGCGTCCCGGTCAGAGTGATCAAACACCTCATGAAAATCGGCCAGAAACTGCTGATAAGTTAAATTAGCGTAACTGGGCTTAGCCATAATGGCATAGGCCCAGGCTAGCGCCCTACCTTCTAGCAGGTTAGCGATGTAGCCTATTTTGCTATGATCCATGGGAAAGTCCCCTGGTACTAGCTGGAAAACAGTCTCACATTGGAGAATAAACCCCCGGGCCTCCCTGAGCTTCACGCTGAAGTGTGCGGGGGTGGGCACCGGTGTGAGACAGGCCGAAGGGACCTGACTAGCCTGGCTAGGCGGGGAGCTAGCGGGGCCTGGTGGGACCCCAGAAGCCGGCGGGAACGTCCGCTGTCCATCCATACTATCCAGCCGGCTGTTAATTAGGGTTAACTGGGTAAGGATAACGTTCTGTTGGTATGCCAATTGTTCCACTCGAGCGTCTAAGGTGTTCAAATGGCGTGCTAGCACGCTGTCCGCTGGGTCACTCTGACGGAGCCATATTGACATAATTCTGGACCCAGGGGACAGAAGACAGACTTGAGGGAATTACAATTATCCTTTTATTAGAAACCTGTGTCTTGTGTGTGAGTGCGAGTATGTACAATGTGGTGCGTGAAGTGCAGGACTCGTGCTGGGGCAGAGCAGGACGCTGTTCGGCCTGCCAACCCTATGGAGACAAAGCAGAGACGTTAATGCTGCACCAGCGCTGAAGGAGCAATAATGACAGTTGCTTACTTTTGCAGGTGGTGATGCTGGGCTCCAGTTTGCCCTGAGGGCGATAACCAGGTAGAGAGCGTCTGGCTCTGTGCAGGGAGGAGTGAGAGTTACCCCGATGCTGGAGTGGAACTGAGCCGCCGTCGGGGAGAGAGAATCCGCCACCAGGGAGGTCCACCTGAGCACAGGGGAGAGGAACTTGACAAGGTGAATGAAGGTTAAGCTTAAGTGCTGCGACGTGTTGCTCCTGGTAAGAGTCAGGACGTGGCTGAGGACGGGAGACCTGTCCACAGGAGTTTGACAGACGGCTCCGTGCTGAGTCACTGATAGGCCCGGCTCTTAAAGCCCGATGACGATTGGCAGCAAGTGTGCGCGCCGCTGAGACTGATGATGGCCCTGCGGGCGCCATGACAGTGTCTGACAAAGAATACCGGTGTATCAACACAGAACAAGCCAGGAAAAGCTGCAGTCCAACCAGGCAGACCACAGTCCTTCGCGGGGAGGCACACCAAGCCTGCCCAGTCAGTGGTAGACGGGAGTCCCTTTATCTGCTTCACCTGTGTGGTACCACTGTACTTTGCAGTAACCCGAGTCCCCACTCCCATGTGAGTACCTAAAAATTAAAAACTTAATACCGCCATGATTGTGGAGCGGAATGGCGGGAATGACTTAATGACCAAACGCAGGACACAAAAACACCCAAATAAAGAAATAAATAATTTTTAGTTAAATATTTACTGACAAATGGGTAACACTGATTCAACGGTTGTAGTCACGCAGGTCCTTCTGCTGTGTATAAAAATAGATAGATGTACTTAATTGATGTTTGGTGTTTTGTAGTTTATTCGGTTGATTACAGTTTTAAAAAACCTTTCAATAACAAAATATTGCTAAAATACAAACTGACAATGGGTCTCGGATATTTATAAACATGTCCTGTTATAGTACTGCGATGGTTTATTCAATTCAACTTTATTTTTATAGCACCATTTCACAATAACAGTCATCTCATAGCACTTTCAACAGTAGGGGAAACCCTCACAACTGCAGAAAGACCCCAGCAATCAGGCGATCCCCTGTGAGCAAGCACTTGGCAACGGTGGAGAGGAAAAACTGCCTTTATTTTATTGATGACACACAGAAGAAATTCACTATTACACTTAACTTCATCACTGAACAGTGATATAAACTAAAATAATTATGGTGACTGAGCAACTCCTATTCCCCAAAGTGCAAGATACATTTATCTTGAATATAAGTGATAAAAGATCACACAAATAAGTGATCTGACAAACAAATAAACATGGGATCTGAAACAGTTGCTAATATTAGATGTCCCATTCATTTTCAATAATTAGGTATTCTGTAATTAATATTTACTCAGTCAAATAAATCTTAGTGCCATATACAGTAGTCCATTTTATACATATTTGTCCAAGTCTAACATGTGATTGCCTACATATAGCCTACATCCCTTTGTATTCCACTTTCAAACACAGCCTACATTTGGGTCTGTAAAGCCTAATTGGGATACCTGTTTCAGACAGGAATACTTGCGTTCTATAGCCATGCACTAGTCATATTATAGTGCAAGGATTCTCTGTTTGTCATTCTGTCTGTTCCCTGCATATCTCTTGAACCATTTGTCAGAATGACCTCAGATTTGATACGTGCTTTGCTGAGGTCACAAGGGTGTGCATCCCCGAATTTCAGCCTCCCTGGATTTGTGGAAGTTTAGGAGGGGGAATCTTTAATTAACCTCCATAGGGGAGCTATTAAATGAACACAGATGCAGAAAAGGTATAACTGCTGGGATTTGGGGGCTGAAAATTTGGATTTAAGACTATAATATTAGGCTCAATAACTCCTGTAAATTTCATCCTCCCCGGATATGTGGAAGTTTTAGAGGGGAAATCTTTATTGAACATCCCTAGGGGAGCTATTACAGTAAATGAACACAGAGGTGGAAAATGTATAAATGCTGGGAGTTGGGAGTTGAAATTCACAGTGCAGGCTCTGGAGGTCAGTGGGATAAAATTATGAAAATTTGGGCCTGATCCCAGCTCTGGAACCGGGTCTGCTTTAAAAGACCTTATAAGGAGTTGTTCAGAACTCCTTATTCAAAGATTCAAAGATTTTTATTTGTCAAAACTACTATGCATACAGGACATACAGGAGAACTGAAATGGCATTTCTCTCTTTTTTCAGTGGTGTGCACAATAAAAAAATAGAAAAAGGAATAAGGCTGGAAAAACAACAACAGCAGTCTATGTACAGTATTGCTACCCATAGTGCAAATGGCGACAAATAAGATGAAGGTATGTGTTTTAAAGGGATTTACAACAGGTAGCAGTGTGATGACGCAGACAGATGGTGACATCATCACACCAGCCAATATAGGGAGAGAACCGTCCATCTTAGGTCTCTCTCCACCGATAGACAAATAGGAGCTCAGTGCTCAGTTAACTTATACTGCATATCATGTTACTGTGTGTAATAAAGCTCCTGTTCAAAGCAGCACCACTCTCTGTGAGTCTCTCTGGGATTCCAGACAAAACATTTGGCAACGAGAGTTAAACCATGGAGGCGTGTGTGAGGTCACCACTACAGTTTCTGGAAGACCCCAGTGAGCCACATGTTCCTTGGCTGTGCTGGTTTGAGGCTTTCACCACCTACGTATCAGTGTTTAGCCTGGATGAGATGAACGAGGTATCGAAGACAGATTTACTGATTTACTGTTTGGGCTTGGAAGGCCGTATTAATAATGCAATAAGACCAACAGTTTCAAATGCTGAGGCGGTTGAGCTGCTGGCTAGCCACCACACTTCACCCTATGGTGACTATGATGAGTGTGTTGGTTTGCTAACCAAACACCTAGATGTTCCGGAGAATGTTGTTGCCCAGAGGTCTGTGTTTTACCAGCATCGACAGTGAGAGGATGAGCCGCTAATGCAGTATGTGGACGCCCTTTGCTGTTTGGCTAGCACATGTGAGTTTGGACATGTGGAGGATAGATTGATAAGGTTGCAGTTGAAGTGCTTCATGGTGAGTTCGGCGATGCGGGCCGTACTGGGGGAGCAGTCGGAAGACCAAACAGTGGCAGACATGGTGAAGAAGCTGCAGGAGGTGCTGCTGGAGTTTGTGCACTACGTATCGGTGGCAGAGGCAATGAAATTGGCGTTTCAGCAAGAGATGACAGCTCAGGTGGCACCACGACTGGCGGGACCACACCCGTGTTCCCCGTAGCTAGTTTTACTGGTGCGGATGGTTGCCCCGGATGCTGAGCCCACCAACGCCACTCCATTTCAGGAGGGCCCCAAGTTAGACACAGTGGGAGAGCAGGGCACCACAGAGCTAATCTGTGACCAGCTAACCAAAGAGCACAACACTGAGAGTGAACAGAGCACAGAGGGTGAACATAACATAGAGAAGAAACACAACACGGAGGGAGAACAGTGACCGGACTCGCCTCAGTTCCTCACTCAGCATGAGCTTCAGAGTGCCGCTGCAGAGCTGCAGGAGAGGGAGCCTGCATCTATTGGGAACGGCAATGATGTGAGCACAGCTGTCTCATGCGCACAGGAGGAATGCTGCCCAGAGAGGGGACATGACCAGACTCCCCTCTGATCCTCACCAGGTGAGCTTCTGACAGCCACCATGGAGCCGCAGGAGAAGGAGTTTCATGGAGAAAGGAGACCCTGGTGACCATAGGTGGCCTGGTGCACATCCCGTTACCAACAAGAGTGACTCATCACCCCGACCTAAACCAGCACCAGATGAAAGTGGGAAAGAACCAGACTGCTTCAGAATCCTCGCTCAGCACCAGTCTACCAGAGCCACGGCTGAGCCGACGGGTGAAAAGTTTGTGACCATAAATGACACAGGAGAGACGCCGGATGTCTTCAGGATCCATGACTAGCATCAGCCTCCAGGGACTGCTGCTGTAGCATTGGGTGAAGAGTCCGTGACCGAACAGGATGCAGCAGAGCCCCCACAGCCTGGTGGATGCCCCGCAGCAAAAGTGAGTACCACACCGTTACAACCACAGCTCCATATGCAGCCGTACAGAGCACCACCCGCTGTGATGAACTGGGTTCGGGCCCATGGAATCAAGCGACCGGGCTCACAATCTGCCTTTACATTGTCACCACCACCAACATGTATGAAGATAGCAGCACAACTGAGAATTGCCACCGTTCAGATGACGGATGGATCGGGACAGCAGGCCTGCCGTCCACAGGACGGCATTGAAGCCAATCCAGCTGGTGTGGGATCCGGGCTGGGACAGTGTTTACGGGCATGCCATGGTTCCAGAGGGATGGCACCTAGGCCTGCTGAAATTGACGTCGCCAGGGACGCGTCCACCACGGCCCACTACAAAGCCCCTCCAGCAGAACCACCTTCTCCATGGAAGATTGTAAAAAAAAGGACTGGTTAGGTAGGAGCACGCCTGCTAACACGAGTGGCAGAATAATCCACTCAGCCTTGTCGGGATAAGCGGCGGTCCACCCGCTAAACCTAGTTAAGATTGTTGAATGTTGCTATTTATGCCATATTGGGGAGGTTAACAATTTATTAAAGTGTTTTGTGTTTTTCCAAGGGGGGGCGGGGGTGAATGCGATAAAGGGATTTATATCACGTAGCGCCATGATGATGCAGCCGGCTGGTGACGTTGTCACACCAGCCTATATAGGGAGAGAACCGGCCATCTTAGGTCTTTCTCCACCAATAGACACATAGGAGCTCAGTGCTCAGTTAACTTGTACTGCATATCATATTACTGTGTGTAAAAGTTTGTGTTCAAAGCAGCACCACTCTCTGTGAGTCTCTCCGGGTTTCAAGACATAACAATATGGCCATGTGACCGGAATTCTATGACTGAACAACACCTTATAAGGAGCTGTTCAGAACTCCCTGGGGCAGATTTACTAAGGAAGAGCAAATTAGCGAGTGCACAATTTAGACAGAGCTCTTAAGGAAGTGGCCAATTTTTGCCAATGATCTTCTAACAACATGCAAAATTATGAACACAGAAACTTCATTTCAATAATGACCACCCATCCACCAAGAGCACTGCAAAATTGCGCACAGGCACAGCTGATGAGGAAGTGGGTCATCAACACAGATACACGCAGTTCAGAAGACCATAATATATAAAGCTTTTGTTAAGCATTTGTTTAAGCACAAACCCCACTAAAATAGTACATTTTTGTTCATCCATCCATCCATCCATCCATCCAGCCATCCATCGTCTACCGCTTAAACCTTTTCGGGTCGTGAGGAAGGGGGGCGGGCGCGGAGCCTATCGCAGCATCTTTTGGGCGAGAGGCAGGGTACACCCTGGACAGATCGCCAGTCCATCACAGGGCAAAGACAGAGAGACAGACAACCATTCACTCTCACATCCATACCTAAGGTCAATTTAGAATCCCTAGTTGATACCAATTAACCTAACACGCATGTCTTTGGCCTGTGGGAGGAAACCGGAGTACCCGAAGTAAACCCACACAGACACGGGAAGAACATGCAAACTCCACACATAAGGGTCACTGATGGTCTGGGGATGGGATCAAACCCACAATGGTCAGGGGTGGAAACGATCCCATGACCTTCTTGCTGTGCTGCCACAGTGCTAACCACTGCACCAACGTGCTGCCCATTTTTGTTCATTATATTTCAAAATTGAGATTTTCATTTAACATGGCAGACTTTTTATGTATAAATGAAGTATTTATGTATAAATGAAGTATTTATTTATAAATGAAGTATCTATTTTAAAAAAAGGACTACTCATGAATAAAATGATTTGACCAATGTGTTTATGTTATTAACAGTAGAACCATCAAGATGGTGTGATGCAGATTCTGGGGTTTTATTATGTGAATAACTGTTTTAAAAAAATCTACAGGTCTTCCAGTTCACAGCTTTTTATAAATGCCATTGAGTTATGGTATTGCAATTTCGAGGGACATTTCTATGGATCTGTGTGCTGTTTTTGTTACTTACTGACTTACTTACTGTCTCACTCACTCACTTAATGACTTACTGACTTAATGGGAAATTACAGTGTAACAGCAGCATGACAGTAGACAAACAAATGACACACAGCATAATAGACACAGGGATTACCCATGGAAAGTAAAACTACTAAAAACTTATATACATCATAGATGGTGACTCGTATAGATAGATGAATCATACCCCCTGTACAATGCAGGACTATTGGGTGCAGAGTGAAAAAGGCACCAATTAGACTGTAAGGTGCAGTATGGTAGCATACTTATGACCAGAGTACAACATCAGAGTGAGTTATTGTACAGTGAAAAAGCCTGTGGCAGGAAAGATCTCCTGTACCTAACCGTTTGGCAGCGAAGCTGTAGCAGTCTGCTGGAGAAAGTGCTCCGCTGTCTGTCCAGTGTGTGGTGGAGGGGGTGATCAGAACTGTCCATGATGGATCAGTTTATTTAGTGTCCTCCTCTCCACCACTGTCTCAAAAGTCTCTGGCCTGAGACTAATCACAGAGCCAGCCCTCTTGATAATTTTGTCGACTCTGTTGGTGTCATTGGCTCTGATACTGCTACCCCAACAGACAGCAGCAAAGAAGATGGCACTGGCGACAGTGGCCTGGTAGAAAAGCTCCAGCATCCTGTTGCACACCTTGAAGGATCTTAGCTTCCTCAGGAAGTTGAGTCTGGTCATCCCCTTTTTGTATGCAGCATCAGTGTTGTATTTCCAGTCAAGTCCGTTGCTGATCATGACACCCAGGTATTTGTAATCCTCAACTACTTCCACATCCTCCCCCCTATTCTGCAATGGCTGTGAAGGCATCCTCTTCTTCCTGAAGCCAATCACCATCTCTCTGGTCTTGTTGACGTTCAGCCTCAAGTGATTCTGCTCGGTCCACTCCACAAATCTGTCTACCATTGCCCTATACTGCCCCTCCCCTCCCCCTCTTATACACCCAACAACAGCTGAGTCATCAGAGAATTTCTGCAGGTGGCATGACTCGGTGTTGTACTGAAAGTCAGTGGTGTATAACGTGAAGAGAAAAGGAGAGAGCACAGTCCCCTGTGGAGTCCCCATATCATTCACCATCACGTCAGACAAGACCCTGCCCAGCTGGTCAAACTGTGGTCTGCCTGTCAGGTAGTCAGTAATCCAGGAGATCACAGAGCTGTCGACTCCCATCACCCGTAGATTCTCACCCAGCAGCAGTGGCTGGATGGTGTTAAAGGCACTGGAGAAATCAAAGAATGTGATTCTCACAGTGTATCCTTCGCCATCCAGGTGCAGATGGGCTCGTTGCATCAGGTAGATAACAACGTCTTCAGCTCCTAAATGGGGCTGATATGCAAATTGCAGAGGGTCCAGCCACGTCTTCACCTGCGGCCTCAGGTGGGCCAAGACCAGTCTCTCCAGGACCTTCATCACATGGGATGTGAGGGCAACTGGTCGATAGTCATTCAGGTCAGATGGAAACGACTTCTTGGGAACAAGAACAAGGGAGGATGTCTTCCACAGAACCGGTACTCTCTCCAGACTCAGGCTTAGGTTGTACAGGTGTTTCAGGACCGGAGCTAGCTGGTTGGCACAGGTCCTCAGGATCCTGGCTGAGATGCCATCAGGGCCTGCAGCCTTCCGCTGATGGAGTCTCTCCAGCTGTTTCTTAACCTGGTCTGTAGTCACTGTGATGTGTGTCTGTGTGTGTGTGTGTGTGTGTGGGGGGGACTGGTGTCCCCAGAGGAGGGAGAGGAGGATGGAGGGGAGATGGAGAGAGGTGTGCACAGGAGGGTGGGGGGAGGGGTGTGTGTGGGCCTGGCTGTGTTGTGGGGGTGACAGTTGAACCTATTAAAAATCAGATTCAGCTCATCAGGTCTCTCAAGGCTCCCCAGTGTCTGCCTTTCTCTCCCCTTACACACAGTGTGTTTCATTCCTGTCAAGACATCCTTAGTATTGTTTTCCCCAAGTTTATCCTCCAGCTCCCTTCTTTACTTGTCTTTACACCTCCTCAGCATCTCTTTCAGTTCATGCTGCACTGTCTCAGAAGTGCTTTCCGGTCACTGGTGATCCATGGTTTGTTGTTGGGGAAACAGTGTAAGGTCTGAGCTGGCATGGTTGCATTTTCACAGAATCTAATGTATTCTGTGATGCAGTCAGTCATATTGTCTTTGTCCACCCCATGTGGTTCACAGAGTACGCCCCAGTCCGTTGTCTTGAAGCAGTCCTGTAGTGCATCAGCAGCCTCCTGTGTCCACCTCCTTACAGTCCATGTATAAGCAGGCTGCCTTTGCACAAGGGGAACGTACTTGGGTGATAACAGGACCATGCTGTGATCTGATTTGCCAATGGGGGTAGAGCTGTTCCACTATATACATCTCTGACTTTGGCATACAGTAAATCCAGTGTTTTATTTTCTCTGGTGGGACAGTCAAAAAACTGGTGAAACTTTGGTAGTGTTTTTTTTTCCCAGTGAGACATGATTAAAATCACCCGTGATGGCCATGAATGTGTCAGGGTGCTTCTCTAGTAATGTGTTAGTAGTGGAGCTGATGATGTCACAGGCCACCACTGCATCAGCTGACAGAGGGACGTAAACGGTAATTACGCAGGCACGCATGAACGTTCACAGCATATAATAGGGTTGCATTCTCACAGCAGTTCAATGCCAGGGCTGCAGCGCCTTTCCTTCACATAAATGTGTCCAGGATTACACCACCGTTCATTCACAAGAAGTACTAATCCTCCTCTCCTCTTTTTCCCGCTACTGATAACGTCCCTGTCTCATTGGATAGTCTTAAAGCCAGGTATCGCTACGTTGATATCCGGGATCTGTGAGTGTAACCACGTCTCTGTAAAACACATGATACTAGGCTCACGCTATTCCCTTTGCATCCTGACCAGTGCTGTGAGCTCATCCGCCTTGTTTCCCAGTGGCCTCACATTACTAATTGTTAGAGCCATACATAAGAGTTTACATTTGCTTTATTATTAATTGAAATTATTTTTGTATTTTATTATCATTTCATAAAAAAGAAATGAGGTCAGTTTAAGTTTGTATTTATGAAAAGTAGAGACTTTTAGTTTGAAACCAATTCAACCACGAAAAAAAGGAAGCATGACCTTAGTTTTGAATAGAAGCAAGGAGGATCACAGTTTTTTGACCGTGCGAGCTTAATTGTAAAGGAATGTTTGGAAGCTGTTTAGAATATTTTCTGTTTGTTGATGACCATGGATACTGGAATTTCAAACCTTTTTGAAATAAAGCCTTTTTGAACTTTTAAGTTTTGCACAAGTCCAAGTTGCCAAGCAAAGACAAACCTAATCTTGCAGAAAGAGTGCTCAGGCGTGAATATACAGGATTCCATACAAATGTTGACAGACCCCCATCTTGTACGTGGATATGCTGGATCACCTGTAGATGCTATCAGAGTCAACCCTGTGAGTGAAGCTCATGAACTGGCAGGTGATGATGAGGAAGATGAAGATCATTATATTCCTGACAATGCTGCAAGAGGTTTGACTACTGAAAATGCGGGTTGTGCACCTCATCCACATATTCCCAAGTGTCTATGGATAGAGATTTACATGATGATCCTCAGGAACCCATGCCTACAAGTGACAAGATTTATGAGGTGATGCACAATCAAAATAGAATAACTGAGATGCTGATTCAGCAACAAAACCGTCTTTATTACCCAAAACACACATTCCTGTGTTCTCTTGTGACCCACTTACATATAGGTCTTTTCTCAGAGCTTTTGACAATGCTGTTGACAGCAAAATGTGTACTGACAGAGACAAATTCTTCTTTCTGGAGCAGCATACAAGTGCATCTCAATAAATTAGAATGTCAACAAAAAATTGATTTATTTAGGTAGTTCAACTCAAAAAAATTACAATTCTATATTATATAGAGTCATTATACAGAGAGTGATATATTTCATGTGCTTATTTTAATTTTGATGATTATGGCTTACAGTCCATGAAAACCCCAAATTCAGTTTCTCAGAAAATTAGAATATTAAATAAATTAATTTAAAAAAATAGTCCGACTAAAAAGTATGTCCATGTACACAATACTTGGTCGTGGCTCCTTTTGGATTAATTACTGTATCAATGTGGCGTGGCATGGAGGTGATCAGCCTGTGGCACTGCTGAGGTGTTATGAAGGTCCAGGTTGCTTTGATAGTGACCTTCAGCTCATCTGCATTGTTGGGTCTGGTGTCTCATCTTCCTCTTGACAATACTCCATAGATTCTCTATAGGGTTTAGGTCAGGAGAGTTTGCTGGCCAATCAAACACAGTGATGCCATGGTCATTAAACCAGGTTTTGATACTTTTGTCAGTGTGTGTGTGTGTGGGGGGGGGGGGTGCCAAGTCCTGCTGGAAAATAAAATCAGCTTCTCCATAAAGCTTGTCAGCAGAGGGAAGCATGAAGTGCTCTAAAATTTCCTGGTAGACGACTGCTCTGACTTTTGTCTTGATAAAACACAGTGGACCAACACCAGCAGATGACATGGTTCCTCAAATCATCACTCACTGTGGAAACTTCACCCCAAACCTCAAGCAACGTAGATTCTGTGGCTCTCCACTCTTTCTTCAGACTCTGGGACTTTGATTTCCAAATGAAATGCAAAATTTACTTTTATCTGAACAGAGGTCATTTGCTGGTATTTGTTGTTGTGTTTAGACCCAACAATGCAGACGAGCTGAAGGTCACTATCAAAGCAACCTGGACCTTCATAACACCTCAGCAGTGCCACAGGCTGGTCACCTTCATGCCACGCCACATTGCTACAATAATTAACCCAAAAAGGGCCCCAACCAAGTACTGAGTGTGTACATGGACATACTTTTCAGTCGGCCAACATTTCTATTAAAAAAAAAAAAAAATTAAATTAATTTTATGTAATATTCTAATGTGTTGAAAAAACGGAATTTGGGGTGTTCATGGCTTTAAACCATAATCATCAAAATTAAAATAAAACACTTGAAATATATCACTCTGTGTGTAATGACTATAATATAGAAGTTCAATTTTTTTTAAATTGAATTACCTAAATAAATCAACTTTTTGTTGAGATTCTAATTTATTGAGATGCACCTGTGCTAGTGGAGAACCATAAGATCTGGTGAGAAGCTGTGAACACATGAGATTAGAGAAGGGCTACAGAGAAGCCAGGCTATTGCTTCATGAACAATATGGTGATGAGTTGAAAATAGCAATGGCTTACATCGACAAAGCTTTGAAGTGGCCACAGGTAAGACACACGATGCTAAAGGTCTGCATGCATATGCGCTGTTTTTGATTGGTTGTCAAAACACCATGCAGAACGTTGACTACATGGAAGAAATGGATAACCCAAACATGAGAGTCATACTTTTCAAGCTGCCATACAAGATGAGAGATAAATGGAGACACGTGGCATTCGAAATCCAGGAAAATGGAGGAAGAAGAGCAAAGTTTGCAGACTTGGTTAGTTATATAGAGAGACAAGCCAAAATGGCAACAGATCCTTTATTTGGTATGATACAGAAAGCCAGTGCACCTGCCAAACAAAAGAAAAAGGTTACACTGCTAAGAATGCACAAGGCAGCACTACGAGGAGTAGAAGTTTTGCTAAAAGCATTGCTACAGAAAGGCAAAAACCTTTGCACATAAGCCAAGGTGCAAAGATAGAACATGTTAAAGTTCAGTATGCATGTCTGTATTGTGAAAAGAAACATGTCCTGGGAAACTGTGAGAAGCTCAGGAACCAGACACACAAGGACAAGAAAACATTTTTGAAATCCAAGGGACTTTGCTTTGGTTGCCTTACACAAGGTCACTTCAGTAAGGATTGCTCAAGGCAATTGACATGTCAAGAATGTTGACTGAAACTTCCAAGCCTTCTGCATGTGCAGAAAGAGGAAAAGGTCAAGGAAGCTCAGAACAGCACAAGCGAGGCTCAGACCATCAGTGCTGTAGGACAAGAGACGTGGGTACACCGGGGCCGGAAACGGAGAATGTGTTTTGGCCATTGTTCCTGTGAGGCTCAAGTCCAAGAAAGGTACACTGACAGTGGAGACATATGCCTTCATTGACCAAGGCAGTTCTGTGACCTTTTGTTCGGAGAAGGTCATGAGAATGCTGAAGCTTAAAGGCAGGGGGACAGAGATTTTGCTCCGAAATATAGGTCAGGAAAAGCTTGTCCATAGTCACATCCTGTCAGACCTGGAGGTCAGTAGCCTAGAAGAGGAATTGTACATTGACTTACCTTCAGTGTTCACACGGCCTGAAATTCCTGTGAAGAAGGAAAACATCCCTCAGCAGAGAGACCTGTAGAGGTGAATGTACCTCGAGGAGGTACATCTTCCAAGTATCAAGGCAGAGATAGGCCTGCTGATAGGCGTTAATGCTCGCAATCATCATTCCTCAACGAACGTCACTTGTGGTAACGTATCGTCACTTCCTGTATTGCTGTCTGTCCGTGTGGTTTGCTCTCCTCACTCTCCTGAGGTTTTTGCTTTTAATTGTATTTTAACCACTTTTTTCCATCTACCGTTAGTTCTCATTTCTGTTTATCAAGCCTCTTGCACCTGTGTGTGCACTCCATGTCACCTAATCACCCTCTTTAACCTTCTGTTCACCTTTCATCGGTGTTTTTGTTAGCTTCTGGTTAGCCACTAGCTATGGCTACTACCTCTACTTCCTCTCCTCTGGTGTGCTCTCTCTGTCAGATGTTTAGCTACACCTCTGCCTCTTTTAGTGATAACGGTAAATGTAATAAATGTTGTCTTTTTGAGGCGCTCGAGGCGAGGTTGTCTGATTTGGAATCCCGGCTCCGCTGCATTGAAACACCGTCTGCGCCAGCTACTCTCTACGGACGTCCCGTAGCTGCAGCGGAGCTCACTAGCATAGGCCCTGTTAGCGGTCCTCCGACTCTCCTCAGCAGTGAGGAGACTGGATGGGTGATGGTGAGAAGGAAGCCTAGTCGCAAAGCCCCGGTACTACACCAACCTGTTCACGTTTCTAATCGTTTTTCCCCGCTCAGCGACACACCCGCTGAGGAAAAAACTCTGATCATTGGCGACTCTGTAGTCAGAAACGTGAACCTAGAGACTCCAGCGGCCATAGTCAAATGCATTCCTGGGGCCGGAGTAGGCGACATCGAGTCAAATTTGAAAATGCTGGCTAAAAGTAACTGTAAATACTCCACAATTGTTATCCACGCTGGCATTAATGACATCTGTCTCCGGCAGTCGGAAGTCACGAAACTTAATGTAGAATCGGTGTGTGACTTTGCAAAAATGATGTCTGCCACTGTAGTATTCTCTGGGCCCCTCCCCAATCTGACCAGTGATGACATATTTAGCCGCTCGTCATCCTTGAACTTCTGGCTGTCTGTGTGGTGTCCTGCAAATGACGTGGGCTACATTGACAATTGGAGCTTATTTTGGGGAAAACCTGGTCTTATGAGACGAGACAGCGTCCATCCCACTTTGGATGGTGTGTCTCATTTATCTAACAATCTGGCATCTTTTTTATCCAAATTTCCAAAACCTTGACTACTCAGAGTTGGGACCAGGAAGCAGAGTCGCAGTCTTACACGCCTCTCTGCAGCTCCTCTTCATCCACCACCCCTCAACTTAGCCCCTGTCTTCCCCATCAGAGAATCATTGTCTGCTCCCTCCAAAGTAAATAAAAATATAATATATAAGCATCCCAAAGTGATTAAGCAAAAAGTTGGTAAAACTCAAATTAAACATGAAGCCTCTAAATTGAATGATTTGGCCTCTTTTCCTCCTCATAATTTAAAAATCTCAAGTCTCTGTTAGTCCATGATCTGTTAATTGATTATCAGATTGATTTAATATCCCTTACAGAGACTTGGTTAGGGCATGAGGATTATGTTGGTTTAAATGAATCAACTCCCTATGGTTATTTAAACTGTCAACATCCCAGAAGTTCTGGTCGTGGAGGAGGAGTAGCAACAATTTACCATTCCAAATTACTAGTTAATGTAAAGCAAAAAACATGTTATAATTCCTTTGAGGGCCTGGTCCTCAGTATTGGGCACTTTAGCAATTTTAGGCTAAACCCAATTTTATTTGCCATAGTTTATCGTCCTCCATCAACCTACTCAGAATTTTTATCTGAATTTGCTGATTTCTTAGCTGATTTAGTGCTGAAATCAGATAGAATAATTATAGTAGGGGACTTTAATATACATGTAGATGTAGATCGTGACTGCCTTAATGTGGCATTTAATTCAATATTAGACTCGATTAGGTTTTCTCAGAAAGTAGGAAATTCTACTCATTATCTCCACCATACGTTGGACCTTGTTCTGACATATGGCATAGAAATAGAAAATCTTGTAGTGTCTCCTCATAACCCTGTACTGTCAGACCATTGTCTGTTAACCTTTGATTTTACTATTTCTATTTGGCTCCTAAAGAAAAATATTACTACAGTAGATGCCTCTCAGATGATGCTGTTACCAAATTTATGTAGATTGTTTCCTCTATGCCATGTGTCAACACAACGGAAATAAGCTATAGACAGCTTGCTCCTTCTGTAATTGATAACATGGTGGATAGTGTTACAGCTTCTCTGCATCAGACTCTAGACTTGGTGGCCCCCTTAAAAAAGAAAAAGTCTAATCAGAGATTTCTAACTCCTTGGTTCAACACAGAAACTCATAGCTTAAAACAGAAGACTCGTCAATTAGAAAGAAAATGGTGCTCCACTAATTTAGATGAAATCTATTTAGCTTGGAGAAATCATCTTTTAATTTATAAAAAAAACTCTTAGAAAAGCTAGAACGAGTTATTATTCTGCATTAACCCCTTGCACTCTGGTCAATTTCCCTAAAAACACCAAAAAATAACGTACCCAAAGTAAATCTGCTTTAAAGAAAACTTTGAGAAAATTGTAAATAAACATGCTCCTAGAGGGAAATTCAGAGTAAAGGGGCGTGAAAACCCTTGGTTCTCTCCAGAACTGTCTGATGCCATTTATCAGCATAATGTGGCTTGGGCCAAAGCCAGGAAAACTGATACTGCCAGTGATTGGTCCATTTTTAGACAACTGAGAAATAAATGCACTTTTTTTTTTATTAAAAAGGCTAAATCTGAATATTATTTATCTGTCATAACTGAGAGTCTTAATAATCCACAGAAATTTTGGAAAGTGATCAAAGGTTTATCTGTGAACAAAAGCTATCAGGTTCTTCCTACTTTTGTTTTAAATGGCTCAGTCCCAGTTTATGATAGAACTGAGGTTTTAAATTGCTTCAATAAGCATTTTGTGTCATCTGGTTTTCTGTTTAACTCTACAGGAGCTACATCTGTGCCTCACTGTACTAATTCCCAAATGTTTTTTGGAGAATCTTTTAGACTTGTACCTTTTACTGTACAGCAAGTTCATAAGGCTCTCAAAACTTTGAATCACAGAAAACCTCCTGGACCAGACTTGATAGAGCCTTACTTTTTAAAAATGGCTGCCGATTTTATTGCACAGCCTCGTACAGTACTTTTTAATTTATCAATTGAAAACAAAGAGATTCCTGTAGTATGGAAGTCAGCTTTTGTGGTTCCTCTCTTAAAAGGAGGTGACCCAGCAGTTTTAACTAACTACAGACCAATATCAAATTTGTGTGTCTTGTCCAAGATTCTTGAATCTCTCATGTGTGATCAACTTAAAGAGTTTTTATACTCAAATGAACTTCTTTCAAAACTGCAATCGGGCTTTAGAAAAAAGCACAGCACTATTACTGCTGGTACAAAAGTGGTCAATGATATACTTGTTGCTCTTGATAAAAAGCAGCACTGTGCTGCACTTTTCATTGATCTGTCAAAGGCTTTTGACACTGTGGACCACACAGTTTTAAAGCAAAGACTCATCAGTTTTGGACTGTCGGAACATGTAGTCTCCTGGTTTGCAAATTATTTGAGTGACAGGACCCAATGTATTAAATATGATGGTTTGTGTTCTGAAATTGTCAGTGTCTACAAGGGGGTGCCACAGGGTTCTGTATTAGGACCCCTCCTATTCATTATGTACATTAATGATCAAGGACAAAATGTGTCTGATGCTAGTTTGAATTTTTTGCTGATGACACAATTATTTACTGCTTTGGCTGTTTCCCTGCTAATGCTGTTGCTTCTCTGCAGAAAGCTTTTAATGTGGTGCAGCACACATTTCTGCAGCTAAAACTAGTCCTTAATGCTGACAAACTAAACTGATGTGGTTTTCAAATTTTAGGAAGAGTCCACAAATTTTTCCTACAGTGTCCACTTTTGAGGGAAATGAAATTGAGGTGGTTCACTCGTACAAGTATCTTGGTATCTTGCTTGATGACGCTCTGACTTTTAAGCCCATGTTGAAAATCTTGTGAAGAAACTTAAACTGAAACTGTTTTTTTATTTCAAAATAAATGTTGTTTTTCTTTTGAGGTTAAAAAGCGTCTTGTTACTGCAACTTTTTTTTATCTATTTTAGATTATGGAGACCTCTTGTTTATGAACGCTTCAGCTCAGTGTCTGAGTAAGATTGACTCTGTATATCATGCTGTTTTGAGGTTTGTAACAAACTGTAGAGCCTTGACCCATCACTGTGAACTGTATTCTAGAGTGGGATGGCCCTCTTTGTCCACCAGGAGGTTGACTCACTGGCACATTTTTATTTACAAGGCCATGCTTGGACTGTTGCCCCCTTACATTTGTAATTTGATCACACTGAGAAGTGTTGATTCTTATGGTTTGCGTTCTAATGATCATTTGTTGTTTTCTGTTCCATCTGCCCGTACTGAGGTGGGAAAAAGAGCTTTCATGTTCTCAGCCCCCTCTACATGGAACATGTTGCAAAAAGACTGGAAACTAACGGAACTTGTTTCATTGAACGACTTTAAAACCAGATTGAGAACACTTGAGACGGCCTCACTAATTTGTAACTGTTTTATATGATTTATATGTCATTGTAAGTGTATTTGTGATTTTTTTTTGCTGCCTCTTGGCCAGGACTCCCTTGAAAAAGAGGTTTTTAATCTCAACGGGGTTTTTTTCCTGGTTAAATAAAGGTAAAAAAAAAAATCAAAAGCTGTTCTTCAACCCTTTGCAGCATCTTCATGGGGTTGGTCTCATTTAAAAGAAAACACTTTGAATTTTTTGGCAAACCAGTCATAATCTCTCTAAGTGCTCCTGCCACTGAGTAACAGTCATCTAAACATACTGAACTTGAAGAAAATAAATTTCGCCTGGGTGTTTTTTTGGATACAAATGCTTGCAAATAACACACAGCTGTCAGATCCGGCTGGAAAATGCAACAGAAATGTAGAACCAAGTGTTATCAAGCTGAGGTCCAAATCTGGTAACAATACCACAAAAAATGAATATATTACACAGCTTTTTTCTCAGGTTGTTCCCAGGCGTTTTTGAACTGTGCCAAACTGTGCCATTTTGGAAAAATGTCTATAACTTTTGAATGCTTCAACATAGAAGCTTCATCTTGGGCTCTAATGAAAGGTGACACTCAGGGCTATCTTGTTAGCTATCCAGAAACACTGTCAGTAGTAATGACGCAGAGAAAATGAAGTTTCAATTCTAAACACGCTTTACTGAACAAAAATGTCAATATACAAAACATACCATTTACAAACAACAAATTCAATTCAATTCAACTTTATTTATATAGCGCCATTTCACAACAACAGTCATCTCATAGCACTATCAACTGTAGGGGGAACCCCCACAGTTGCAGAAAGACCCCAGCAATCAGGCGATCCCCTGTGAGCAAGCACTTGGCAACGGGATATTTTACAAGTTGACTGCAATACCCTCTCAATCAAATATAATTTTCTAATCCTACTCATCATCATACTGATTCCTAGAAAATGTGTCAAGATTTTGCTGAGGCAGTCATGCATATCCGTGCCTCTCTTCTGCTCATTGGCCTCTTCTGCTGCTGGGCTGCTGAGGTGAAGGGCCCAGCTGATCAGGAGAAACTTTGTCCTGGTCATTACACTCTTGGGGAAAGGAAGGCTGTACAGGTTTCCCCCTCGCCAGTAATCACTGAAGGATTTGCACTTGACTATACCCATGTAAATAATCAGGCCAAAAAATGAGAGCAGGTCGGAGCGTGTGAGGTCAATCCATGGGCTGGTGGGTGTGTTGTAGTGTGTAGAGCCATGTAGGTTGGTGTTCTCAACAATGTGGTCTAGCACAGATGGAGTGAAAAATAACTCAAACAACTGAACGGGGGTGTATGAAGCTGTTGTAATTAGCTGAGGTCCAGGTGGATTTTTGGGACGAAAAATGGGCTGTGGTGGAATGATGTCAGGAGTGTCGGAATCATGCCACCTCTCCTCAGCTGATGAAGGGCCGGCCGATGTCCCAGGCTGAGGGCTGCCATCACCACTCTCGCCTCCTCTTCCTCTCCTGCTACCTCCTCTTCCTCTCCCTCTTCCTCTCCTTCCTCTTCCTCTCCCCAGTAGTGTCCCTCTTTTTGGGGTAGGGGTTTCCTCTTCTGACGAGCTCACCTGCAGCTCCCTTCTTCTGCGCTTGCTGGCAGAGTGCTCGTCTGGCACCCACTCCTCACCAGAGTCTTCATCTGAAGTTTGTCTATTATGTGAAAATAAAGTCATTTACAAAGTTCAATTTTTATTTTTCACTATTCTCCTATTTTCCCAGAGTTCACATACACAGCACAGCTCCTGTTTTTTTTTTTTTTTTACAAGAAAAAATAGCCTAAAGTGCAATAAAAATTATAGTAAAACATTATTACATTTCTAGAGGGTAACAAACAACCCACTGGGGGGAGACCCCGGGGCAGACCCAGGACTCGGTGGAGAGACTATGTCTCCCAGCTGGTCTGGGAACGCCTTGGTATCCTCTCTGGAGAGCTGGAGCAGGTGGCTGGGGAGAGGGAAGTCTGGGCTTCTCTGCTTGAACTGCTGCCTCCGCGACTCGGACCTCCAGAAAAGTGGAAGAAGATGGATGGATAACAAACAACCCCCCCCCCCCCCACACACACACACAAAAACATGCCACGTAAAAAATGTGTGGCCTTTTTTACAAGAAAAAATAGCCTACAGTGCAATAAAAATTATGCTAAAATATCTATCTGCAATGCAGAGGATAACACCCGCCCACCCGCCCCGCTACAGAGGAACTCTGTAGAAAAACTTGTGGCCATGACGCACCGTTGGAATTACCGATCGGTCAAAAGTGATTTTTATTACTATTTTCATCGATAAAGAATAATTGAGCTTATAACACTTACCTGTCCACAACAGCAGTAAGTTCCTCATTGTCAGACGAACATGAAGCTGGTCCGGTTGTAACGGACTTGTGCTTCTGGTCACCTGACCCGGTCAAAACATCTCCGCTTCCACGCTTGTGGTTTTGGCGAACCATTTTTCCAAACAAATAATCCAAAAAAGACTGGCTGATGCTACTGTTCCGCACAGGTCTCAATGTCAGTCACCCAGCGGCTTAGGCAAAAGAGATTTTATGCAGGGAGACGCACGTCAACTGTCAAACTTCTCTGCTTCAATTGGCTCGTATTCGCAGCCGTCGGTAGGCAGGTCCTTCTTGCTAGGTTTTCAGTCATTGGTTCTTCAAGGTTTCAGAAACCTAATTCAAGGCTCTTATTAGAGGTCAATCAAATCTAAACCAATCATACACTCCTTTGGCTTTCTGTTCACGGCTGTGTGAAAAGAAAGCTGAACAATGCAGCTTTTTTTTTTTTTTCGTGCTCACTCAGACGCACAGGGCACACTGTGCATCTGAGTGTGCACTGAGACACACAGTGCGTTCTAGGACGCACGAGGGCGCCCTGGGACGCACGAGGGCGCACTGGGACGCAGAGATGTGGCCGCCCGCGGTACACCGGAGTGCAAGAGGTTAAAGTGTACCTGTGGTGGTCGTAAAGACGCATTTAACTTGAAAACATTAGGAAAAGGTATTTGTTATTTGGGTAAATAATTGTTGCCAGCCATATACCACCTGAGATATATGGGTGTTTTTTTTTGGGGGGGGGGGGTCCAGTGCACTATATCAGGGGTATCCGACTTTCAAGCGCTCTCTCTTTTTCTGTAATTTGCAGATGTCGGTTTTGTTTTTATAATATGCAAGGGAACATAAAAGAGTTTCAGACTTGCATTGCAATTTTTAAAAAAAATCATTGATTTTGCCATTAGAATCAAAACTATTGGTCGTGTCCCCTCATTTTTCCCAGTTTTTGTATGACATGAAAATCGCATCAATTTCAAAGTACTGTAACGTGATCTCTGAGTAACTCTTTCTACTCAAAATGCAAGAGATAACAGAGTTGTAATGCAAATTCAAAATAAAACATTCCCCAATGTGATCGGATCTATGGTTTTTGTACAGCGACCCCTGCAAATTTACTCGTACGACGTAAATTTCCGTGTCCCCAAATTTACGCAGCAACATGCAAGTTATTTGGTAAAGTAACCAGAAAACAGGAAGTGCTGATGCTTTTCACTTTGCACCTTTCAAATCCCAAACCATACACGTAAAAAGGAGATCAGTCTTTGTGAAGCTCAGATGTAGAATATTTCAATAAAATCTCAAACATTTATGACACATCGAATATGGTGTCCTTTAAAAAATTTACGTCTTCGGTCTTGGTCGGCCACGCGCAGCCCCGTCTGGCGAGGTGAGCACCCTGGGAAAGCACTTTTATTTTCTCTACCCCGGTTGTGCTCAACCCATGTGGAGAGAATTAACCAGGTTCAGGTTCAGGTTACTTTATTTGTACCCGTAGGTAGATTTGTTTTGCAGTTGGTGACATCCATATTTACAAGCCACAATTACATTCAACATAGACACAAACACAGGCACACATCTTACAAAATAGGTAAATATAAAATATGTACAATATAATTTTTATAGCTTGTTCAACTCTTTGACAGCAGCAGGGACAAAGCTGTTTTTGTAGCGCTGGGTTCTACTTTTTGGGACAGCAAACCTCCGTCTGGAGGGAAGAAGCTGAAAGTTGCAGTGCAAAGGGTGGGAGTCATCATTTAAAATCGAGTCGGCCATCCTCTGTACTTGTCTGGTGTACAGGGATGTCAGGCTCAGCTGTGACTCACCAAGCAAACGACTGGACCATCTGACTACCTGATCCAAGGATTTCCTCTGTTTCAGTTTTATCTGACCAAACCATGACATTAAAGAAAAGGATAAAACAGATTCAATAAAAGCCCGATAGAACATAGTCATTATGGTTCGGTCAATTTGGAAGCGTGCAAGTTTCCTCAAACAATGCAAATTTTGCTGACCCTTTTTGCACACCCTTTCACAGTTCACCTCAAAGTTCAATCCACTATCAATAATCGTCCCAAGATATTTGTACGATTGTACACATTCGGTGGTCTGGCCTTTTAGTATGGTGACTTTGTGCCTGGGAGTTTTCCTCCTAAAGTCAATAATCATATCTTTCGTTTTTGTTGTATTCAGCTGCAGGTAGGAATCCTCACACCAGTGAACAAAGTCATCAACTACTGGGCCATGGCCACTCTCACCATCCTGGAGGAGACTGACAATGACTGAGTCATCAGCATACTTTATAATGTGTCTGTTGTCATGTCTGCTCCGACACATGTTTGTGTACAGGATGAAGAGTAGTGGTGACAACACACACCCCTGAGGAGAGCCAGTAGAAGAGCACTTTAGGTCAGACAATGTACCATTGACCCTTACTCTCTGCGTCCTGTTGGTTAAGAAATCCAGAATCCAACCCACCAGATTATTGCTTAAATCAAATTGTTGCAGGAGCCTTTCAACTAAAATATGAGGTTGGATTGTATTAAAGGCAGAAGAAAAGTCCACAAATAAAAGCCTGGCGTGTGTCCCATTAAAATCCAGATGTTTAAAAAGCATGTTAAACAGAGTGACAGTGGCATCCTCCACTCCTCTGTGAGGCCTATAGGCAAACTGCAGAGGATCCAATGCATGTTCAGTCTGCTTTAGGACCTCACATCTGACCAGTTTTTCAAAAATTTTCATTAAAATTGAAGTCAAAGCAACTGGTCTAAAGTCATTTACCGTTTTAGGACAGCTGGATTTTGGAACGGGAACAACCACGGCATCTTTCCAGATCTTAGGCACATGTTGTGTCTGTAAGGACTTATTGAAAATGTAGTGAAATATAGGACTCAGTTCATGTGCACAGGACTTTACCAGGCGTCCACATATATTATCAGGGCCCTGACTTTTGTTCACTTTTACAGCGCGGAACTCCCTTTCAACATCCTGCATCTCAATATTAAAGTGCTGATTGTCTTTGAGTTTCTGTTTCAAATCTTGGATTTCTGTGCTAAAATCAAAGGAGTCAAAACGACCATAAAAACAATTAAGAGCATTAGCCAGCTCTGTGTCTGAACTAAAACCATCTAAAAACACACGATTACTGCGCTCTGTGCTCTGAAGGCCTGCAATTTTTTTCATACTGGCCCAGGCCGAACCAAGTTTATTTGCTGCCATCTTGCTTTCCAATTCTGATTTATAATTCTGTTTTGCTCTTAAAATTTCGGCCTTTAGCTCCTTAGTGGCAACCTGTAGCGCAGAAACAGACCCCTGTTTAAAGGCAAGTGCTTTCCTCTGTAAGCAGGATTTAACTGATTTAGTAACCCATGGTTTGTTGTTGGGATATATTTTGACACGTTTACGTGGAACAAACTTATTTTGACAGTGAGCCATGTATGAGCATGTGAGCTCAGCCAGAGAGTCCAAATCATCCCCGCAGGCCATTATGAACATCTTCCAGTCTGTACAGTCAAAGCATTCCTGGAGGCTGTGCTCTGAATCTTCTGTCCACACATCAATGTCTCTCATCTCCACCTTGCCTCTTCTGAGAGCAGTTTTATATGTGGGCAGCAAATGAACACAGTTGTGATCTGATGATCCTAAAGGAGGAAGGGGGAGTGATTTATAGGCCCTCTCTATGGATCCATAGCACAGGTCCAATGTCTTTTTTCGCCTGGTTGGGCAGGAGACATACTGATGAAAGTTTTTAAGTGTCTTCTTTAAAGAAACATGGTTAAAATCCCCAAGAATGAAGTTTGGCGCCTCTGGAGAAATTGACTGCAGCCGCTGGATCACATCAGAGATGGTGCTGGAGGCGGAGTCAGCGTCTGCCCTCGGATGAATGTACACAACTGTGATGAAAAGTTGGGGAAACTCTCGAGGCAAATAAAAGGGGCGAAGCGACACAGACAGCAGCTCCACATGGGGTGTACAGATGCGCTCTCTGACCGTGACAGATGTGCAGTACTGCTTATTAATGTATAAACATACTCCGCCCCCCTGACGTTTCCCCGTTACCTCTTCCTGCCGATCCGAGCGCAGCGGAGCTCCAAAGCCGTCAATCCACAGCTCTGCATCTCGATCATGCGCAGTAAGCCAAGATTCAGTGAAAGCCATGACGCAGCAGTTCTTAAAATCCTTCTGGTAACGTACGTTGCCTTGAATTTCCTCCACCTTGTTTCTCACAGACTGTGCATTCCCAAAAATGATCGAAGGAAGAGGAATGTTACCAAACTGACGTCTCCTAAGGCGCAATTTCACACCTCCACGTCTTCCACGCTTCCTCCTGCCGCTTCTCTTTTCACCGCTGTGTCCGTCTCTCAAAATAAAGTCCGGCAGCTGAAATCTGGGCGCAATCAGAGACTCTGCACCAGCTGTGTTAAAGCGCAGCAACATGTCCCTGGAATATTGTATTCTGCCCGCTATTATGCTCGCCATGGAGCCGAACGCGTTTACCTCAGAGACAAAGAGCCACAGCACAGAAAGCAGTAGTGCGAGATATGACAGGAAATCCATGTTGCAGATACCAGGGAGCTGTTCGCCATATATTCCACCAACGCTCCAGGGCAGAAACGACACAGAGGATTTTCTAAAAACGTAAAAAAGTACAAAAAACACACACACGCACTATATCACCAAGCTGCTGGTCGCTGCGTGCGCATGCGCCCAAGCCGTGGTCACTTTATATTGAAGTTATCGAAGGTCCAAACTTCCGTGTCCCGCATTTACGCCTTTTGTGATTTTACGTCTTATCCAACAAACCGGGAGAATTTGAAGGTATGTATACACGTTATCACATCTTAATATGTCATGAAAATGTAGCTGT
Organism: Pholidichthys leucotaenia; assembly: GCA_020510985.1. Taxonomy (NCBI): domain Eukaryota; kingdom Metazoa; phylum Chordata; class Actinopteri; order Cichliformes; family Pholidichthyidae; genus Pholidichthys; species Pholidichthys leucotaenia. The sequence continues at coordinate 222,616,798 of CM035838.1, read as the reverse complement.
TGATGAGTTTTGATGCGTGAAAAATACTGGAAGTGTTGAAGTTGTTTCGTGTAAAACGTGTGCCATTGCAAAGTGCATTGGCACACGGGGAAACAAAAGCCCGAGTGTCCTGTTTACGTCTCCATTTACAAGTAGTTGAAGTGAGCGCTCATCCTCAAGAGTTCCTGAACGCGAATGCCGTTACGAAAATAGTTAATAGTTTCATAAACCTGACACAATTGGATAGTGATTAGTCAATTTCATGTGCAGATTTGATCAATTTTAAATTTTGCCACCAATGTCACACATCGGACCCCTAATAAATAAAAACACCCATATTGAAATAGGACCGCGGGCATGGCCAGCCAATGAAAACTATGGGCGCCGCCATGACATATGCGGAAGTGACGTCATACCGTTGCTACTGAAAAGACAATACTCAGCGTTTCACCGCGACTACGGTGCTGTTGTCCATTGTTTTTGTTCTATTGTGGCTGAATTTTCTGACTCTGAGGAAGAATTCGTCCAACATGGCTACAGGTTTGAGCCAGAAAGGTCTTCTGAGGGTTAAAGTGACGAAGTGGTCCTCACACACAACGCAATTTCGTCTGAAAGGATTCGTCTGTGCCCTGTTCCGAGATTGCGCAATCACTTTTCCTCTATGATCTTCTGACAAGGTGAGCTGGGTTTGGGTACACAAAAGAAGTGTTTATCTTTGTTTTTTCGCTTATTATTGAGACATCCAAAGGCTTTACATTCCGCCATGTTGCGATATCTATATCGCATTGTATGTTTTTGTTTTAACAAGAGCACCGAGTGTCTGCTGCTCTCTATAACGGCGAGGGAGGAGCCGAATCATCTGCCGTGTTGCGGCAGTTAGGACCTCAGATCAGACGAGTTGACCCGCTGAATTTAAGCATTTATTTATTTATTTTCTACTCGTTTTAGTTCTGCATTTAATATGAACCCTGAGTTTGAAATAAACGTTTGAATTTTGGTCCTCACACACAACGCAACACGTCGAGTGTCTGCCGCTGTGTATAGCGGCGAGGGAGGAGCTGAATCATCTGCCATGTTGCGGCAGTTATAAGCTCAGATCAGACGAGTTGACCCGCTGAATTTAAGCATTTATTTATTTATTTTCTACTCGTTTTAGGTCTGCATTTAATATGAACCCTGAGTTTGAAATAAACGTTTGAATTTGAATTTGAATACCCGAAAGCCACTGCTTATCCGGGCACTCCAGGCTCAGCCAATATTGATCCAGATCGCGGTGCCCACTTTATTACGTCACAGGAAGCGTCCTGGCAGGCCATGTAGCCGCTAGTATGGCTGCACCCATGTTTTGCTGACATAGCTGAACCAGCACATCCGCAATGGATTTATATCAAATTGCTCTGAACATGAATTTCAACTTAAACTTGAACTAGAACGTGAGACGGGGGCTCAATATAATATCTTTTTTTTTCACAATCACCACAGGTACCCTTTAATAGAAGAGAACAAGAATAATCCCAGGTTTCTTTTCAGTACTGTAGCCAGGTTGACAAAGAGTCAGGACTCTGTCAATCCTAGCATTCCCTTAGAGCTTACTAGTCAGGACTTTATGAACTTTTTCCAATAATAAAATTTCATCCATCAGAGATAAAATCAATCAGATTCTTCCCACAGTTAACTTAAATACAGTAACTACTACAACTCCTTCAACTGATGTCTGTCTTGATGAGTTTACTCCAATCGACCTTTGTGAGTTAGACAAAATAGTTTCCTCATCCAGACCTTCAACTTGTCTTTTAGACCCTATTCCTACCAGGTTATTTAAAGAAGTCTTCCCACTTATTGGTAGCTTTATTCTTCATATAATCAATTCTTCATTAACTTTAGGCCATGTACCACAGGCTTTTAAAACGGCTGTAATTAAACCCTTTCTCAAAAAAGCCAACACTAGATCCAGGAGCTTTAGCTAACTATAGACCAATCTCTAATCTCCCTTTCATTTCAAAAGTCTTAGAAAGAGTTGTTGCTACGCAATTATTTGACCACCTACAGGGAAATGGTTTACTTGAAGAGTTTCAATCTGGGTTTAGAATCCATCATAGTACTGAAACAGCCTTAGCGAAGGTCACTAACGACCTCCTCATTGCATCTGATAATGGACTGGTTTCTGTACTTGTCCTTTTAGACCTTAGTGCAGCTTTTGATACTATCGATCATAATATTCTAATTGATAGATTAGAACACTATGTTGGACTTAATGGAACTTCGTTGCAGTGGTTTAGATCTTATTTATCTGATAGGTCCGAGTTTGTTCATGTCACTAATGAGTTTTCTTTCAACTCAAAGCTCAGTCATGGAGTTCCACAGGGATATGTGCTCGGCCCTACTCTTTTTAGTTTATATATGCTTCCGTTCGGCAACATTAATAGAAAGCACTTTATACATTTTCATTGTTATGCAGATGATACACAATTATACCTGTCAATGAAGCCAGATGATAGTAATCAATTATCCAAGTTGGAAGCCTGCCTTAATGAAATCAAAGCTTGGATGACTTGTAATTTCCTGCTATTAAATTCAGATAAGACTGAAGTCATTCTTGTTGGTCCAAAAAACCTTAGAAATACCTTTCCAAATCAGACTTTCAGTTTGGATGTGGTTACTCTTTCTCTTAATAGCTCTGTGAGGAACCTTGGAATTATTTTTGATCAAGATCTGTCCTTCAATTCACATATTAAAATTGTTTCTAAGACTGCCTTCTGTCATTTGCGTAATATTGCCAAGATTAGGAGCATCTTGTCTCAGAGTGATGCTGAGAAACTGATCCACGCTTTTGTTAGCTCGAGATTAGATTATTGTAATTCTTTATTATCAGGCTGTCCTAAAACATCTTTAAAAAGTCTTCACCTGATCCAAAATGCTGCAGCAAGAGTTTTAACAGGTACTAGAAAGAGAGATCATATCTCTCCGGTTCTGGCCTCCCTTCATTGGCTTCCCATAGAGTTTAGAATTAAGTTTAAAATCTCTTAACAGCTCTAAACAATCAGGCCCCTTTTTATTTAAAAGATCTGATACTACCGTATTATCCTAACAGAGCACTATGCTCCCAAAATGCAGGATTACTTGTAATACCTAGAATCTCCAAAAGTACAATGGGAGGCAGAGCCTTCAGTTATCAAGCTCCTTTACTGTGGAACCAGCTGCCAATCTGGATTCGGGAGTCAGACTCGATCTCTGTTTTTAAGAATTGGGTTAAAACCTACCTTTTTGATATAGCCTACAATTAGGGAGGGATCATGTGTTTCTGAACCCTCCCTTAGTTATTCTGAACCCTCCCTTAGTTATGCTGCTAATAGGTTTAGTCAGCCGGGGGACCTCCAATAATGCACTGGGCCTCACTCCTTTCTTCACTCTCAATGAAATATTTTTTTTGCTGGTCATTAACATCTGTTTGTTCTCTCCCATAGATTGAGTCCTCATCATGCTGTTTGCTCTCTACATGTCTGTTCTTTTCATCTTCTCTGTCCCCTCACCTCCCAGCCAGTTGCAGCAGATGAATGCCCCTCCCTGAGCCTGGTTCTGCTGGAGGTTTCTTCCTGTTAAAAGGGAGTTTTTCCTCTCTACCGTCGCCAAGTGCTTGCTCACAGGGGATCGCCTGATTGCTGGGGTCTTTCTGCAACTGTGGGGGTCCCCCCTACAGTTGAAAGTGCTATGAGATGACTGTTGTTGTGAAATGGTGCTATATAAATAAAGTTGAATTGAATTGAATTGAACAAGGCAATCAAACCATGGCATATTATCAATAGTCAAGATGATGGTCCATACACAGTTAGAACAGTGATTGGATGGATTGTAAATTGTCCCATCAAGAATTTGGATGAACCTCAAAATAGTGATGGATTGCAGAGCGTCACTGCAAACAGGATATCTGTGGTGAGTATTGAAGAGTTGTTAACACAGCACTTCAACTCTGACTTCTCAGAGCGCAGCTGTGAGGACAAGACAGAGATGTCACAGCATGATCGACAGTTCATGCAACATGTGGAACAGTCTGCTCAACTGATAGATGGACATTATTGTATCAATCTATCTTTCAAAGACAGGTCTGTGAAGATACCCAATAATCACCATCTGGCAGAGCAGAGAGCAGTCAACCTCAGAAGGAAGCTCATCAAGAACCCAGAATTCCACAGTGACTACAATGCCTTCATGCATGGCATCATAGCAAAGTACTATGCAGAGAAGGTGCCTGCAGAAAGTTATCAGTGCAAGGAGGGAGAGGTTTGGTACATCCCACACCATGGGGTGTACCATCCCAAAAAGAACAAAATCAGGGTCGTCTCTGATTGCACTGCAACATATCAAGAAGTTTAACTGAACAATCAGTTGCTCCAGGGCCCAGATCTCACAAATACCTTGATTCGAGTGTTGACAAGGTTTAGAGAGGAGCCAGTTGCTATGATGGCCAATATAGAGACTTTATCTGGTCAGGGTACCACCCAGGGACTCTGACTTCCTCCGTTTCCTCTGGTGGCTGGAAGGAGACTTGACAGGAGAACTAAAGGAGTATAGAATGACTGTACACATTTTTGGGGCTACTTCTTCCCCAAGCTGTGCTTGTTTTGCCCTGAGAAAGACAGCAGAAGATGGGAAGAACAAGACAACAACTGAAGCTGCTAAGACAATAGAGAGAAATTTCTACATCGACAATTGTTTGACAGCTGTAGTTTCTGAAGAACAGGCAATAGCACTTTCACAGTCTCTGAAAGCTCTGTGTTTAACAGGTGGATACAACCTGACCAAGTGGGACAGTAATAGCAGAAGAGTTCTGTCATGTATCCCTGCTGATGAGAGGGCTACAGAGGTGAAAAACCTAGACCCGAGCAAGGACACTGCCTACAGGAAGAGCTTTAGGAGTGCAGTGGTGCCCGGAAACTGACACTTTCAAGTTCAGTGTGAATATACCTGAAAGACCCACCGCACGAAAAGGAATATTCTCAATGGTGAGCTCAGTCTATGATCCTCTGGGCCTATTCACTCCAGGTATCCTCCCAGCGAAGCTGATTTTGAGAGAGCTGTGTCAAGAGAAACTGAGCTGGGATGAAGATGTCAGTGACAGGCATTCAAGAGAATGTTTTCAGTGGCTTTCTGAGCTCCAGGAGCTGTCCAGCTTCGAGGTGAAGAGATGCATCAAGCCAGACAACTTTGGTGCCACTTTGACAGCTCAGATACACAACTTTTCAGATACAAGGGGATTCTAAATTGTCCTTAGTATGACCGTGAGAGTGAATGGTTGTCTGTCTTTTTGTGTTGGCCCTGCGATGGACTGGTGGTCTGTCCAGGGTGTACCCTGGCTCTCACCCAAAAGATACTGGGATAGGCTCCAACACCCCCCCCCCCCACGACCCGAAAAGGATTAAGCCGAAGAAGATGGATGGATGGATGGATGGATGGATGGATGGGTGGAAGTGAGAATGGTTACAGTACTACTTCCTACATCATATTCACTCGTAAAAATGGACAGAAGTGCTGCACGTTGTTGATGGCCAAATCAAGAGTAGCACCTCTGAAGAAAGTCACAATCCCCAGGATGTAGCTGACCGCTGCAGTAATAGCAGTGAAAGTGGACAGACTGTTAAGACAGGAATTGGAGACCAAGCTGGAAGAGTCTGTTTTCTGGACAGACAGTCTCACTGTACTTCAGTACATAGAGAATGATGCTTCACGTTTTAAGACTTTTGTGGCCAATCGGGTTTCATTTATCCAAGAAGCTACTTTACCATCTCAGTGGAGATATAGGAATAGTTACTGAACCCAGCTGATGTAGCCTCATGAGCTGTGAAGTTTACCAGCCTCATTAAGAATGGCAGTTGGATTTATGGTCCACATTTCCTTTGCAAAAATGAGTGTGAGTGGCCTATAAGACCTGACCTACCAAGCACCATGAATGGTGATGATGACAGTGAAGTCAGAAAGACAGCACTAGTCAGTGTCCTCAGCACAACCCAGGTTGAGGCCATGAAGAAATTAGTGGGATACTACTCTGATTGGCACAGGCTGAAGAAGGCTGTTGCATGGATTCTGCACCTCAAAGACTTGTTCCATCACCTTGCTGTTAAAAGAAAGGAATGTCAAGTTAATGTTAAGACAGAAATGGATAAAGACAAATCTAACTTGAAGGTGCAAGAAGAAATGAGGAAACTGAGACAATCAGCAAAAGGGAATGCTTTGTCTGTGCAAGATCTGGTTGAGGCAGAACTTGTGCTCATAGTGGATAGTTCTTCCCCGAGGAACACGTGGATGACTGGAAGAATCAAGAAGACCTTTCCAGATTCAAGAGGAGTTGTCTGGCGGGTTCAGGTTCAGACTCAGTCCAGCCTATTGGGCAGACCCAGTAACAAGCTTTGTCTGTTACAAGAAAGTGAATTAATCAAGAAAGGACTGCTGAAGATCTAGACTTACAGAGAGAGATCTTTGATAGACAGATTTCTCAAGTTAATATGTTCTAAAGATGTTGAGTTGATATGTATGGTTCTATTTGTAGGCTTGTAATCATTATGCATCCTGCCTAAACAATTAGGGGCAGGAGTGTATAAGCCATAAATAAGATTTTACATTTGATTTATTGTGAACTGAAATTATTTTTATATTTTCTTATCATTACATAGAAAAGAAATGAGGTCAGTTTATATTTGTATTTATGAAAAGCAGAGACTCGTCAACCATGAAAAAAGGAAGCATGACATTAGTTTTGGAGAGAAGCAAGGAGGTTCACAGTTTTTTGACTGTGTGAGCTTAATTGTAAAGGAACGTTTGGAAGCTGTTTAGAATATTTTCTGTTGACCATGGATATTGGAATTTCAAACCTTTTTGAAATAAAGCCTTTTTGAACTTTTAAGTTTTGCACAAGTCCATTACTTTCCCCGATTGCTTCAAAGAATGACAGAGATAGTGGATCTGCTGCCTTAACACCGGTGATTAAGGTTGGTATGTTTAGTGTTCTTGTGCAGTGTGTTGAAACTCAGATTAAACACCAAGTTAAACCGCCGTCAATGAAGACAGAGTCGTAAGATTTATCATTTACTTCCACACTTCTTCATTAAAAGTTGGTGAAAAGTGAAAACAAAAATTATACAGAATATTCAGCCTCTGTGCTTTTAACAAAGATTTCTCTGTACACAGTCGATAACCATGAATTAACATTACTATGTGCCCCCCGCGACAAAACGGATTAAGCAGAAGAAGATGAATGAATGAATGAATGTGCACTTAATTAGCATCATGTAGCTGTTTTCATACATTTTTTGGCATGTTTTTAGCTGTAAATAAACATCCTTTTAAATTGCTAATTAAGTTGCAATTTTTAACAAAACATCACTTTTTATAGTCTTTAACATACTTAGCATTAAATCAATGAACTTAAGGCATTGCCTCTATGATGTTCGATAGTGCATGGTGATGGATTAAATTCAGAGCATGCACAACATGTCTGCCATATTTCTCAGGAGAACCAGGAAAAAGACAGGAAGTAGCTTAACAGGATGTGATGTCAACTAATGGCTCATTTCAGAATAAAATTACCTTTGCAAACAAATCCATCCATCCATCCATCCATCTTCTACCGCTTTTCCGGAGGTCCGGGTCGCGGAGGCAGCAGTTCAAGCAGAGAAGCCCAGACTTCCCTCTCCCCAGCCACCTGCTCCAGCTCTTCAGAGGGGATACCAAGGCGTTCCCAGACTAGCTGGGAGACATAGTCTCTCCACCGAGTCCTGGGTCTGCCCCGGGGTCTCCTCCCAGTGGGACGTGCCTGAAACACCTCAAGTGGGAGACGTCCAGGAGGCATCCTAATCAGATGCCCATACCACCTCAACTGACTCCTTTCAATGTGGAGGAGCAGCGGTTCTACTCTGAGCCTCTCCCGGATGACTGAGCTCCTCACCCTATCTCTGAGGGTGAGTCCAGCAATCCTACGGAGAAAGCTCATTTCAGCCGCTTGTATCCGCGATCTCGTTCTTTCGGTCATTACCCAAAGCTCGTGACCATAGGTGAGAGTAGGAACGTAGATTGACTGGTAAATCGACAGCTTTGCCTTAGAACTAAGCTCCCTCTTCACCACAACAGACCGGTACAACGTCCGCATCACTGCAGATGCTGCTCCAATCCGTCTGTCGATCTCTCGCTCCATTTTCCCCTCACTCGTGAACAAGACCCCAAGATACTTAAACTCCTCCACTTGGGGCAGGAGCCTGTCCCCAACCCGGAGAGGACAATCCACCTTTTTCCGGCTGAGGACCATGGACTCGGACTTGGAGGTGCTGATTCTCATCCCAGCCGCTTCACACTCAGCGGCAAACCGTCCCAGCAAGAGCTGTAGGTCATTGCTGGATGAAGCCAACAGGACAACATCATCTGCAAACAAATTGCAAACAAATTAAAACTTTTATTGCAATCATTTAGTCTTTTAACCAAAATAAGTGACATGAGATCAATTAAAGAAAAATACGTAACTAAAAACTAAACTAATGCTTTAAGAACATCACACTCCCCGCCTGGCTTCCGTGAGGCCACTATGAACACTGAAGAATCAAAAACATCTAAATCTATATCAGTCTTTGGGCAGAAGGAAAACCACTTCGGCAACTGGTCTCAGGAAAGTTTTCGGAGTACCCTGGTCGGTGGTCTTCACCTCAACCTTCCTTACAAGGCCGTCCTTTCCGGGAAAGGTGGTGATGATCCTGGCCATTGGCCAGCAGTTGCGAGTTATCTGCTTGTCTCTCAGAAGAACTATATCTCCAACTTGAAGATTCCAGCATGGTACAGTCCAGTTCTGTCTGTTTTGAAAGGTGGGAAAGTAGTCACGGCTCCAGTGGCTCCAAAACTGGTTTGCAAGAGCCTGGACTTGTCTCCACTGTTTTGTGTAAAGATCCTTGTCTGTGAAGTCTCCGGGAGGAGGCGGAACTCCTGACTTGTGTGTAAGGAGCATTGATGGTGAAAGAATGAAGGGTTGTTGCGGGTTTGAAGATACAGGCAAGAGTGGTCTTGCATTCATGATAGCAGTGACCTCTGCGATTAGTGTGCAAAGTACTTCATGAGTTAGGTGAGTCTTCTGCTGTAGTAACATTGAATCGAGGATTCTTCTGGCAAAGCCAATCATGCGCTCCCAAGAGCCTCCCATGTGGGAAGAATGTGGCGGTTTGAATTTCCAGCTGCATCCTTGATCACTCAAGTACCACTGCACTGTTTTATCCATACCAAGCTCCTTGCACGCTCCAGCAAAGTTGGTACCACAATCAAACTGGGGTTGCTTTGCAGGGCCTCAGTGCAAAAAAGTGCCTAAGTGCATCTATGCAACTTGAAGTGTCCAATGACTCAATCACTTCGATATGCACCGCCCTTGAACTGAGACAACTGAACATAATAGCCCACTACTTACTCTCTGCCTGCCTGCCCTCCTCTGGTTTGTCTAGTTGTAATAAACCAAGGCCCAAAAACATCAAGCCCCACATACAAAAAGGGAGGACAAGCTTGAAGGCGTTCTGGTGGTAGGTTAGCCATGCACTGTTCTTGCAGTTTCCCTCGTAGTTTGAGACATGTTATGCATTTGTGGAGAACTGAGTTGATTAGTGTTTTGCCACCCAGGATCCACAGACCTGCATTCCTAATTGCTCCTTCCGTCAGATGGTGGCCCTGGTGTTTTACCTGCTCATGGTGATATCGTGTGAGCAGTAGAGCGATATGGCTATCCTTGGGTAGGATTATTGGGTTCTTTTCTGCAGGTATTAGTCCGGAATACTTTAGCCGGCCTCCAACACATATGAGTTCATCCTCCATGATTGGGTTAAGTTTCAGTAAGGGGCGGTTTCTTGGCACTGCTTTGTTGTATTGCAAGGCTAACAGCTCTCTTGAAAATGCTGCCTTCTGAGCTGCTTTCAGGATAACATCCTTTGCTTGGGTTATTTCATTAGCAGTACGAGTTAAGTGACATCTATGCTAACCTTTGCATTTGCTGCTTTGGTTTGACTGGTTATGGGCCCTTGCCATATGGATAAGGGAAGCAACCCCTCTGACTAGGGAGGTGAAGGTAGAGAACCATTGGAAACGATTAAGACCAAGTGTTGCTTCCTCCAAGTGATTAGCACAGGTTTGTACTTGTGGCCGGAGCTCTAAGTCTTTCTCAGGTTCGATGAGCTCAAACCTCTTAGTGGTTTGTGTCAACCGCCACCCGGTCCCATTGGAAAAACTCGACATACCGAGAGAACTGAGGCGAAAACGCCGCGGCTGCCGGGCTGGAGTAAGGCGGAGGACAAAAAATATAAGGTACAGACCCTCCCTTCCATCTGTTGTCATGGGAACTGTACGGTCGATACTGGGAAAGTTAGATGAGCTAGCGGCTATCTCCCGTTATGATAGCACATACCGGGAGTGCTCTCTCCTTTTGTTTACTGAGACGTGGCTAACTGAACTAGCAGCAGATGCTAACATTGAGCTGGAGGGTTTTCACATGATACGAGCTGACCGAACACCAGACAGTGGCAAGGCTAGGGGCGGTGGAGTGATAATGTATGTTAACAACAACTGGTGCAGACCGGGACATATCACTGTTAAACAACGACACTGCAGCAAAGACATTGAGTTGCTAGCTGTTAGCATGAGGCCTACATATCTCCCGAGAGAACACTCACACGTGATCTGCATTGTTGTTTATGCAAATCCGACGGCGAACGCTGGGACAGCACGTGACGTCATCCATTCAGTAACCAGCAGGCTGCAGACAGAACACCCAGATGCTCTTCTCCTCATCTCAGGCGATTTCAACCATGTTTCACTGTCTCCCATTCTACCCACGTTCACCCAGTATGTCACATGCCACACTAGAGACAATAAAACACTGGATTTATTCTACGCAAACACTAAGGAGGCGTACACCTCATCACAACTCCCCCCACTCGGGAGATCGGATCACAACTTGGTTCATCTCCGGCCGGTGTACAAACCCCTAGTGCACAGACAACCTCCGGCCATGCACACTGTGGAATTATGGTCTGAGGAGACAATGGACACCCTAAAGGGCTGTTTTGAAGCCACCGCCTGGAAGCAGCTCTGCGATCCACATGGTGAGGACATCGATGGCCTCATTCACACCTTCACGGGCTACCTCAGCTTCTGTGTGGACAAATCCGTTCCCACCAAGACCATACGGCGTCACTCAAACAACAAACCCTGGATCAACCCTGAGATAAAAACACTTCTGAGAGAGAAGAAGAGGATCTTCAGGTCAGGGAACAGGGAGATGCTGAAGTCCGTACAGAGGGAGCTGAGGAGAAAGATCAGAGAAGGCAAGGACAGCTTCAGGAAGAAGATGGAGGACAAGCTGCAACAGAGCGACATCAGCGGGGTCTGGAGAAACCTCAAAACCATCTCGGGGCTCCAGAATACCTCCCCCCAGGCCACAGGGGGCAGGGAGTGGGCGAACAACCTGAATCTGTTTTTCAATAGATTTGACCAACCGCCCTCCCCCCTGACTGCACAACAACCACTGCTGCCTCTAAAGAAATCAAGTCCTGCTGCCCACTCCCCACTCCACCAACACCCCCCCACTCCCAACACACAGCCCCCCATCCTGACCCTGACCAGGACCCAGGTGAGGACGGAGCTGAGGAAGATCAAGGCGAGGAAGGCGCCGGGACCGGACGGCATCAGCGCAAAGCTCCTCAAGTCCTGTGCAGACCAGCTGTGTGGGATTGTGACGTATATCTTCAACATGAGCCTGAAACTGGGGAGGGTACCACAGCTGTGGAAAACATCTTGTGTGGTACCTGTACCAAAAACTTCCCACCCCAAAGACCTGAACAGCTACAGACCGGTGGCCTTGACGTCCCACTTGATGAAGACCCTGGAGAGACTGCTCCTTGCTCACCTCCGCCCCCTGGTGGAACCAGCGATGGATCCACTCCAGTTCGCCTACCAGCATGGCATTGGGGTGGAGGATGCGGTGATCTTCCTCCTTCACCGTTCTCTGTCCCACCTGGAGAAGCCCGGGAATATGGTGAGGATCATGTTCTTTGACTTCTCCAGTGCTTTCAACACCATCCAACCGATGATCCTGAAGGACAAGCTGCTGCGCGCAGGGGTGGACCAGCACCTGTCATCATGGATCCTGGACTACCTCACGAACCGGCCTCAGTTTGTGAGAACCCGGGACTGTGTGTCCGACACGATCATCAGTAGCACGGGGGCCCCCCAGGGAACGGTGCTGGCTCCCTTCCTGTTCACTCTTTATACTGCGGACTTCTCACACAACACAACACACTGCCATCTACAGAAGTTCTCTGATGACTCTGCGATCGTTGGCCTCATCTCCAGCGGAGATGAAGCTGAGTACAGAGGGCTTATCCAGGACTTCGTGGACTGGTGCCATCGGAACTGCCTCCAGATCAATGCGAGGAAAACTAAGGAGCTGGTGGTGGACTGCCGCAGGCATGGGCAGCCCCTCACAGTACCAGTAAATATACAGGGAACAGACATCGAGATGGTGACATCCTATAAGTACCTGGGTATTCATCTGAACAATAAACTAGACTGGTCACACAATACTGATGCACTCTACAAGAAGGGACAGCGCAGGCTGTTCCTGCTGAGGAGACTCAGGTCTTTTGGTGTACAAGGGGCGCTGCTGAAGTCATTCTATGACACGGTGGTGGCATCAGCCATCACTTTTGGAGTGGTCTGCTGGGGCAGTGGCATTACTGCAGCCGATAGGAAGAGACTGAACAAACTGATTAAGAAAGCTAGCTCTGTCCTGGGGCAGCGCCTTGATCCGATGGAGGAGATAGGAGAGAGAAGGACGGTGGCTAAACTGTCATCTCTGCTGGAGTCCGAGTTCCACCCTATGCAGGACATACTGAATGCACTGAGGAGCTCATTTAGCAGCAGACTACATCATCCCAGGTGCACAACCGAGAGGTTTCGTAGGTCCTTCCTACCAATGGCTGTCAGACTGTACAACCTAAGCAGGGCTGCTCGCAGAGATAGCAAAAAGACGTAACAAACTAATAGTTTTTTGAATGCAAAAGATGCAATAGACTTACACAATGGTCCCCTCCGGCATACAACTAGGAACTTACCGGTCGCTATGGAGGGTGAGAATATGTATGGGCACATAATCATACCATGTAGGATAACTAAGTAGACGGTTATGCTGTTTCATTCCATCTAGCAACAATGCTCTGCACTGTGTGTGTTTATATATTTACATATTTATTCCATCTAGCTACAATGCTCAGCACTGGGTGTGTTTATATATTTATATATCTACATATTATTCCATCTAGCTACATTGCTCCGCACTGTGTGTGTTTATATACTTGCATATTTATTCCACCTAGCTGCAATGCTCCGTACTGTGGGTGTTTATATATTTACATATTTATTCCATCTAGCTACAATGCTCTGCACTGTGTGTTCATATATTCATATATTTATTCCATCCAGCTACAATGCTCTGCACTGTGTGTCTGTGTGTGTGTGTATATATATATATTTTATAGTAATACGTACATATGTATATTAGCTGCTCTTGCTTGCTTGTTTTTTTTTTTTTTTGTTTTTTTTTTCTTGCCTTCTGATTGTTGCTCTGAGTGTTGCTATCCCTGTGCTGTTGCAATCCTGGAATTTCCCCGTTGTGGGACTAATAAAGGCTTATCTTATCTTATCTTATCTTATCTTATCTTATCTTATCTTGTGGATGTCTGATGCACAAAGGAGGGACCAGTGAACCAAGATGTTTGTGCAAGGCGAGATGCAGGTAAGGATCAGGACGCGTGGTCCACTGGGTTCTCCTTTGTGCATACATAATTCCACTGTTTGGGACTTGAGGACTGACGGATTGGTTGGACTCTGTTACGGAAGTATGTATAGAATCATTTTGTCTCATTATAGATGTATCCGAGGACCACCTTACTGTCCGTATAGTACTGGACAGCATCCACTCTGTATGGCCTCCTCTCCTTACAGCACCTTAAAAAAAAAAAAATAAATAAAAAAAATTTAAAAAAAAAATCTTGTTTTCCTCCTATATTGTGTATCCTGAACTGGGAGAGAGAAGTAGGGAGAAGAGGGAACTGAATTACCATTTTATGCACAGCAAAAAGAAATACAGTACTGTAAATATAGAAATATGGATAGAGAAAAAAATGAACAAAATTAGCAATGTGGAAGATTTTGCTTCAAGAGTGAGGGGGAGCTGATAGGAAAACTCAAGAGTCCGAGTCTGAACCTCCACAGAAAAGAGAAAAAAAAAGTCATTATCGGCTGACACATCTGTAGGTCCACTGCAGGTAGGAAAGGCTGCTATATCCTATTTTATGGATACAAATTCATGTAGTAGGCTATATACTATATAAACTAATTAAAAAAAAAAAAAACACTGGCTGATGTCCAGCTGAACTGGACATCAGCCAGTGTTTTTTTTTTTTTGATCATTGGTGCCAGTGTCTCCTCCTGGCACCAATGATCGCTATCATGTCAGGCAGCTGAATTAAGACAAGCTTTTTTGGGGCGTCAAATCCTGGCACATTTAGCAGAAGACTGACAACCACAAACCTTAATAAATCACCTTGCACCAGCCATTTAAATACTCTCCTCCCTCAAATTTGCGCTTTGACATGAAAACTCCCACAAATATACAGTATATGCAATGAGGCCAGGCGCAAAATTAACATAGTCAATGCCTTTCATCCGCTAATTTTGCCCTGCACCTTTTAGTAAACCTCAACAGTAGTTTTTTTAACACCAAAACAGAGGTTTGCAATGGCGCAGCAGGTTAGTAAATCTGGCCCCTTATAAAAACTCCTTAGGTGTTAACAGGTGCCATCTATTCTTTGGTGCAAGCATCGGTTCTCTGATGTCACCAGTCGACACGGGGGTCATACGGGCACTGCACTAGTCATATTACAAGTGCATCTCAATAAATTAGATTGTCATTGAAAAGTTGATTTATTTCAATAATTCAATTCAAAATGTGAAACTCATATATTATGTAGATTCATTACACACAGAGTGATATATTTCAAGTGTTTATTTCTTTTAATTTTGATGGTTATGGCTTGTAGCAAATGAAAACCCCAAATTCAGTTTCTCAAAAAATTAGAATATTACATATAATTAATAAAAAAAATAATAGAAATGTTGGCCGATTGAAAAGTATATCCATGTACATACTCAGTACTTGGTCGGGGCTCCTTTTGCATAATTACTGCATCAATGCAGCATGGCATGGAAGCGATCAGCCTGTGTTAAGTAAAAAAGTAAGCAATTAAAATGTATTGATATAGCACTTCTCACAGAAAGAATCACAAAGTGCTTCACAATAAAATAAAACATACAATCATAAATACAACAATAAAGGCATTGAAAAACAAGTATAAAGACATTAAAAACATAAAACCATAATCCATAATCAAACTAAAAAGCCTGCTTAAACAGGAGAGTCTTCAGCTGCTTTTTAAAAGCGTCAGTCTACTGAGCACAAAGACAATGGTCCACAATTTTGGTGCCACTGCCTGAAAGGCTCTATCACCTCGAGTTTTAAAATGGGTTCAAGGGACAGCCAGTAAAAGTTGATCTGAGGATCTCAAAGATCGTGAGGGGTTATACACTTTAAGCAGCTCAGTGATGTATTTAGGAACCTGATCATGAATAGCTCTAAAAACAAGAACTAAAATTTTAAACTGAATCCTAAAACCTACTGGGAGCCTGTGAAGTGCTGCTAAAACTGGTGTAATGTGAGCCCTTTTCTTGGTGTGAGTTAAAAGTCTAGCAGCCGAATTTTGAACTACCTGGAAGCGTTGAAGATGCTTTTTGCTCAGACAGGTAAAAGACTATTACAATAGTCTTAAGTGAGAAGAAATAAAAGCATGTATAATCATCTCAAGTTCCGCCTTTGACACCAGGGTTCTCAACTTAGAAATATTGTTGAGACGAAAGAAACAATTTCTAATTAATTGATTAATGTGGTGCTCAAGAGACATAGCCGAGTCAAAACTAACACCAAGATTCCGAAGACACACCTGGACAGAGGAACCAAGGGTACCCATGTGGTGCTTAATAAGTGGCAAAGCAAGGGGCGGTGGAGTGATAATGTATGTTAACAACAACTGGTGCAGACCGGGACATATCACTGTTAAACAACGACATTGCAGCAAAGACATTGAGTTGCTAGCTGTTAGCATGCGGCCTACATATCTCCCGAGAGAACACTCACACGTGATCTGCATTGTTGTTTATGCAAATCCGACGGCGAACGCTGGGACAGCGCGTGACGTCATCCATTCAGTAACCAGCAGGCTGCAGACAGAACACCCAGATGCTCTTCTCCTCATCTCAGGCAATTTCAACCATGTTTCACTATCTCCCATTCTACCCATGTTCACCCAGTATGTCACATGCCACACTAGAGACAATAAAACACTGGACTTATTCTACGCAAACACTAAGAAGGCGTACACCTCATCACAACTCCCCCCACTCGGGAGATCGGATCACAACTTGGTTCATCTCCGGTCGGTGTACAAACCCCTAGTGCACAGACAACCTCCGGCCATGCGCACAGTGGAGTTATGGTCTGAGGAGACAATGGACACTCTAAAGGGCTGTTTTGAAGCCACCGCCTGGAGGCAGCTCTGCGATCCACATGGTGAGAACATCGATGGCCTCACTCACACCTTCACGGACTACCTCAGCTTCTGTGTGGACAAATCCATTCCCACCAAGACCATACGGCGTTGCTCAAACAACAAACCCTGGATCAACCCTGAGATAAAAACACTTCTGAGAGAGAAGAAGAGGATCTTCAGGTCGGGGAATAGGGAGATGCTGAAGTCCGTACAGAGGGAGCCGAGGAGAAAGATCAGAGAAGGCAAGGACAGCTTCAGGAAGAAGATGGAGGACAAGCTGCAACAGAGCGACATCAGCGGGGTCTGGAGAAACCTCAAAACCATCTCTGGGCTCCAGAATACCTCCCCCCCAGGCCACAGGGGGGCAGGGAGTGGGCAAACAACCTGAATCTGTTTTTCAATAGGTTTGACCAACCGCCCTCCCCCCTGACTGCACAACAACCACTGCTGCCTCTAAAGAAATCAAGTCCTGCTGCCCACTCCCCACTCCACCAACACCCCCCCACTCCCAACACACAGCCCCCCATCCTGACCCTGACCAGGACCCAGGTTCAATTCAATTCAACTTTATTTATATAGTGTGGGCTATATTAATCATATATTCCATAACCTACATATGTTGAAGCATGTGGAAATGTTTGGTAATTACATATGTAAAGGACTTCACACCTCTGAAAGGACAAAGGCTCTCAACCGCCGAGGGAAGAACAAAGACGTTCCCAGACACGGTGGAGGAGACCGGAGGAGCCACCCTCACCCCCCAAGGCGAGGAGAGGAAATACAAAGACAATGGGGGGATTAAGATAATGAGGCATGTCAGCCTTTGTTATGCATGTCTTTTGTTGTGTGCATGTATAAAGCTAGTGAGCGGGAGACATTCTGTCTCTTTTCCCTTCTGCCACTCTGCACCAGATGAGACTTGTTAGAAGAGCTGAATATTAAACTTTGCTTATAAACCAAATCGCCTCTTCATTTCCAAGCTCTTCTACACTGGTGACCTTGACGCGAGTATGGACCTGAGGCAATCGACTCATCCGTGGCGACCCAGGCAGACGCCAGCGACCACGCAGACGAGGGAACAGATGGACAACTGTTCCCCCCGGCAGAAGAGATTGAGAGGGCTCAACCGAGCACCAGCACCGCCGTGAGAGCCGAGGCAAGGCACTCTCACCCGGCGGGCACAGCAATGATGGTATGCACGAATGCCGTCGCTGTCCAGCTGCCAGACTTCTGGCAAGAAGACCCCGCCTCTTGGTTTCAGCAGGCTGAAGCCCAGTTTACACTGGCGGGCATCACGGCTGACGATACCAAATTTTACCATATCGTCTCCAAACTCGACGCCGCCACTTCGAAGTGTGTGCGGAGCATGATCCGGCGACCACCGGCCCGGGACAAATATGAGACACTCAAAGCAACCATCATGGCGAACTACGTCCCATCAGCGGAAGAGAGAGCCGAGAAGATCCTGGCGGTCTACGGCCACAGAGGGTGCAAACCAAAGGCCCTCATGGAGGATTTGCTACAGCTCAAAGAAGAGGACAATGACAACTTCCTCTTCCAGTTTATATTCCTCAGCACGCTGCCGCCACACATGAGAGGGACACTCGCCAGCATGAAATGCAACAACCACCAAGACTTCTGCGCACTGGCCAACGAAGCTCATCGGCTCGTCAACGCCTGCAAGGAGCTGACACCCACAGCAGCATCCGCAGACCTCAAAGCTGATGCCCCGAGCCACGAGGAGCCACAACCCACTGAGCAGACCCAGCCCACGGTGACAGCGACACGGCCAAAACTTAGCAGGCAGAGCGACGCCTGTTATTATCACCACCGCTTCACCGAGAAGGCCCACAAATGCGTTCCCCCCTGCAAATTTGCGATTTCGGGAAAACGCCAAAGCCGAGAGCCGTTAACGGCAGCGGTTCTCGGCGAGAAGAATAAGCTGTTGTACGTGACGGATGGACACACAGGCAAGCAGTTCCTCATCGACACAGGAGCCCAGCTGAGTTTCGTCATGCCCTCCCACGCAGATCGAGCCACGGGCACCCGGGGCAACGGAGCCGTGGCAGCCAACGGCTCTAGCATCGACACGTTCTGCGAAAAGAGCCTGCACCTCCTCATCCACGGCCGCAGCTACAGATGGACATTTGTTGTAGCGGCGGTGAGTTTTAACTTATTAGGCGCGGATTTTTTGTGTGCACATGGGTTATTAGTAGATCTAGCAAATAGGCGCCTGGTTAATGCACTGTCCTTTGCTTCTATTCCATGCTCAGCCCGAGTTTCTCCACCACCTGTGCAGGCCAACGTCACCACGGCAGGAGGTAAGTTTGAGCAACTCCTCACCCAATTTCCAGCACTCACAATTCCCAAATTCTCAGCCACTGTGGCTAAACACGGGGTTGAACACTTCATTCCCACAACAGGACCTCCCATTTTTGCCAAAGCGCGCCGCTTAGACGCGGCCAAGCTCAACATAGCACGGGACGAGTTTACAACTCTTGAAAAATTGGGCATTGTTAGACGCTCGAAGAGCCCCTGGGCCTCACCACTTCACATGGTTCCGAAATCCGACGGTTCTTGGAGACCGTGCGGAGATTACCGCAGATTAAACAACGCTACAGCGCATGACCGTTACCCAATTCCTCACATTCAAAATTTTTCACTACATCTAGCGGGTGCGCGCATTTTTTCAAAAATAGACTTAGTCCGCGGTTATCACCAAGTCCCAGTCCAAGCAGAAGACATTCCTAAAACAGCGGTAATAACCCCTTTCGGCCTTTTTGAATTTCTGCGAATGCCTTTCGGCCTCAAAGGCGCTGCTCAAACTTTTCAACAAATGATGGACGCGGTCCTACGCGACCTTCCTTTTGTCTTCGTCTACCTCGACGACATGCTGGTAGCCAGCTCGTCTGAGGAAGAACACGAGCAGCACCTCACTACGGTTTTTCAGAGGCTAGAAGAGCACGGGCTAATAATCAATCCAGCCAAATGCAAATTTGGCGTGTCACAAATTGATTTTTTAGGACACAAAGTCTCTCCGAAGGGGGCAGTTCCACTTGCAGACAAAGTTCACGCGATAGAAAGTTTCCCACGGCCACAAATGGTCAAATCGCTCCAGGAATTTTTAGGGATGGTTAATTTTTACAACCGTTTCCTCCCCCACGCAGCTCAACTCATGCAGCCCCTATATGATGCGCTCAAAAAAAAGAAGGCTTCCAACGCGGTCGAATGGACCCCGGAGCGCGAACACGCTTTCGCGGAAGTAAAAAGCACCCTAGCTAACGCCACATTGTTAGTTCTACCAGATCCCTTGTCCCGCATCGCGCTAACCACAGACGCTTCAGACCTAGCTATAGGGGCAGTTGTAGAACAACTTGTCAGCGGGGTCTGGCAACCTTTAGCATTCTTTAGCAAATCGCTAAACCAAACTGAGCGTAAATACAGCACTTTTGACAGAGAGCTGCTGGCGCTTCATTTATCCATCCGCCACTTCCAGTTCTGGTTAGAAGGGCGGAGTTTCACGGCTTTTGTAGACCATAAACCGCTCACCTTTGCTATGGCTAAAATTTCAGAACCATGGTCAGGCAGGCAACAAAGACAGCTAGCTGCGATTTCAGAGTTCACCACAGACATTCGACACGTGGCAGGCAAACTTAACGTAGTAGCAGACTGTCTCTCTCGTGCTGTGACACCACCAGAGTGTGGGGAGACAGATTATACTGCCTCAGCAGCAGAACGCTTCACTAACGCAGACACATACGCAGCACCTATCCATGCAGGGATAGATTATGCAGCCATGGCGGCGGAACAAAGCGATGACGCGGACGTGCGCGCACTCCTGTCTGGACCAACAGGGTTAAGGCTGGAGAAAAAGGGTTTACGCGACGGCGTACCCCCCCTAATATGCGATGTTTCAACTGGCCGACCTCGCCCGTTAGTACCAGCTACATGGCGCCGCCGTATTTTCGACACAATTCACTCCCTCGCGCACCCAGGTGTGTGCGCCTCGGTTAAAATGGTCGCCGAAAAGTTTGTGTGGCCGGGCCTGCGCAAAAACGTAAAAGAATGGGCAAAAACTTGCATTTCTTGTCAACGCGCCAAAATACACAGACACACAAAAGCCCCTCTGGAACCTTTTCCAATTCCTGCTAGAAGGTTCGACCACATTCATGTCGATCTCGTGGGGCCACTACCTTCCTCCCAAGGTTTCACACACCTGTTAACAATGATAGACCGCACCATGCGCTGGCCAGAGGCAGTCCCTCTAGCGGCAACCACAGCGGAGGAAGTCGCTCGCGTTTTTTTGACAAACTGGGTGGCACGTTTCGGCGTCCCATCGGACATCACGTCCGATAGGGGGCCTCAATTTGTCTCAGAGCTCTGGTCAGCCATGTCCAGCAGCTTAGGGGCAACAATTCACCGCACCACCACTTATCACCCTCAGGCTAATGGGTTATGCAAGCGTTTTCACAGGTCTTTAAAGCCGCCCTCAGAGCCTCACTAACGGACACAAATTGGGTAAATAAACTTCCCTGGGTTTTATTGGGGTTGTGTGCTGCACCTAAAGAGGATCTAGACGCCTCTCCCGCAGAATTAGTCTTTGCACAACCTCTCAGGCTCCCAGGTGAATTTTTACCAGAGAACCCAGAGCCAGGGCACCTTCCAGTCCCAAGGTTTTTAGGCAGCAACGGACCGGACTCTCTCCCCGGTCCAGCTCATCACTCCTTCCCACGGGTTTTTGTCCCTCAAGCTTTAAAAAACGCTGAGTTCGTTTTTGTTAAGCATGAAGCTTTAAAACCAACTTTCCGCCCAGCATACGATGGGCCATTCAGAGTGCTGGAACATGGTGATAAACACTTTGTGCTTGATTTTGGGGATAGAAAAGAAACAGTCAGCATTGACAGACTTAAACCTGCCTTCTTGTTGAAAGACGAGCCTGCACAGTTGGCGAGAGCACCTCGGCGGGGTAGACCCCCCAAGAGAAAAGACTCAGCCCCCAGGCAGGGAACAAGTAACCTCTCTCCTTCCCACACTGCAGATTCCTCACAAGAAGGTCCCAGCAGGGCGCCTAAACCAACCTACAGCAGTTTTGGGAGAAGATTAAAACCCAGACAGCACAGGGACTGATACAAACCACTCCACAATTGTTCACTAATTGTGCTGCAACAGTTTAGGACTGACTTATGATTTTACTATGCTGTTATGATTACCACTGAACTCTCTTAGGAGCATGGCTGCTGGAAAGTTTCTTCTGTGGCAAGAGATGTAACACTTAGTATGTCATAATAACTATCTTAGACTGTGAACCTTTCTGTTGTCTTTTCTTAGTTGTTTGGGGGGGCTGTGGTCTATATTAATCATATATTCCATAACCTACATATGTTGAAGCATGTGGAAATGTTTGGTAATTACATATGTAAAGGACTTCACACCTCTGAAAGGACAAAGGCTCTCAACCGCCGAGGGAAGAACAAAGACGTTCCCAGACACGGTGGAGGAGACCGGAGGAGCCACCCTCACCCCCCAAGGCGAGGAGAGGAAATACCAAGAGAATGGGGGGATTAAGATAATGACGGATGTCAGCCTTTGTTATGCATGTCTTTTGTTGTGAGCATGTATAAAGCTAGTGAGCGGGAGACATTCTGTCTCTTTTCCCTTCTGCCACTCTGCACCAGATGAGACTTGTTAGAAGAGCTGAATATTAAACTTTGCTTATAAACCAAATCGCCTCTTCATTTCCAAGCTCTTCTACAATAGCGCCATTTCACAACAACAGTCATCTCATAGCACTATCAACTGTAGGGGGGAACCCCCACAGTTGCAGAAAGACCCCAGCAATCAGGCGATCCCCTGTGAGCAAGCACTTGGCGACGGTGGAGAGGAAAAACTCCCTTTTAACAGGAAGAAACCTCCAGCAGAACCAGGCTCAGGGAGGGGCAGTCATCTGCTGCGAATGGCTGGGGGGTGAGGGGATAGAGAAGAAGAAAAGAACAAACATGTAGAGAGCAAACAGCACGATGGGGACTCAATCTATGGGAGAGAACAAACAGATGTTAATGACCAGCAAAAAAAATATTTCTTAGAGAGTGAGGAAAGGAGTGAGGCCCAGTGCATTACTGGAGGTCCCCCGGCTGACTAAACCTATTAGCAGCATAACTAAGGGAGGGTTCAGAAACACATGATCCCTCCCTAATTGTAGGCTATATCAAAAAGGTAGGTTTTAGCCCTATTCTTAAAAACAGAGATCGAGTCTGACTCCCGAATCCAGATTGGCAGCTGATTCCACAGGAGAGGAGCTTGATAACTGAAGGCTCTGCCTCCCATTGTACTTTTGGAGATTCTAGGTATTACAAGTAATCCTGCATTTTGGGAGCATAGTGCTCTGTTAGGATAATACGGTAGTATCAGATCTTTTAAATAAAAAGGAGCCTGATTGTTTAGAGCTTTGTAAGTAAGAAGAAGGATTTTAAACTTAATTCTAAACTCTATGGGAAGCCAATGAAGGGAGGCCAGAACCGGAGAGATATGATCTCTCTTTCTAGTACCTGTTAAAACTCTTGCTGCAGCATTTTGGATCAGGTGAAGACTTTTTAAAGATGTTTTAGGACAGCCTGATAATAAAGAATTACAATAATCTAATCTCGAGCTAACAAAAGCGTGGATCAGCTTCTCAGCATCACTCTGAGACAAGATGCTCCTAATCTTGGCAATATTACACAAATGATAGAAGGCAGTCTTAGAAACAAATTTAATATGTGAATTGAAGGACAAATCCTGATCAAAAATAACTCCAAGGTTCCTCACAGAGCTATTAAGAGAAAGAGTAACTGCATCCAAACTGAAAGTTTGATTTGGAAAGGAATTTCTAAGGTTTTTTTGACCAACAAGAATGACTTCAGTCTTATCTGAGTTTAATAGCAGGAAATTACAAGTCATCCAAGCTTTGATTTCCTTAAGACAGGCTTCTAACTTGGCTAATTGATTACTATCATCTGGCTTCATTGACAGGTATAATTGTGTGTCATCTGCATAACAATGAAAATGTATACAGTGCTTTCTATTAATGTTGCCTAACGGAAGCATATATAAACTAAAAAGAGTAGGGCCTAGCACAGATCCCTGTGGAACTCCATGACTAAGCTTTGAGTTGAAAGAAAACTCATTATTTACATGAACAAACTGGAACCTATCAGATAAATAAGATCTAAACCATTGCAACGAAGTTCCATTAAGTCCAACATAGTGTTCTAATCTATCAAGTAGAATATTATGATCGATAGTATCAAAAGCTGCACTAAGGTCTAAAAGGACAAGTACAGAAACTAGTCCATTATCAGATGCAATGAGGAGGTCGTTAGTGACCTTCGCTAAGGCTGTTTCAGTACTATGATGGATTCTAAACCCAGATTGAAACTCTTCAAGTAAACCATTTCCCTGCAGGTGGTCAAATAATTGCGTAGCAACAACTCTGAGGTGAGGACGGAGCTGATGAAGATCAAGGCGAGGAAGGCGTCGGGACCGGACGGCATCAGTGCAAAGCTCCTCAAGTCCCGTGCAGACCAGCTGTGTGGGATTGTGACGTACATCTTCAACCTGAGCCTTAAGCTGGGGAGGGTACCACAGCTGTGGAAAACATCTTGTGTGGTACCTGTACCAAAAACTTCCCACCCCAAAGACCTGAACAGCTACAGACCGGTGGCCTTGACGTCCCACTTGATGAAGACCCTGGAGAGACTGCTCCTTGCTCACCTCCGCCCCCTGGTGGAACCAGCGATGGATCCACTCCAGTTCGCCTACCAGCATGGCGTTGGGGTCGAGGATGCGGTGATCTTCCTCCTTCACCGTTCTCTGTCCCACCTGGAGAAGCCCGGGAATATGGTGAGGATCATGTTCTTTGACTTCTCCAGTGCTTTCATCACCATCCAACCGATGATCCTGAAGGACAAGCTGCTGCGCGCAGGGGTGGACCAGCACCTGTCATCAGGGATCCTGGACTACCTCACGAACCGGCCTCAGTTTGTGAGAACCCGGGACTGTGTGTCCGACACGATCATCGGTAGCACGGGGGGCCCCCCAGGGAACGGTGCTGGCTCCCTTCCTGTTCACTCTTTATACTGCGGACTTCTCACACAACACAACACACTGCCATCTACAGAAGTTCTCTGATGACTCTGCGATCGTTGGCCTCATCTCCAATGGAGATGAAGCTGAGTACAGAGGGCTTATCCAGGACTTCGTGGACTGGTGCCATCGGAACTGCCTCCAGATCAACGCGAGGAAAACTAAGGAGCTGGTGGTGGACTGCCGCAGGCATGGGCAACCCCTCACAGCACCAGTAAATATACAGGGAACAGACATCGAGATGGTGACATCCTATAAGTACCTGGGTGTTCACCTGAACAATAAACTAGACTGGTCACACAATACTGACACACTCTACAAGAAGGGACAGTGCAGGCTGTTCCTGCTGAGGAGACTCAGGTCTTTTGGTGTACAAGGGGCGCTGCTGAAGACATTCTATGACACGGTGGTGGCATCACCCATCACTTTTGGAGTGGTCTGCTGGGGCAGTGGCATTACTGCAGCCGATAGGAAGAGACTGAACAAACTGATCAAGAAAGCTAGCTCTGTCCTGGGGCAGCGCCTTGATCTGGTGGAGGAGATAGGAGAGAGAAGGACGGTGGCTAAACTGTCATCTCTGCTGGAGTCCGAGTTCCACCCTTTGCAGGACATACTGAATGCACTGAGGAGCTCATTTAGCAGCAGACTACATCATCCCAGGTGCACAACCGAGAGGTTTCACAGGTCCTTCCTACCAACGGCTGTCAGACTGTGCAACCTAAGCAGGGCTGCTCGCAGAGATAGCAAAAAGACGTAACAAACTAATAGTTTTTTGAATGCAAAAGATGCAATAGACTTACACAATGGTCCCCTCCGGCATACAGCTAGGAAAATACCGGTCCCTATGGAAGGTGAGAATATGTATGGGCACATAATCATACCATGTAGGATAACTAAGTAGACGGTTATGCTGTTTCATCCCATCTAGCAACAATGCTCTGCACTGTGTGTGTTTATATATTTACATATTTATTCCATCTAGCTGCAATGCTCCGCACTGGGTGTATTTATATTTATATATCTATATATTTATTCCATCTAGCTACAATGTTCCGCACTGTGTGTTTATATATCTACATATTATTCCATCTAGCTACATTGCTCCACACTGTGTGTGTTTATATATTTACATATTTATTCCACCTAGCTGCAATGCTCCGTACTGTGGGTGTTTATATATTTACATATTTATTCCATCTAGCTACAATGCTCCACACTGTGTGTTTATATATTCATATATTTATTCCATCCAGCTACAATGCTCTGCACTGTGTGTCTGTGTGTGTGTATATATATATTTTATAGTAATATGTACATACGTATATTAGCTGCTCTTGCTTGCTTGTTTTTTTTTTCTTGCCTTCTGATTGTTGCTCTGAGTGTTGCTATCCCTGTGCTGTTGCAATCCTGGGATTTCCCCGTTGTGGGACTAATAAAGGCTTATCTTATCTTATCTTAACTTATAAGTGGAATCTTGTTTTCAGGAGCGATAATTAATGTTTCTGTCTTGTCTTAGTTAAGCTGTAAAAAGTTTGCACTTAACCACTGTTTGATGTTGGACAAGCAGTTAGTTAAAGATGACAGCATGTGAATCTCAGACTCTTTAAAAGAGCAATATAACTGAATATCATCAGCATAAAGGTGATAAAAAATATCTTTGAACTGGCTAATTATCCATCCCAGTGGCAGAATGTAAATTAGAAATAAAATGGGTCCTAGAACTGAGCCTTGTGGTACCCCACATGAATACTGTGCTATTTCAGAAAAGATCTGATTCACAGACATGATAAAGGTTCTTACAGTGAGGTACGATGAGAACCATTTTAAAACAGAACTAGACAGCCCTAGCTCTTTGAGTCTGTTGATCATTATACAGTGATGAACAGTATCAAAGGCAGATGAAAGATCCAAAAAAAAACAGAACTGTGTATTTACCAGTGTCAGCTGCCATCATAATGTCACTGGAGACTCTTACTAAAGCTGTTTCTGTAGAATGACTTTTCCGAAAGCCCGACTAAACTTTATCCATGATATTACAATTTGCCAAAAATGACATAAGCTGCTCAGCCACTACTTTTCCAGAATTTTTGATGTGAAAGGGAGTTTAGAGATTGGCCTATAATTATTTGGCTGTGATGGATCCCAACTCGGCTTCTTAAGAGTTGGTTCAACCACTGCATGTTTGAAGGAGCTGGGAACCACACCAGCTGAAAGTGAAATGTTCATCAGCTCAACATCTGAAGGACCAGTTGACTCAAAAACAGCTAAAAAAAACAGCTTAGTAGGGAGAACATCAGCAGGGGAAGAGGAGGGTTTCATCTTTTGCAGCGGAGCCGTGATGTCCTGAAAGGTCACAGGATTAAAAGTGGACCAAGTACAAGGTGAGGGCATAACACTGTCACAGTTAAGAGAAGAAGATGGCAAAATGTTTTCCCTGATACCTCTGATCTGATCAACAAAAAAAATAAAGAAATTTCTTACTGTCTGCTTTACAGAACACAGCAATTAGAGAGGCAGTAGGTGAGACAAGAGTGTTAATTGTGTCAAATAAGACTAGGATTTTTCTTGTTTGTGAAAATTATTTTTGAAAAATACTGATTCCTGGTGTAACATAAAATGGAATTTATTAATAAATAATAAATATGATCAGGTATGAATTATTTAATTTATATTGATGTATTGGAATCTGAGCTCAAATCTCATTTCATATACATCAGAAAAGTTAATAACACTCGTAAGGGGCACCAGCTTCTATCTTTAAGAAGCAATTTGATCTTTAATTTCACTTTATACCTGTTTGATCACTCAATAAATTAATCAATAATCAGTCTCAAAAATTTTCCGTGAATTCGATACCTGGGCTTGAAACAGACTCGGAATGAAGTAAATTCCCAACAACTTCTCTCATTTTTAAATATTTATTAAATGAAATGATTAACAGACATTGCAGTAATTTCCTTAATCATAAAATCAATCTTGTAAATGATAGATTAACAATGTCAATATTTTCGGAACCAGGGTTAAACTGAGAAATGAATTTCTATCGGTTTGAGTTAACAGATTATTAAAAAAAAACGCAAATTTATGGAGAAAGTTTACTAATTATATGAAAAGTCCTTGATTGATCTTAAGCAAATAAAAACGGAATTTTAAAGAAAAGAAGAGTTATGTTAAGGGCTTCTTAATTTGCATCTGATTAGATATACAAATTATTACCGAACCTCAAAAGTTTAATTCAGCAGAGGAATTAAAGTTTTTGCAGCTCACGTGATCCTCGGCCGATGATGGTTCTGTCGTCGTCCTCAGCCCAAGATTTCGTGGATGTTAGGGGAAATATCTGCCCGCAGATATTTCAGGGTCCACAGTTCGACCTTTAAATTCAAGCGGTCGAAGGGGGCTGGATCTTGGCCGTATGACCCACAGTTGAAACTGGGTTCTAGCCAGATGGTGCCGATGCTTCTTCAGCGTGTGATGGACAGCTGCGCATTGATTCCTCAGCTGCATCTTTTCTTCCTGGTAGACAAGCAGCTGCAGAGGTTTTCGGAAATAATTAAAGATATCTAATCCGATCTCAAATTAAAAACTTTCGGACTTTAGATAAAAATAGTAGCTTCTGGTGGGTGCTTGGTCAAGAAAAATATTATAAAAATAAAGTCAAGATTAAAGTTTACATTAAAATTAAACAAACGGTGGTTTTACAGAAAGTTTAACAAAGAAAAAGAGATGAGTAAAAATTGGAGTTTAACTCCGATTAAGAATTGAGCTCAAAGAAATAGGAATTCCTAGGTATTTAAGAGAAAAAGAAAAAGGCATTAAAATACAATTGCATAAACAAATTACGAGTTATCTGCTCTGTGTTCAGAAAAGCGACACGTGGTCAAAGTCTTTGTTCAGACGGTCCTTTTTCTTCCTTGCTGCGTGTAGACAAAGGAGAAGATCAGAGAAAGGGAGCAGCCGGAAAGAAATCCGGGGAAAAAGTGAAGCAAAAAGAGGGACGAAGCAGGGGTCCCTTTCCTTTATATAAGCTCTGTTGAGTTTCGCGGGCTTCCGGCCTGACCGGAATCTCAGCCAATGAGCGTCCTTCGTGGGCGGGCTCGATGAACTTTTAGTCCAATGAACAAACAGTCTATTGTTTGGAGCGCTTTGGGATGAAGAGTTGTCATGCAGAGATTGGCTGTTGGAGTCACATGTGATATCAAGGCAAAACTTTGATACATACTGGAAGTTAATATTTCCCTTTATGTATTAAACTAAGATAACTTTAGTGATTAGTATAAATTATAAGCAGTGCTTCTAAATCAACATGCAGGAGTAAACATTCATTTAAACATTAACATGCATATATATAAAATCACAGATTAATGCATTTCACACATATTATTGATTTTCCACATCAAAAACATCAGAGTCCATCTGCATTTTCATAGTTCTGAAAAGAATGAAGGTTTAGAATTGAGTTTGTAATAATGTACTTTAAAGTTCACTAGTTAAATCCAGCATGTCCAGAGTTTAAGGAAATTAGCGGAGTTGTGGGTCTGTGTAGGTTTTATGGGGGCAATAAAAGTGAAGCCGGACATTGGGGAAATTCCTTAGGTTGGTTTTAACAAAAGAAGAGGGATTTCAGCTGTGGCCTGGAGGAAGAAAATCCATTTTTTTTGTGTTATTCCTGGATGAAACAAAATGTCTTTAAGCAGAAGAATAATTGTTGCTGAGCCAAAGTGAGATGATGCTACACTGGCATCCCTTAGCATGTCATTTAAAGAGGCTCTAAGCTCCCTTAAGTGTAGTCTGTGAACCTCCAATTGGGTGGATTTCCATAAGCATTCTACCTTACGACAATTTCTTCTAAAGGATCAAATGGAGTCATTTATCCAGGGATGAGACTTTTTAGGAGAAGCAAGGACAGGTTTCACTGGTGCCACTTTGTCTAAAATAGCTATATAATAGCTGTCTATTGTCGGAGTGAAGGCATCAGGATCTTTAATTCCCATCAGTAACTGTGGCTCAAACAAAGCAGAGAAGTCATTTGCTGCCTCTTGGTTAATAATCTGCCTTTTTGTTTCCATTTTCAGAGGGGGAGGATTCACAGGGAAGCTAACATTAAAAAGCACACAGCTGTGATCACTGATCTGGAAGCCATCCACAAACACATTTTCAATATTCAGGCCCAAAGAAAAAACAAGGTCCAAGGTATGACCCTTAGCATGTGTAGGGCCTGAAACATGCTGGATGAGGTTATAAAAATGAGTGATGGATAAAAAGTCAACAGCTTTGTTACATGTATCATCATCAATACGAATGTTAAAATCACCAGTAATTTAAACCCTCTCCACCCTCTGCCCAGGAAAAACGGTGACAAACCGGCTGTGATCATGAGGTTTGTCAACAGAAAACACAAGACTGCACTGTTGAAACAAGGTAGGAAACTGAAAGGAACGGACATTTACATAAACGAGCACCTCACAAAAGAAAACGCAGAAATAGCCAGAAAAGCAAGATACCTGAGAAAGCAGAAAAAGATTCAAAACACCTGGACATCAAACTGTAAAATATACATCAAATTAAACGGATCACCTGAAGAAGCCAAGGTCATTAACATCCGTAATATTATGGAACTGGACAAATATCAATGAATATTATGAACTGGAGTTGACAGAAACAACAGACAATTGTAGGACACTGAAGGATTATACTCATCTGCTACAAGACATTTAATAACATGAAACAAAAGATCAACAAACAGGAACAACAGGAACTGAAAGTTTTTGAATATACAGATCACAACCCACAGGACCTAGAATATGACATAGACCCTGATAATAATTTATTTAGCTCCATCAATAATGACTGTAGTTACTACACGGATGAACAGTTTAACACAATGGTCACATCTGATTTCAATATTTCTATGATCCACTTCAACAGCAGAAGTCTCTATGCCAACTTTAATAACATTAAAGATTATTTACATCAGTTTAAAGAGCCATTCAATATTGTGGCAATATCAGAGACGTGGCTCAGTGAAGAGAAAGGAGTGGGTTTTACCATGGATGGCTATGAATTAAATTATATAAATAGAAAAGTGAAAAAAGGAGGAGGAGTTGCAATTTATGTTGACAAGAGCTTGAAATACAAGGTTGTTGAAAATCTGTCAGTAACTGTGGATGATTTATTTGAACGTATTACAATAGAAATCTGTCTGGACAATGAAGAATATAGTAGTGAGCTGTGTATATAGAACACCTGGATCAAACATTGACTTATTTAAGGACTGGATGGAAAAAATGTATCCAAAACTAACTCATAAAGTTATGTTCATCTGTGGGGATTTCAATATAGATCTGATGAATTCAAAACAACATAGGTTGACAGAAGAATTTATCAACACAATGTACAGTATGGGCTTACATCCAACAATTACCGGACCTAGCAGAATCACGTCACACAGTGCCACACTAATAGATAACATATTCACAAACATTATGGAAAATAATATCAGGAGTGGGGTTTTATTGAATTATATCAGTGACCACCTGCCGAATTTTGTTGTCTATCAATGTGATTATAGGAAGAAAAAGTATACCAAAAATATTAAATATAAAAGAATAAGAACGGAAGAATCTATGTATTTACTGACAAAGGAATTATTAATACAAGATTGGAAGATAATTTATGATGAAAATGATATAAATAAAGCATATGATAAATTTTTACAAATATTTCAATCATTGTACAATAAAAACTGTCCTATAAAACAATACAGTGACAGACAACAAAAGAAAAATATTCCTTGGGTCACCAAGGGGTTAATAAATGCATGTAAAAAGAAGAATACATTATATAAACAATTCATTAAGTGCAGAACAGTGGAGGCTGAGATCAAATATAAAAGATATAAAAATAAGCTTAATAATATAATGAGGACCTGTAAGAAAGAATATTACAACAGAATATTAGAGGATAATAAAAATAACTTAAGAGGAATATGGCAAGTACTCAATGGGATTATTAGTAATCGACCTACGAATGCTAATTATCCAGAATATTTTATTGAAAATGGCAATTTGATAAATAATATGGATGATCCAAGATGGCGCCCACAGTGGTCGCCATGGTGCTTCGCTGCACTTTTTTTTGTTTGTTTTTGTTCGTCAATTGTGTGTCTGCCTGCTCTTACACCCGTGAAGAGCTACTAAATATCAGGACTTTCACTCCCACGGATCTACTCCCAGTTTTTTGGCTCCTGCCGCCGATCTGGTTCACTTTTTAGCCCAAAAAGTGAGACGGCGAAAGAGAGGAAGACGAGCGGGTGCCCTCATGCGGCTTCGCAGGAGAGGCACGCGCACGGCCTTGCCTGGGATCTTTCTGTCCAACGTCAATTCTCTTTATAACAAGGTAGATGAACTGAGACTGCTGATGAGATTTAAGGACCTCTCCACCTCGTGTGCCCTCTGCTTCACTGAGACCTGGCTCAAGGAAAAGACACCGGACAGCATGCTCCTCCTCGAGGGATTTCAGCTGTTTCGTGCAGACCGAGACACGGGGCTCTCTGGCAAGACCACAGGCGGAGGAGTCTGCTTCTACATCAACAGCAGCTGGTGCTCCGATGTAACTGTGATCTCCCAACACTGTTCTCCCGCTCTGGAATATTGATTCATCAACTGCAAGCCATTTTATTCCCCGCGTGAGTTTGCTTCATTCATCCTGGCCGCTGTTTATGTACCGCCCAACGCGGACGTGCGGGAGGCTCAGCGCGCACTCGCGGATCACATTCAGCAAGCGGAGCGGACTTTCCCGGACTCTCTGGTTATTGTGGTTGGCGACTTTAACCAGAGCAACCTGAGCCACGAACTCCCCCGGTACAAACAGTTTATTAAATGCCCCACCAGAGGAGAGAACACGCTGGATCACTGTTACACTATAGTTAAGGACGCGTATCGCGCTGTTCCCCGCGCTGCGTTCGGACTATCTGATCACGTGATGGTCCACCTGATTCCCACATACAGACAGAGACTGAAGCTCACAAAACCTGTTGTGAGCACTACGAAGAAATGGACCAGTGAAGCTGTGGAGGAGCTGAGCATGTGCTTGGAAATAACTGACTGGGACATGTTTAAAGGAGCCACACATAATCTGGATGAGTACACGGACACTGTGACCTCATATATCCACTTTTGTGAGGAGAGCATTCTTCCATTGTGCACCAGGGTGAGTTACTCCAACGACAAGCCCTGGTTCACAGCTAAGCTCAGACAGATCAGGAAGGAGAAGGAAGCAGCGTTGAAAAGTGGAGACCGGGACTGCTACAGGGAGGTCAAATACCGGTTTAGCAGAGTGCTGAGGAGAGCTAAATCTGTGTATTCTGAGAGACTCCAGCAACAGTTCACTGCTAACGACTCTGCTTCTGTGTGGAGAAGACTGAGGCAAATCACCAACTGTCGGCCTCAGGCTTCTAAGGGACAGGATGACAAAGCCCTTTGTCAAAGACTGTCCCAACACTATGCCCGTTTTGACACCTCGTCAGCTGTGTCCAACTCCCCCCTTCCCCCAGCGCCACTGCCTCCATGGACCCCACTTCATCAAAGGCGCCCCCCCCCGCCCTTGCCATCAGTGAGCAGGACGTGCACAGACAGTTCTCCAGACTGAACCTGCGCAAGGCCCCCGGTCCGGACGGCGTGTCTCCCTTCAACCTGAGACACTGTGCGGAGGAGCTGACTCCTGTCTTCACAGACATTTTTAACACCGCCCTGAAGTCATGCCACGTGCCGGCCTGCCTCAAAACCTCTACCATCATCCCTGTCCCCAAGAAGCCACAGATCACTGGACTTAACGACTACAGACCTGTAGCGCTCACCTCTGTAGTCATGAAGTCCTTTGAGCGCCTGGTCCTGCCCCACCTCAAGACCATCACCACTTCCCTCCTGGACCCACTGCAGTTTGCCTACAGAGCCAACAGGTCTGGGGACGATGCAGTCAACCTGGCCCTCCACTCCATCCTGCAGCACCTGGACTCCCCGGGAACCTACGCCAGGATCCTGTTTGTGGACTTCAGCTCTGCATTCAATACCATCCGCCCCGCTCTGCTCAAGGACAAGCTGTCCCTGCTCAACGTGCCTGACTCCCTCTGCAGGTGGATCACCGACTTCCTGACGGACCGGAGGCAGCATGTGCGGCTGGGAAAGACTGTCTCAGACTCTGTTAGCATCAGCACCAGATCACCCCAGGGCTGTGTACTTTCCTCCCTGCTCTTCTCCCTGTACACCAACTCCTGCACCTCCAGCCACCAGTCTGTCAAGCTGGTCAAGTTTGCGGACGACACCACCCTCATCGAGCTCATCTCCAATGGCGATGAGTCCGTCTACAGGAGAGAGGTGGCCCAGCTGGCGTCCTGGTGCAGCCACAACAACCTGCAGCTGAACACTTTGAAGACAGTGGAGATGATCGTGGACTTCAGAAAAGTCACAGCCCCTCTGCCCCCCCTTACCCTCACAGACTCTCCCATCACCACTGCGGATTCCTTCCGCTTCCTGGGCACCACCATCACCCGGGACCTCAAGTGGGAGCCAACCATCAGCTCCCTCATCAAAAAGGCCCAGCAGAGGATGTTCTTCCTGCGACAGCTGAGGAAGCTCAAGCTACCCACCAAGATGTTGGTGCAGTTCTACACGGCCATCATTGAGTCCATGCTCACCACCTCCATCACCGTGTGGTACGCAGGAGCCACCGCCAGGGACAGACTAAGACTGCAGCGCGTTGTGCGCGCTGCTGAGAAGGTGATCGGCTGCAAGCTCCCATCCCTCCAGGACCTATACATCTCCAGGACCCGGAGGCGTGCAGGTCGGATCATAGCCGACCCTTCACACCCTGGACACGCACTGTTTGCTCCCCTCCCCTCAGGCAGAAGACTTCGGTCCATTCAGACTAAAACCTCCCGCTACATGAACAGCTTCTTCCCCTCTGCCATCAGACTGCTGAACACTAAGTGACTTATTAGACTCTCGTGCACTACATACAGCAGCTCAACCGGACTCATGACAATTATCACTGTTTTCTTTTTGCACTACCGACTGCACTATGTGGAACTCCACAATATCTGCTGCTTGTTAATATATTTAAAAATTGCATAGATTAGTATTACTTATTCATATTCTACCTTTTATTGCATGCATAGTTTTTTTATTTTTATCTTTGGTGCTACTCCATGTTTAATGTTGCAGCATTGCACCGAGACAAATTCCTAGTTTGTGTACTACATGAACAATGGCAATAAATCTCATTCTGATCTGATTCTGATTCTGATTCTGAATCTGATTCTGATTCTAAGGATGTGGTCAGTGGTTTCAATAAATTTTTTGTAAACGTTGGTCCTGAATTAGCAAAATCAATAGTGACAACAGAAACAAACAACAGTGGTTCTGTAAATGAAATAGAAGATAGAAATCCAAACACAATCTTTTTGGGTGCAGTTACTGAAAAGGAAATTATCGAGACTGTGAGTAAATTTAAGAACAAAAAATCAACGGACTGGAATGAAATTGACATGACATAGTGAAAAAAGTAATGAAGGAATTGTTAAGCCACTCACCCACATCTGTAACCTGTCATTTCAAACTGGTAAATTTCCAAACAAAAATGATAATAGCAAAAGTAATCTCTCTATACAAAACAGGAGACAGTCATTGTTTCACAAATAACAGGCAGTCTCTTTACTCTCACAATTCTCCAAAATACTTGAAAAAATCTTCACTAAGAGACTGGATGATTTCATTGAAAAACACAACCTCTTACAGACAGCCAGTATGGTTTTAGAGCAGATAAATCTACATCTTTGGCACTGATTGAACTTATTGAAGAAATTACTAGTTTGTATAGATAAAAAAAATGTTTGCTGTAGGAGTATTTATAGATTTAAAGAAAGCTTTTGACACCATTGACCACAGAATACTACTAAGGAAACTGGAAAGGTATGGGATAAGAGGGGTCGGACTGAGTTGGGTGGAAAGTTATTAAGTAACAGACAACAATTTGTACAAATTGGTGAGCACAAATCACCCTTCATGGGCATCACTTGTGGTGTGCCCCAGGGGTCAGTTTTGGGACCCAAACTCTTTATTTTGTATATAAATGACATATGCCAAGTATCAAAAATTCTGAAATTTATTTTGTTTGCGGATGACACAAATATCCTTTGCACTGGTGAGAATTTGCAGAAGGTTTTAGAGGTGGTCACAACTGAAATGAAAAAGTTAACGCAGTGGTTCAACAAAAATAAATTATCTCTAAATCTGAAAAAAAAACAAAGATTATGTTGTTTGGAAATTATAAAATAAATCATGAAATAATGGTAACGATAGATGATACCAGAATAGAAACAGTACAGGAAAATAAGTTTCTGGGGGTGATGCTAGACAATAAAATCTGCTGGAAACCTCACATCAGTCACATCTGGGCCAAGTTAGCAAAATGTATAGGCATACTGGGGAAGACAAGACACATATTGGACTATAAATCATTGGTCTTACTGTACAATTCACTGTTTCTACCTATCTTAACTACTGTGTAGAAGTCTGGGGAAACACCTACAAGACCAACCTACAGTCAATAGCACATTACAAAAAGAGCTATAAGGATAATAAATAATGTAGGATATAGAGACCATACCGATTCATTGTTTTTAAAGTCACATGTCATAAAGTTCACCGATTTAGTTAAATTTAAGACAGCACAAGTCATGTACAGGGCAATTAATAATCAACTCCCAACTAATATACAAAAAATATTTAAAAAAAGAGATAATGATCATAATTTGAGAGGAGACTTAAACTTTACAAAACCCAAGATACGAACAACCAAGAAAAGTATGTGCATATCTGTCTGTGGGGTGGATTTGTGGAACAGTCTGGAGCGGAACTGAAAAATATGTACAAACAGAAATCAATTCAAAAAGAGGTACAAACCATTATTTGCTGAAAAGGCTATATGTTAGAAGGGTAGTATTTATATGTACGATTCACTATGCTCACTCTGGGACACTATGGGACACTATGGAATGGTGGGTGGGACAGCACTGTGTATATCTGTGTTGTTTGAGGCTGGTTTTGATGTATGGACATCAATGTATGCTAGGATGGATGGGTGTTAATGTTAATATGTACAAAATACAGTTAATTGTTTACTTGGGGTCTTAAATGTGGTAATTTGTATATAATTCACATAAGTGTATTTATGGAAAAGAGGAGATGGAATTAATAAGTGTTCACTTCTTCCTTCTCCCTTTCAAACACTGTATACTGTTACTTTATTGGCATTTTGTCATTTGTTTTGTTTTTGTTATACTTTTTTGTTCAAAATAAAGTATCTATCTATCTATCTATCTATTTAATAAGAGAAGATAAAAAGTCTGTAAAATCCGTAAGAAAGACACTTGCAGGACCAGGAGGATGGTAGATTAAAGCACAATAAAAGGCATTAAAGATCTGATACTCAAAAGAGGAGAAGGGCTCAGAGTTTACCAGTTTGCACAGGTGGCTGTCCAGGTATACCACAGCGAGTCATCCACCATGTCGCACAATCCAGGGAGTCCCGATAACAGAACAGCCAGGGGGACAGAGCTCCTTCAGGTGGAAAAACTCATTTTCTCTCTGCCACGTTTCCACCAGGAACATAAAATCCATATCCTTTCTCAAGAAAAGTTCATTAAGAGTGAGGGATGTGTTAGAAATGGAACGATGATTGAGTAACACCATCGGGACAGCTCAGCTGCGCTCACAGCTGATCGGAATGAAACTGACAGCAAGCACCTCACATGGTGATGTGACTTCTAGCTGTCCCGGGTGGCCAATCGCCGGTCAGGCAGGACAATTCGAGACGCTGATGGCAAAACCATGATCCCGTCCACAACGGTCCTGGACATAAGTGTTTGTGAGATGGGAGAGCAATCCAGCGGCAGCAGAGGAGCATCTGTAGTCACGTCCTGGATGGGAACCCACAGCAGACACCGGGTGCGTTCACGGTGACCAAACCAGAAACCCTCAGTCTGGAGGTCATCTCCTTTTTGCTTGACAGCCAGCTCTGCATCCCCATCTCCTGGGCTTCTTCCCAGGCTTACAGCCGTGGACAAAATTGTTGGTACCCCTCTGTTAATGAAAGAAAAACCCACAATGGTCACAGAAATAACTTGAATCTGACAAGTGGTAAAAAATAAAAATTCTATGAAAATTAACCAATGAAAATCAGACAATGCTTTTGAATTGTGGTTCAACAGAATTACTTTTAAAAAAAACCAAACTCATGAAACAGGCCTGGACAAAAATGATGGTACCCTTAGAAATGTCACAGCCCGCTCACGCCTGTCATCCGCCCCAGCTGTGTGCACACCTGCACCTCATCTGGCCGCGCCTATTTAGCCTGCTCTGCCCACGGCTTCGGCCTGGAGTCATCAGGTCTCCTCCTTGTGATGTTCTGCGTTGGCCTACTCCTACGGCCAGCGCTCCTCTCGTCCTTTGCACGTAAGGTCATCCACTCACCTGCTCTCTCAGTTCATCCCCTGTGCACAGGTGGACCCTCCTGGTGGCGGCACTCCATCCTCATCGCCGTACCTCTCCAACCCTCGACCCATGGAGCTGATCAGAGCGCTGTCTCCCAGGCGTGAGCCGGTCTTGCCAACGTCAGTCACCAAATCCCTGCAAGTAAGCTACACTCATTACTTATCATACCCCTGTGTGTGTTCATCTCACCCTTGTCCTCTGCTTGTCCTTAGGGTTGCCTGGCTGTACGGTGTTCTGGTCCGTTCTCGGCACTCCTGTCCCCAACAAGACATCCACATTCCACATTCACGCATTCATACACCTGCTTGTCAATAAAGACTCTGAAATCTCACCCGAGCCTGCGTGTGTGTTCCCTGGGCTAGCCTAACATGTCAAGAAAAGATTGAAAATAATGTGACCATAGGGACATGTTCAACCAAGATGTGTCCCCTAATTAACGTCACAGGTGTCTACAAACTTGTAATCAGTCAGTCGGCCTATTTAAAGGGTGACAAGTGGTCACTGTGCTGTTTGTTGACTTGGTGTGTACCACACTAAACATGGACCAGAGGAAGCAAAGGAGAGAGTTGTCTCAGGAGATTAGAAAGAAAATTATAGACAAGCATGTGAAAGGTAAAGCATATAAGACCATCTCCAAGCAGCTTGATGTTCCTGTGACTACAGCTGCACATATTATTCAGAAATTTAAGATCCACGGGACTGTAGCCAACCTCCCTGGACGTGGCCGCAGGAGGAGACAGATAATACAAATGGTAACAAAAGAGCCCAGAACAACCTCTAAACACATACATGGTGAACTCCAAGGTCAAGGTACATCAGTGTCAGATTGCACCATCTGTCGTTGTTTGAGCCAAAGTGGACTTCATGGGAGATGACCAAGGAGGACACCACTGTTGAAAACAAATCATAAAAATGCCAGACTGGAATTTGCCAAACTGCATGTTGACAAGCCACAAAGCTTCTGGGAGAATGTCCTATGGACAGACGAGACAAAACTGGAACTTTTTGGCAAGGCACATCAGCTCTATGTTCACAGACGCAAAAATGAAGCATACCAAGAAAAGAACACCGTCCTTACTGTGAAACATGGAGGAGGTTCTGTTATGATCTGCAGCTGCTTTGCTGCATCTGGCACAGGGTGTCTTGAATCTGTGCAGGGTACAATGAAATCTCAAGATTACAGTATCAAGGTATTCTAGAGAGAAATGTGCTGCCCAGTATCAGACAGCTTGGTCTCAGTTGCAGGCCATGGGTCTTGCAACAGGATAATGACCCAAAACACACAGCTAAAAACACCCAAGAATGGCTAAGAGTGAAACATTGGACTATTCTAAAGTGGCCTTCTATGAGCCCTGATCTAAATCCTATTGAACATCTGTGGAAGGAGCTGAAACATGCCGTCTGGAGAAAGCACCCATCAAACCTGAGACAACTGGAGCAGTTTGCTCATGAGGAGTGGGCCAAAATACCTGCTGAGAGGTGCAGAAGTCTCACTGACAGTTACAGAAATTGTTTGATTGCAGTGATTGCCTCAAAAGGTTGTGCAACAAAATATTAAGTTAAGGATACCATCATTTTTGTCCAGGCCTGTTTCATGAGTTTGTTTTTTAAAATAATTCTGTTGAACCACAATTCAAAAGCATTGTGTGATTTTCATTGGTTAATTTTCATAGAATTTTTATTTATTACCACTTTTGTTAGATTCAAGTTATTTTTGTGACCATTGTGGGTTTTTCTTTCATTAACAGAGGGGTACCAACACTTTTGTCCACGTGTGTACCAGGATGCCAGCTCGCAAAGAGAAGCTGGTAGTCAGGTGAGGAGGGAGAACACACAAATGGGGTGGAAAAGTTTGTCTGTAGCCCTCCCAAAAATCAAATGATCTTTCCATAGACAGTTTAATCCAGTACAGCGACTGTCGATCATATCTCAGTATAGCGAAGACGCTTTCATTTAGTGATAGGGTTGATATAACAACAAAAATGACAAACAGCGATAGACGACACAGATGAAGAGAGGCAGCAGCCAGGCCAAACACAGGCGAAATCTTCATCTTCACCTTCACCGCATCTTCATCTTCACTTGTTACTGCTGAGGTGTTATGGAAGCCCAGGTTGATTTGATAGCGGCCTTCAGCTCGTCTGCATTATTGGGTCTGGTGCATTTCATCTTCCTCTTGACAATACACCATAGATTCTCTTTGGGATTTAGGTCAGGAGAGTTTGCTGGCTAATCAAGCACAGTGATACCATGGTGATATCATGGTAACCAGGTATTTGTACTTTTTGCAGCGTGGGCAGGCACCATTGGACTTGATTAAACACAGTGGAAAAACATCAGCAGATGGCATGGCTCCACATATCATCGACTGTGGAAACCTCACACCGGACCTCAAGCAACTTGGATTCCATGCCTGTTCACTCTTCCTCCAGACTCTGGGACCTTGATTTCCAAGTGACAGGACTTAGCACCGGATTTGGGGAGCTATATTATCTGCTGGTGTTAGTCCGCTGTGTTTTATCAAGCCCAAAGTCAATGCAGCTGTCTACCAGGACATTTTAGATTACTCCATGCTTCCCTCTGCTGACAAGATTTATGGAGATGCTGATTTCATTTTCCAGCAGGACTTTGCACCTGCCCACACTGCTGCCAAAAGTACCAAAGCCTGGTTTAATGACAATGGAATCACCATATTTTACTGCCCAGCAAACTCTCCTTACCTAAACTGCCATGAACCGGGCCGGTTTGTCCTTTAGGCTCGGTCCCCTGACTCTCCTCTGTGTGTCATTATTATTTGTGTATGCTGTCTGATCTGTTATGTCTTGCTGTGCGTTTTGGTTCTCTGACTGATGGGCTGCCAGACAGCTCGTTTAGCCTACACTTTGTGTGGGAGGGCCTGTCGGTCCACCAGCCAGACAACACCTCCCTCTCTTGACAGTCAGCTGGTTCCACTCCCTGTAATTATTTTTCCCGCTCCGCGCTCAGGTGCACCCAATCATTCAATCCTTAGTGCTTGTATTTAAGCAGTTCATTTTCTTTCTAGCACTGCTGGATTATTGTTTCTGTTACAGCCACTCTACGCTGTGGTCTGCTCGAGCATTCCTGCTCATGCCACCTTATTCTGTGGTAAGCCTTTGCATGTCT
The DNA here is from genome assembly GCA_020510985.1 of Pholidichthys leucotaenia. Lineage (NCBI taxonomy): Eukaryota > Metazoa > Chordata > Actinopteri > Cichliformes > Pholidichthyidae > Pholidichthys > Pholidichthys leucotaenia. The sequence goes on along the minus strand of CM035838.1, from coordinate 222,575,337 downwards.
CGTCATGTGTTTTTTGTAAGTGCATACCCTTTTGTATTTTCTGTATGCCTTCTCTGACTCTTGTGAGACTTCATGTGAATAAATCTGTCTGTGGTGTATCCTGCACGTGAATCTGTCTTTTCTTCTCCGTGCGCTGCGTAAAAGCGAGCGGGGATTCATGACATAAACCCCGTACAGAATCTATGAAGTATCGTCAACAGGGAGATGAGAGTCACCAGACCCAACAATGCAGATGAGCTGAAGGCCCCTATCAAAGCAACCTGGGCCTTCATAACGCCTCAGCAGTAACACAGGCTGATCACCTTCATGCCATGCCACAATGATGCAGTATTAATTCATGCGAAAGGAGCCCTGACCAAGTATTGAGTGTGTGCATGGAAATACTTTTAGTCGGCCAACATTTCTATTAAAAGGGCTATTCACAGGGCAGGCTCTGAAAGGGCTTTGGGATAAAATGATAAAAATTTGGAGCTGATCTGAGCTCTGGAACTGGGTCTTTCTTAGACGACCTCTAAGGAGTTGTTCAGAATGCCTTATAAGAACTTCTTAGGTGTTCTTAATAGGTGCCATCTATTCTTTTGTGCAAGAATCACTTCTATGATGTCAATAGTCCACATGGGGTCACACGGGCACTGCACTAGTACTACTACTACTAATAATGATAAATACAGAAAACCCCCCAAAGCAAACTGAAAGAGAAGACGTGAACTGAGACTCATGTCCTGGTAATAACAAAATATAAACTACAAAAAAAGGTGAGGACATGAGCTCAACTCACAACCTGACACTATCCCCCTCTTAAAAGGCGTCTTCCAGATGACCCTCATACAAATAACAACAAACACAAAACATCCTCCCAGGGTGGGTGGTGGGAGTACAAAGCCAGACAGGTTGAAAACAAGTCCTTTTCTTCCCCACAGAGTCCTAAACAAGAACACAGTTCGTGGGTCAAACAAAGTCCAAAGCCCCAAAATGGGTCAGGTTGCCTGTCCAAGTCCATGGCCCACCGGGCCAGAGTACAGGATGGCTCAGTTTGCCTGCCAAAGTCCAAGGACCACCAGACAGGTGCACACGGCCTGTTGAGTGGCCTACCAAAGTCCAAGGGCCACCAGACGGATGAATATGGCGCCATGGAAGCGCTGAGCTCAGGAGCCTTTAACAAGGGAGCTAACATAGAGGCCCTTTGATCTGGAGATGACATCATAAGAATTTTAAACCTTATTGTGGCAAGGTTTCAGGAAACAGATAGTGCTCCCACTGCTACAGGTGCAGCGCTGCGCCTGTCATGTGATGTTACATGACCTGGCCAAAAACTCCCCAGTTGATTTAAGTTGTACAAAGGATTCCACCTCACAAAATGGCAGACACGTATAACTTACTGCTCTGGCCTTGGGGGACTGATGGTGGACATAGAAGCAGCCTTCTGGACACCAGAGAAGAAGAAATTTTTAGACAAACAAATGTGGACGTTACCGATCGCTGTGGACGTACTCGATTGCAGACGGAGGAGCCATTTGCTCCCAAATTTGTCAGCTATGATTCTAAAAAGAGATTATTTAGCTTATGAAGGTAAATGTTTACATTTTGTTATAACAGAAGGTGGGTGAAGCTGGTTGATGTTCACCTGCTGCCGCCCCCAGTGTCATGTGACTAGACAACAATTGCGCTGGTTCCATGTTGTCATATAAGATAAATTGCAGTGGAATAAAAGGGAAATTGAGGTGGGATAATCATAAGAGTTTCTGGATGTTGGAGAGAAAGTGCAAATGACCAAAAGAAGTCAAAATAATGACCAGGATGGATGAAAATGGACGAAGCGAGAGCCGCCTAGCCAGCGGTAAGTCTGATGAATTTCTTTGTTTGTTGACATTCTACTAATGTTCTGGTTCATATATTTTGAAGAGAAGATAACAAAAAAACCCATAACAAAACCGGTGACAAGAAAACAAAACCATCCATTGTGTAAATATGTCCAAAAATCCATTTTTGACCGAAAGTTATGTAATTTGTTATGGCTGTGTCACATTATGCAAATTAGATGCTTAAATTTACTCATATCTCAAACTTTGGATCATATTCTACATCTTTCTAATTGACAGTAAGCCATTATCTCTTACCACTTTCAAGTTATAGCCTTGGAAATCTCTAAAATCTGAACTGAATATTTTCTTGAAAAAAATCTTGATCACTAGGGGCTTATGGCACCACGGAGCAGCTGTGGCAGTCATTGGGTTAAACTCTGGAAATAACATAGGAGCCTTAACCTCAGGGGATAATGACATAAAAATATTAAACTCAAGGTGACAATATAGGACCTTTAAACTCAGGAGATAATGACATAGAAGCCTCTTTCTCTGGAGAAAACAAAGTAGCAGCCTCTTGCTCTGGGGCTAATAACACAGGAGTTTCTAGTTCTGGAGATAATACAGGCATGTCTGGCTCTGGAGGTAACACAGGAGCTTTTAGCTATGGAGGTAACACAGGAGCTTTTGGCTTTGGGAACAATAATGCTGGGGCTTTTAGTCCTGGAAGCAATAATACTGGGGCTTTTAGTTCAAAAGCACGCAATGGTGGCACACTGACCTCAAAAACAGTAGGTATATATCCCCTGGCCTCTGAAAGGGCAGGTGGAGATCCCCCAGCTTCTGGAATGGCAGGTGGGGACCCCCCGGCTGCTGGAACAGCAGGTGCAGCAGACTGCTTTGACAGCCCAGGTGGAGCAGACTGCTCGGCCTCTGGAACAACAGATGAAGGACCACCAACCTCAGGGAGGACAGGTGAAGATCCCCCAACCTCTGGGATGACGGGTGGAGGTCCAATGACCTCTGGGATGATGGGTGAAGCAGGCTGCTCAACCTCTTGGATGATGGGTGGAGGTTCCCTAACCTTTGGAATGGCGGGTGAAGTTTCTCTGGCCTCTGGAATGACAGGTGGTGTTCCCCTGATCTCTCTGATGATGGGTGGGGGTCCCTTGACCTCTCTGATGATGGGTGGAGGTCCACCGACATCTTGGATGATGGGTGGAGGACCACCAACATCTGGGACAATGGGTGGAGGTCCACTGACCTCTGACATGATGGGTGGCTGAGGTGGAGCATGGTCCTCCTGAGGTTCCATCCTCAACATGACCACCTTGGATGAGGGAGAGGAACAGGTGGTCAATGAGGTGACACCACAGTCGTTAGCAGCAGAGACTGGTTTGCTCTGCACTTGGGTCCCCCCACCAGAAGTAAGGCAAGTCTTTTCTAAGATGTAGAAAATAATGGAAACAAAGTACTTGCCTTAACTCCTGGTCTCCTGTTGCCTGGGTGACGACCTCAGGATCAGCTGGAGGGGCGGCAGCCTCAGCCACTGGAGCGGATGATGTTTGGGGTGAGTTGACTTCAGGTGCTGATAGTTGGAGCGCACTAACCTCAGGTGCTGATGGTTGGAGTGCACTGACCTCGGGAGCTGACGACTGAGGCGCGCCGAACTCAGGAACAGGTGACGGGGGTGCACCGACCTCAGGAACAGCTGATGGAGGCTCACCTGCCTCTGGAACAGATGCTTACAGCGTGGGGGAGAAGTAGAGAGCGGCGACTGGAGGGGAGACCCCTGTCTCCGGGGAGCTGAAAGCAAATGGCTTATCCACTTCTGCCGTGGAGGAGAACTCATTGGAGAGCAGGAAAGACTGAAGGAAGGTTGGGATGTCTACCACAAATGGGGCTTGGATGCAGCAATTCCCCGAGCCTTTCTCCACGTCCTGCCATCCATTCCTCTGGTGACAGAGCTTAAAGCACTCTGTCCACTCGCAGATGACTGTCCATGGATCATCAGAGGGGGCCAAGTTCTTGGGTGTGGAGCTCGGGAGAGAGGCGAGGAGAGAGGCAGGTGAGGGTATGGGAGCAGCAGCAGATGTTATAACAGAGCCAGGTGGTGAGGAATCAGCAGTGATGGGTGGGTGCTACTGAGCCCCACCACTGGGAACAAGAAAAGATCTTTCATTTATAGGTGTAAAAAAATGCAAAGGTACTTGCTTTGTGTCCCACTCTTCTGCCGCAGGAGAGCGAGGTGAGTCCCTCTGGGTGGCTGCAGAGCTTGTCTGGAGGTGACCTGTGGGGGCTAGTGCTGGAGTCCGTGGGTCTTCACTGGCGACGTCCTACTGTCAAAATGTAGCTCTCCCCCGGAGCGCAGGATATAAGACCCAAACACTGGATGGACAGTTTGCAGGATTTATTGAAAAAACACAAAGTAAAGACACAGCTTGTAAGCTGGAAATAAAAAGCTAAATGATGATTGGTACAGCAAGATTAAACAAGACAAAGACGTACAGGAAGGAACAGAAGTGTGGCATCATGCCAAATGACTTAAGGATGTCACCCCGAGCTACGGGGTCACATTCCTTAATTGAAGCAAAAATAATTAACAAAATTAAAGAGCCGTGAATAATCAATAACTTAACAAGACACAAAACAAGCTATAGGTGAAAATGGAAGTAAAGAAAAGGCGCTGTCAAAATAAAAGCCCAAACCAAAATAATGACAGGAATAAACTACAAGATGTAACCATGATAATAATAAGGACGATCATAACGGACTAAGGTGAAGACATGAATAATAATAATAATAATAAGAAGAAACCAGAAACTAAGGACAAGGCATGGATACATAGAACAAAAACATGATTGTACTACTACTAACAATGATAAATACAGAAAATTCCCAAAAAGGTAGAAGGCTGAAGAAAAGGTTGAAGAGGATAAGGAATGGAAAGGCGATTGGTCCAGATGACATACCTGTTGAGGTATGAAGATGTTTAAGAGAGATGGCAGTGGAGTTTTTAACCAGATTGTTTAAACACAATCTTGGAGAGTGAGGAGGATGCCTGAGGAGTGGAGAAGAACTGTTTTGGTACCAATTTTCAAAATCAAAGGTGATGCTCAGAGCTGTAGTAACTACAGAGGCATAAAGTTTGATTCAGCCACACTTATGAGGTGGAGTGTTCAGGGTGAAAATCACTGCGTGCACAATCCGAGACGTTTCGCAGGTCCTTCCTAACCAACGGCTGTCAGACTGTACAACCTAAGCAGGGCTGCTCGCAGAGATAGCAAAAGACGTGACAACCCTAATAGTTTTGAATGCAAAAGACGCATTAGACTTATACAATGGTCCCCTCCGGCATACAACTAGGAAAATACCAGTCGCTATGGAGGGTGAGAATATGTATGGGTACATAATCTAACCATGTAGGATAACTAAGTAGAGACGGTTGTGCTGTTTCATCCCATCTAGCAACATGCTGCTGCACTGGGTGTGTTTATATATTTATATATCTACATATTTATTCCATCTAGCTATAATGCTCCGCACTGTGTGTTTATATATCTACATATTATTCCATCTAGCTACAATGCTCCGCACTGTGTGTGTTTATATATTTACATATCTATTCCATCTAGCTGCAATGCTCCGTACTGTGTATGTTTATATATCTACATATTTATTCCTTCTAGCTACAATGCTCTGCACTGTGTGTCTGTGTGTGTGGTGTGTATATATATATTTATAGTAATATGTACATATGTATATTAGCTGCTCTTGCTTGCTTGTTTTTTTTTTTCTTGCCTTCTGATTGTTGCTCTTGAGTGTTGCTATCCCTGTGCTGTTGCAATCCTGGACATTCCCCGTTGTGGAGCTAATAAAGGCTTATCTATATATATATATATATATATATATATATATATATATATAGATATATATATATATATATATATATATAGTAATATGTACATATGTATACTAAGCTGCTCTTGTTTTTTCTTGCCTTCTGATTGTTGCTCTGAGTGTTGCTATCCCTGTGCTGTTGCAATCCTGGAAATTTCCCCATTGTGGGTACCTAATAAAGGCTTATCTTAATCTTATCTTATCTTATGAAGATATAGGAAAGAGTTGTGGAAGCCACGTTAAGAGGAGAGGCGACAATCAGTGAGCAGCAGTATGGTTTCCTGCCAAGAAAGAGTACTACAGATGCAATGCTTGCTCTAAGAGTGTTGATGGAGAAGTATAGAGAAGGTCAGAAGGAAATGCATTGTGTCTTTGTGGATCTAGAGAAAGCAGATGATAGGGTGCCAAGAGAGGAAGTGTGGTACTGTATGAGGAAAGTCAAGAGTGGCAGAGAAGTATATGAGGGTGGTGCAGGACATGTATGAGGACAGCGAGGCGGTGGTGAGGTGTGCTGTAAGAGTGACGGATGGATTCAAGGTGGGGGTGGGATTACATCAGAGATCGGCTCTAAGTCCCTTCTTGTTTTACAGGGTGATGGACAGGCTGACAGATGATGTCAGGCAGGAGTTTCCGTGAACCAAGATGTTTGCACATGACATTGTGATGTGCAGTGAGAGTAGGGAGCAGGCGGAAGAGGACCTGGAGGGGTGGAGGTATGCTCTGGAGAGAATAGGAATGAAAGTCAGTAGAAGCAAGACAGAATACATGAATGTGAATGAGAGGGAGGCAGGTACAACGGTGAAGATGGAAGGAGTAGAAGTAGTGAAAGTAAATGAGTTTAAATACCTGGGAGTCAACCACCCCAAAGCCAATGGAAAATGCACAAGAGAGGTGAAGAAGAGAGTGCAGGCAGGGTGGAGTGGGTGGAGACAAGTGTCAGGGTGATTTGTGACAGAAAGGTAGAAGCAAGAGTGAAAGGGAAGATTTACAAGACAGCAGTGAGACCTGCTATGTATGGTTTGGAGGTGGTGGTGCTGACAAAAAGACAGGAAGTGGAGCTGCAGGTGGCAGAATTGAAGATGCTGATTTTCACTGGGAGTGACTAGGAGGGACAAGATTAGAAATGAGTATATCAGAGGGAAAGCTCATATTGAGTGGTTTGGAGATAAAGTAAAAGAGGCAAGGCTGAGATGGTTTGGACATGTGCAGAGGAGGGACAGTGGAGATATTGGACAAAGGATGTATGAAGATGGAGCTGCCAGGCCGGAGGAAAAGAGGAAGACACAGAGAAGATTCATGGATGTAGTGAAGGAAAGAACAAGGAGAGGGTTAGTGTTACAGAGGAAGATGCAAGGGATAGGGTGAGATGGAGAGAGATGATCTGCTGTGAGACCCCTACATGGGCAGTCCGAAAGAAGAAGTAGAAGAAGAAGAAGACTGGGGAAAAAAAAAATCACGAAAAGAGAACGCACGGCAAGGTCGTGAGCTGAGACTTCATGTCCTGGTAACAAGGAAAATATAAATTACCAAACAAGGTGATGACATGAGCTACAACCCCATAACCTCGGACCCTCTTCTTACTTAGCCAAACTTTGTAGGATTGACAGTTCCATTCTGTACTGTCTGCTTTTTATGCGTTTTATTGAATCATTTTTTAAACCTTAACATTACTGCTTGGTTTGGATCACTGTCTAATATTCACTGTAACCCTTGCACATAGATTATATCACTGAGCAGTAAAATAATCAGACAACAGCAGGAATCCTTGATTGGCATCAACATCAGAAGGACAAAATCGAAAGGTGCTCTAATAGCTTCAGACACCACACATGTACTACACAGTCAGTACAATCTCTTGTCTTCAGGTCAGAGATGTAGATCGCTTATCTTCACGACTAAGAGAGCCATGGCAAGCTTTGTGCCTGCACCAACAGCTTTGTACCTATTAAACTTTTGAATGGATGAGGCATGGAGCGCTTATTTTTTTTTTTTTTTTAACTTGTAGGCTTGAGTTTATCATTGCTGTGTGTAGAGGATGTGTGAGTATGTAAAACTGTTGGGGGGGGTGCTCGTGATACATGGAGAATGTGTGCTATGTGGATGTGATGTTTAATGGAATGGGTGTCTCGGATTGTCTGATGCTCATGCGCAATTGAAGCTATGACCAGATAAATAAAGTTATTTGAATTGAAGACTAATTTTTGGTGTAATGGTGTAATGACAGTTATGAAATAGTAAAGTATTGTTAAAAAGCTTAACAAAATGACCCAGACTGGCTTTTTTTTTTCCAGCACAAAGTATGCAGGATATAGTGAACAAAAATAACTTATGGATAAAAATGGCCGCCTCAAACAACAATAGTGCAAATGTTCATTAGCTTTAACACAATTAGGCACACACCTGACTTTAAATAGCTCAAACCGCCATCCACATTCCTCAGCAGCTGCTGAAAAACATTTTTAAACATCTCTGAGTGCCTGATGCATCTTCTCCTTTGCCCCGTGAAACAATTTGTCATAATCCCAGCTGAACCAACTGTTTAATCACACGGAGAAGGAAGGAAGTGCCACGATTTCCATCAGCGGGAGATCTCACTCGGTACGCAATCAAAACGCAGCACAGACACAAAACCCTTCTTTTTCCTTCCCCTTATTTAACGTATGAATCTAATAAAGTCTTTAGGGAAAGCTGATGATCATGATTGAACATCTGCAGTCAAAAATGAAGCGTCTGATAAAGAAAATTAACTTGATTCAACCTAATTTTAAAGAAATGGCAGAAAAAAAATCCCCACCCCTGGTTATATTACACTGTAGACAGTGATGATGATGAAAATAATGTGTAAAGAGGTGATGCCTTAAATAGTTCATTTCAGTGCAAACGAATCAATAGTGAAGACCTTTTGTTTAATTGTTTTACAGCTCTGCCTTAATGTGGTCAGATTTTATATACAATTTTATAAACGCCTACAACAGAAAACGTCAACTGGCTAAATTCAGAAATAGTTTTAGTTCCATAGGTTTTCTATGGGGATCAGCTGAGTCACCGTGTCGAGGCTCGAAACCCTGCACCCCACAACCTCAATGACCTGAGGCCGCCCTTCAAGACAGAGTGGAATGCCATGGCCTCAGCAGACAATAAGTTGACGTGTGACTAGCATGGGACATCATCGTCGAGCTGTAATATGAAGCTCAAGGGCACATGACAAGTTATTGAGACATTGACATTTTTTGTTGTGGTCCAACATCACAGGCAACACCTCCCACTGCTCACACTCCCTCTTCAGACCTCAGGAAGACGGTACCGGAGCCTCCGGGCCCACTCCAAAAGACTACTAAACAGCTTTGTTCACCAAGTCATCAGGACCCTGAACTCTGCCCACTTCCTCCCCCCCGCCCCCTGCCTCTGGACCATAACACAATAACTCACATAATAACTAGCTCAGCTGTTTGCACAGAAAGACTTGGTACACCAACAGTACTACATCTGCTGCTGTATGTCTTGCACCTTACTGCAACCATTTGCACAAATGCCATACCTGCTGCTGTCTGTCATTGCACTACTGATCATGCGCAGACCAATCGATTACTGTCTGCACCCCTGTTACCGCATTGAACTTGCAATTTACTGGTATTGCGATTTACTGTACATAGGATTGCTGTATTTTTACCTTTATTTGTACTACAGACAGCATTACTGCACATAGATTGTTATTTTCCATCCTTATTCTTTTTCTTATATATTGCACACACCACTAATAGAGAGAGAAACAGCATTTCAATTGTACTATAAGTCCTGTACATATAGAAGTATTGACAAATAAAAAATCTCTGAACATCTGAATACCCACCACTGTTGTTAGCTTTTGTTGCAATAAATTGAGATGAGGAAATCACCATTGTATCCTTCTACTTAAATGCCGTACTTTCCACTGGAGTGGTGGCCTAGTTGATAGAGCATCTGCCCCACAACCAGGAGGCTGGGGGTTCAAGTCCTGGCTGGGTCATACCAAAGACCACTTGAAAATTGTACTTCTAGCATGGTGCTCAGCATAATAAAATGGGGGAAGGAAAAGTTGCTTTTTAGCAGCAACCCCTCTGATTCTACATGTGATTAAATTGTAGATAGGAGAAACATAATTTTGTTCTACTGTACATGATTGGCTGTACCTACTGAATGACAATAGAGATGGCTTCTTCTTCTTCTTCCAAGATATAATATCACAGTTGTTTGAACTTTACATTTTCCTTAAATTTCACCCAAAAGCCAAATGTCCCTAACTTTCTGTTAGTAGTGTATATGTGCCCGTGCATCACACAAATATGCCCCACCTATTGTTTGTTGTTGTTGTTTGTTGTTGTGAGGGGATTGGGTGCATGTGTGTTTGCATGCACACACAGCACTTCACTTATGTGACATATGAATGTTTTGTTTTGTAGCACCTTAACTCTTGCACTGTAGCATATCCACTTTGTTCAGTTTTATTTCAGATGTCCTTGTGCCATACTGCTAATACCACCTTAAGTGCCATGGACGTGGGGACGCATTCACGTGATGATGTCAGCGTGCTGTGGGTATATTAAGGGGCCAATGGCGGGAGACGTGGTCTTTGGTGCTCCGCCTCTAGCCTGCCTACTTGCCTGCACCTTACTACTGTTAGCTTGTGTCTACATGTTCCATGTGTTGTTAGCTTCTTTATTAAAGCTAACCCTCACAGAGAACATGTCCGCTGGTTTCATTACCCGATGCAGCAGTGACCCATCCGGAGGAGGCTGACGTCGGTCAGATCTCCAAACGACACCTGTGATATCAATGCAGGAAAGGTTTCCCCAAACGCTGGTGCAGTAGCGGCCCACCCAAAGGGAATGGCATCAGTGGAGTCACCCGGGATGCTGGTAACATCAACGTAGGAAAAATTATTGCAACAAGACTCAAACTGCATAAGCCTGGTAAGACTGTTACAAAACAGGATGGGTACGGGATAAAAACTGTGACCAAAAAACAACAATCTACTAAGATAGATAGATAGATAGATAGATAGAGAGATAGAGAGATAGATAGATAGATAGATAGATACTTTATTTCGAACAAAAAAGTAAAACAAAAACAAAAGAAATGACAAGTGCAATAAAGTAACAGTATACAGTGTTTGAAAGGGAGAAGGAAGAAGTGAACACTTATTAATTCCAACTCCTCTTTTCCATAAATACACCCATGTGAAATATATACAAATTACCACATTTAAGACCCCAAGTAAACAATTAACTATATTTTGTAAATATGAATGAATGAATGAATGAATGAATGAATGAATGAATGAATCTTTATTTTTAAAAGTACAGATTAAAAGGAAACAGAATAATATATAAAGGGGGAAAGAAAATCCAACAAGGTCAAATTAGACAATAACTCCTCTGATTATACAGTTCAACATAAGTTATCCGAAATGGGTGATGACTGAAGCCGCAGCTTATATTGCCCACCCATATTCCATCCAAGAATTCAAAAGAAAAACAAAACAAGAGCTATTACAATTCAGAACATAGCTAAGACAAAATGTGACAAAAAACTAAGCTACAACACAGCGCAGACTGGATATGACAATCCTTATGTGATTTTACATGTCATCTTGTATATATGTTTGGAGTATTTCTTCCTTTAGTTTTTGTTTAAATTGTCCAAGCGTTGTACATGATTTTAATTCAGGTCCAAAAGCGTTCCATAATCAGACTCCTTGCACTGAAACACAGTGTTGCTTGGTGGTAGTTCTCACTGAAGGTTTTTGAAATATACATGTTCTTCTGAAATCAAATCAAATCAAACTTTATTGTCATATTGCTGTACATACAACTGTAGTGCAGGCAAGATGAAATTGCGTTTCTCTCGGCATCCATATAAATAGAAGCAGCATGATTTAAGACACACTCCCACATAGCTCCACCCCCCCACCCCCCATCCATTCACACATCCCTGAACTAACTAACTATAATATACAAATAATATACAAAATGTCCGTAGGTGCAGTAGTGTGTATGAGAGATTCCGGGTCAACTGTTCAGCATCCTGACAGCTTGTGGAAGGAAGCTGTTGATCAGTCTGGCGGTTCTGACTCTGATGCTCCGGAATCGTTTACCAGATGGAAGAAGTTCAAAGTGTTTATGCAGAGGGTGAGAACGGTCCTTGACGATGTTCAGTGCCCTGCTCCTACAACGGTTCTGAAAAAGTTCTTGGACAGAGGGGAGGGAGACTCCAATTACCCTCTCAGCCCCCTTGACTATCCTCTGCAGGGCTTTTTTGTCTGACATACTGCAGCTGGAGTACCATGTAGCAATGCAGTATGTCAGAACACTCTCCACCACACCTCTGTAGAAGGTCCTGAGGATGCAGATGGGGAGAGAGGCCCTGTTTGAGTTTCCTCAAGAAGTGCAGTCTCTGCTGAGCCCGCTTCCTGATCTCCAAGGAATTCTTGCTCCAGGTCAGGTCCTGCGAGATCTGCACTCCGAGGAACTTGATGTTCTCCACTCTCTCCACTAAACGGCCGCCGATGCTGAGGGGGGACGTGCTCAGGCTGTGACCGCCGGAAGTCGATAATCATCTCCTTCGTTTTGTCCACGTTGAGCACCAGATTGTTCTCCCTCCACCAGCCCTCCAGGTCTCTCACTTCTTCCCTGTACATTGATTCCTCATCCCTCTGAATAAGTCCCACCACCGTGGTGTCGTCTGCAAACTTAATAATCTGGTTCCCCTCGTGTCTGGATACACAGTCATGTGTTAGAAGTGTAAACAACAGTGGACTGAGTACACAGCCTTGAGGGGATCCGGTGCTCAGCGTGACAGAGTTGGAGATGTTGTTTCCAACCCGGACAGACTGAGGTGTCTCAGTCAGGAAATCCAGGATCCAGAGACATGTGGCGGTGTTCAGACCGAGAGGGAGTAATTTCTCCATCAGTCTCTGGGGAATAATGGTGTTGAATGCTGAACTGAAATCAATGTACAGGAGTCTGGCATAGGTGTCTTTCTGGTCCAGGTGGGTGATGACAGAGTGTAGGGTGGTGACTATAGCATCCTACGTGGAGCGGTTTGAACGATATGCAAACTGGAGCAGGTCGTGTGATGCAGGGAGGCAGGCTGTAATGTGTGGTTTGACAAGCCGTTCAAAACACTTCATCACAATTGGTGTCAGTGCAACAGGACGATAGTCATTCAAACAGGACACAACTGGTTTCTTTGCCACCGGTACAATGATAGAGGTCTTGAAGCATCTGGGAACGATGGCCTGACTCAGGGAGATGTTATAAATGTCAGTCAGGACATCCGCCAACTCGCTCGTGCAGTCTTGGAGCACACGTCCCGGAATGTTGTCCGGATCTGCAGCTTTGCGTGGGTTGACTCTGGTTGGGTCCTCGTGAGGAAATGATATTGTTTCTCCCTTATTTGGAACAACTTTTGGATATTTGCGGGCAGTGATAGATTCTTCACTTTCAACATTATTACTGCAATTTTAAAGTCAACCAGATCTTTCAACTTGAGAGCTTTTCATTTAAGAAAAAGTAGGTTTGTTGGTTCCCTGTAAGCAGCTTTGTTTATTATTCTAATAGCTCTATTCTGAAGCATAAAGACTGGATATATGTTTGTTTTATATGTATTTCCCCATACTTCAGTACAATATGTCATGTATGGGAGTATTAATAAATGATACAAGGTATATAGTGTGGGTTGATTCAGCAAATATTTCACTGTGTAGTATTGCAATTAATTTGGGATATTTTACCTTTAATATAATTAATATGTGACTTCCAACACAGTTTATTATCAATTATTACTCCAAGAAATGTAGTTTTGGGTACCATTTCAATCTCTACACCATTTACACTGAGTTTAGATACTAAGTTGTTGTGAAGGTTGCTAAAAACTATAAATTTTGTCTTACTTAAATTGAGCGTTAATTTGTTTGAATCAAACCACAGTTTAAGCTTTCCTAATTCCTTTCCGAGTGTATCCAAAAGTTGTTCCAAATTGCTTCCACTGCATAATAAATTAGTGTCATCGGCAAACAATATTAAATCCATTTTTTCTGAAACTTTACATATATCATTTATATACATATTGAATAACAATGGCCCCAAACTGAACCCTGTGGGACTCCACAAGTAACCTTCAGTAACTGTGAGTTTTTGTTACCAACACATACATACTGATAGCTGTTCTTTAAGTAACTACATAACCAGGACAGTGCTACTCCCTAATACCACAATTTTGTATTTTCTTTAATAATAAATATGATCCACTGTATCAAATGCTTTTTTAAGATCCAGGAATACCCCAATTGAATACTCTTTATTTTCAGCGGCAGTTGATATTTTTTCTATAAATTCCATTAGAGCAAATGCAGTTGTCCTCTTGTGTCTGAACCCATATTGCTGCTCACACAATAAATTATTCTTCAGTATGAAGTTGTCAGTTCTCTCATAGAATATTTTTTCAAGTATCTTGGAAAATTACAGCAATAGTGAAATTGGTCTATAGTTTGAGAATTCCCCCTCTGTCATCCGTCTTGTATATCGGAATTACTTTAGCTATTTTCATTGCCTTGGGAAAATATACCTGTTTGGAGAGAAGGTTACAGATATACGTCAGTGGTTTTCACTAAGAATTCAATAATAGTTTTGACTAAGAGCATGTCAATACCATCACAGTCCATAGATGTTTTACTTTTAAACCATTTAACAATTTCAATGACCTCTCTCTCGTCTGTGTTCTTTATGAAAATGGAGTCTTTTATAGCAGTGTTTTTTGCTTATTGTATCACCTGTAGGTGCCATAATGGGTATTTCTCGAGCCAAATCAGGACCAATGTTAACAAAAAAGTTATTTAAATTCATCTGCAGGTGAAGCTGCATTCACACCTCTGAGTCGTTTTATTATTTTTTGAAAAATCGGTTGGGTAGCTTGTATTTCTGTTTTTATTTCCAAGAATATTGTTAAGTATTGTCCATGTATTTTTAATAATTGTCTCCGTTTTTCTCCAGTTCTTTACTGTAATAGTCTCTTTTACTACATCTTATTATATATGTTAACTTATTTTTGTATGTTTTATACCGCTGCTCTGCTTCTTTTGTCCTTTTCTTTAGGAAAGCTTTATATAATAAATTTTTCTTTTTACATGCCTTTTGTAATCCTTTGGTTAACTATGGCTTATCGGCAAATTTATGTTTAAGCTTTTTCTTCACTAATGGACATTTTTTTTCATAACGAGTGGTTACAATGTTTATAAATGTGTCATAGGCTTCATTTACATCTGATACATAGACTTTTGTCCAGTCTTGCTTCAGCAAGTCCTCTTTAAAAGAACTGCATTTTGTGATTTGTATCTGAACGATTTAAAAAAAAAAAATTCTGTATTGGCCCCTGTGTGGCCATGGATAAGTGCAAAGGTTGGCAAATGGTCACTTATATCATTTATCAATAATCCACTTTCTATTTTCTTATCAATAATATTAACAAACAGGTTGTCAATAAGTGTAGCAGTGTGAACTGTGATTCTACTGGGATGTGTTATTGTGGGATATAGACTCATGCTGTACATAGAATTCATGAACTCTGTAATTACATTTTGTTGATATGGATTTAGTAGATCAGCTTACACCTATACAGGTCATCAATATACAGTGCAACACCACCACCCTTTTTTTTGAGATCTGTTAATATGAAACATCTGATATCCCTCTATTGCCATCAGAGGAGCCTGCTCTTCATTAAGCCAAGTTTTAGAGACTGCGATAGCTGTAAAATTTTCTGTCTAGCTGTTTAAATAGTCCTGAATCTGTGGAAAGTTTTTGTTAAGACTTCTGCTGTTGAAGTGTATTATTGATAGTTTACCATCTAGTGGCACTTGACTTTTGAATTGCTTTTCAGTGTAATATTCACAGTGATTATGATATTAATGAAAAAGTGGTTATCAGGATCAATATCATTCTCCATCTCTTGTAGTTTATGTTCAGCATAATGGCATATTTTCAGAGTTTGAATTTCCTCACTCTGTGTCAAATGACTTCCTCCAACTGGGGATAATTGATGTCTACTCAAGTCAGTCATAAGTTTTTTTGTTTGTTTTGTTTATTTTTATTTATTAACATATCAACATTAACACCCATCCATCCCAACATACATACAGTCCATACATCAAAACCAGCCCCAAACAACACAGATATACACAGTGCTGTCCCACCCACCATTCCATAGTGTCCCAGAGTGAGCATAGTGAATCGTACATATAAATACTACCCTTCTAACATATATTCTTTAAGCAAATAATGTTTATACCTCTTTTGAATTGATTTCTGTTTGTACATAGTTTCAGTTCTGGCTCCAGACTGTTTCCACAAATCCACCCCACAGACAGATATGTCACATACTTTCATAGTTGATCATATCTTGGGTTTTGTAAAGTTTAAGTCTCCTCTCAAATTATAATCGTTGTCTCTTTTTTTTAAAAATATTTTTTTGCAATTAGCTGGGAGTTGATTATTAATTGCCCTGTACATGACTTGTGCTGTCTTAAAATTTAACTAAATCGATGAACTTTATTGACATGGGACTTTAAAAACAATGAATTGGTATGGTCTCTATATCCCTACATATTTATGATCCTTATAGCTCTTTTTTGTAATGTGCATATTGACTGTAGGTTGGTCTTGTAGGTGTTTCCCCAGACTTCTACACAGTAGTTAAGATAAGGTAGAAACATTGAATTGTACAGTAAGAACAATGATTTATAGCCCAAGATTGTGTCTTGTCTCCCCAGTATCCCTATACATTTTGCCAGCTTGGCCCGGATGTGACTGATGTGAGCTTTCCAGCAGATTTTATTGTCTAGTGTCACCCCCACAAACTTATTTTCCTGTACTGTTTCTATTCTGGTATCATCTATCATTACCATTATTTCATGATTTATTTTATAATTTCCAAACATAATCTTTGTTGTTGTTTTTTTTCAGATTTAGAGATAATTTTATTTTTGTTGAACCACTGCGTTAACTTTTTCATTTCAGTTGTGACCACCTCTAAAACCTGCTACAAATTCTCACCAGTGCAAAGGATATTTGTGTCATCCGCAAACAAAATAAATTTCAGAATTTTTGATACTTGGCATATGTCATTTATATACAAAATAAAGAGTTTGGGTCCCAAAACTGAACCCTGGGGCACACCACAAGTGATGTCCATGAAGGGTGATTTGTGCTCACCAATTTGTACAAATTGTTGTCTGTTACTTAAATAACTTTCCACCCAACTCAGTCCGACCCCTCTTATCCCATACCTTTCCAGTTTCCTTAATAGAATTCTGTGGTCAATGGTGTCAAAAGCTTTCTTTAAATCTATAAATACTCCTACAGCAAACTTTTTTTTTATCTATACAACTAGTAATTTCTTCAATAAGTTCGATCAGTGCCAAATATATAGATTTATCTGCTATAAAACCATACTGGCTGTCCGTAAGGAGGTTGTGTTTTTCAATGAAATCATCCAGTCTCTTAGTGAAGATTTTTTCAAGTATTTTGGAGAACTGTGAGAGTAAAGAGACCGGTCTGTAATTTGTGAAATAATGACTGTCTCCTGTTTTGTATAGTGGTATTACTTTTGCTATTTTCATTTTGTTTGGAAATTTACCAGTTTGAAATGACAGGTTACAGATGTGGGTGAGTGGTTTAACAATTCCTTCAAATACTTTTTTCATTATTGTCATGTCAATTTCATTCCAGTCCATTGATTTTTTTTTTTTTGTTCGTAAATTTCCTCACAGTCTCAATAATTTCCTTTTAATTAACTGCACCCAGAAAGATTGTGTTTGGATTTCTATCTTCTATTTCAATTACAGAACCACTGTTGTTTGTTTCTGTTGTCACTATTGATTTTGCTAATTCAGGACCAACGTTTACAAAAAATTTATTTAAACCACTAACCACATCCTCCATATTATTTATCAAATTGCCATTTTCAATAAAATATTCTGGATAATTAGCATTCTTAGGTCGATTACTAATAATCCCATTGAGTACTTGCCATATATTCCTCTTAAGTTATTTTTATTATCCTCTAATATTCTGTTGTAGTATTCTTTCTTACAAGTCCTCATTATATTAATAAGCTTATTTTTATATCTTTTATATTGATCTCAGCCTCCACCTTTCTGCACTTAATGAATTGTTATATATTTGTCTTCTTCTTTTTACATGCATTTAGTAATCCCTTGGTGACCCAAGGATTATTTTTGTTTTGTTGTCTGTCACTGTATTGTTTTATAGGACAGTTTTTATAGTACAATGATTGAAATATGTGTAAAAAATTATCATATGCTTTATTTATATCATTTTCATCATAAACTATCTTCCAGTCTTGTATTAATAATTCCTTTGCCAGTAAATACATAGATTCTTCAGTTCTTATTCTTTTATATTTAATATTTTTGTATACTTTTTCTTCCTATAATCACATTGGTAGACAACAAAAATTCAATAAAAGCCAACTCCTGATATTATTTTCCATAATGTTTGTGAATACGTTATCTATTAGTGTGGCACTGTGTGACGTGATTCTGCTAGGTCTGGTAATTGTTGGATGTAAGCCCATGCTGTATATTGTGTTGATAAATTCTTCTGTCAAACTATGTTTTGAATTCATAAGATCTACTGTATATTAAAATCCCCACAGATGAACATAACTTTATGAGTTAGTTTTGCATACATTTTTTCCATCCAGTCCTTAAATAAGTCAATGTTTGATCCAGGTGTTCTATGTACACAGCTCACTACTATATTCTTCACATTGTCCAGACAGATTTCTATTGTAATAAATAAATCATCCACAGTTACTGACAAAATTTTCAATAACCTTGTATTGCAAGCTCTTGTCAACATAAATTGCAACTTCTCCTCATTTTTTCCACTTTTCTATTTATATAATTTAATTCATAGCCATCCATGGTAAAATCCACTCCTTTCTCTTCACTGAGCCACGTCTCTGATATTGCCACAATATTGAATGGCTCTTTAAGCTGATGTAAATAATCTTTAATGTTATTAAAGTTGGCATAGAGACTTCTGCTGTTGAAGTGGATCATAGAAATATTGATATCAGATGTGACCATTGTGTTAAGCTGTTCATCCATGTAATAACTAGTCATTATTGATGGAGCTAAATAAATTATTATCAGGGTCTATGTCATATTCTACGTCCTGCGGGTTGTGATCTGTATATTCAAAAACTTTCAGTTCCTGTTGTTCCTGTTTGTTAATCTTTTGTTTCATGTTATTAAATGTCCTGTTGCAGATGAGTATAATCCTTCAGTGTCCTACAGTTGTCTCTTGTTGCTGTCGACTCCAGTTCATAATATTTATTGATATTTGTCCAGTTCCATAATATTACGGATGTTAATGACCTTGGCTTCTTCAGGTGATCCATTTAATTTTATGTATATTTTACATTTTGATGTCCAGACGGTTTGATGTCAGACGGGTCTGAATGCATGCATCTTTTGTGCCAACCAATGTCATGCTAATCATATGTATTGACCGATGTGTATTGGATGACAATTGATATGCTAATGTGCCATGCATTCTCTGTCTGTATCACTGTATAAAAGAGCTGACTCTACATGCCTCACTAACACACTCAGAACTCACGCACTCAGAGTGCACTCACATCAGCGCACACACAGCACACAGTGCTGCAGTGTGTCTCATGATGATGGAGGAATAAAACTCTTAAACCTTCAGCTCACCGTGTCATGCCTGAACTTATTTTGTTCCTCCACACTACTAAAATGTTTCAAATTGTAAATCATGCCAAGTGGGATCTGACTATGAAACCTAAAGTCTTTTTTGAAGGTCAAATCAACATTAGGAGCATTTTCTCTAAAACAGAACAAATACAACAACTTTTTTATTTATCTTTTGTTCTTATTAAAGACAAAAATAGGATAGAAAGGAGATGTCTTTTCCTTCTTCATGTTTTTGTCTTTAATAAGAACAATATGGGGTAACCCCCACAACAGCCACAGACAAACAGAGCGCTCAGCTGGGGCAATTAGCAGAGCAATGAGATGTGTGTGTTGAGATCAATAGGCAGCCTCTCCGTGTCTAGTTCAGGTGCCAGTATCCTGTGGATATGTATGACTCAAATGCAAACATTCATGCTTCCTGCTCTCATTGTGGTACAAATGTCACATGCCTGAATGCATTTCCTTTGATGATAAAATGCCTTTGATGTATTGTCTGTTGCTGGGTATTTAAGTGGCTGAATTCATATGTTCGCTCTCTGTTCTTCTTCTGACTGCTTCTGACTACTGCTCATGAGAGCCTGAGAGCGATCCCCAGCATGCTTATACCGCAGCTGGGGTGAGCTCCGTGATGGCGATGATTTGATGAATAAACTTCCTTAAAAACTCCAGTCGCCCTGCCTTATTTTAACATTGCTACACTGGTGACCCTACGCTGAAAAGAACACGCTGACAACGAATGCAGCCCCGATGGTATCTCCGATGACAAGCAAACGCAGCAGCCTGACGCAAGAGCACTGCCCTCCCTTCTGCCATACGGGAGACCTCGACGCAGAACCAACATCAAGCGAACTCCCTCAGAGATCATCCATGACCGGGAAAGCTGCAGAAAGTGTCATTGTGCGATCCACGCCTGAGATCTGCACACCCACGCTGGAACCAGCCGAGGGACAAGGATCGTCTCCTCCCTCTCACTGCTCCTACGCGTCTACGCGAGCCCGAGGGACGAAGATCGTCTACTCCCTCTCACCACCCCAACGCACCATGACCTGGCACGAGCGACGACCAACAGCCCGAACACGGGAGACCATCGGCGCCGACTGCGCAGATCTCCATCAAGCCCCCTGACCCTGATTCGCCTCGCGACAGCGGACCGGCCATGCACAGAAGCCTCGCATCAGAACAGCGCAGCTGGAAGGCACGTGGCTGCAGCGCGTGCCGCGCACCAAAGACAAGCTGGCTCTACAGACTTATACATCATCCTCCGCCGCTGCACACGGCTCTTCAGGACTGCTCACACACCTGAAGCACACACGCAGCCCGCACACAGGATTTGGTGTAGGTCTCAGCCACGGCGCACAACTAGAATCCAGCCGTCAGCTGTCCCCGAGGGCTTTAGGGCCGTGAACGCACCTAAAGCCTAAACGCCAAGTCCTTCACACAGCTCCAGCTCCTGTTTTTCTTCATTGCCGGACTGAATCGCGAGAGGAATCAAAGACTAATTTTTCTTCCCACAGCCACGGACATCCCCCGGCACTTGCTACCCCCACCCTCCTCCCTCCCCCGGCACAGACCTTCCCAGCTGTTCGCTCCCAAGCTGGACGATCGAGGTCTCAGCTCCCCGCTAAGCCCTCCGGGGGGAGTGTATGGGGTAACCCCCACAACAGCCACAGACAAACAGAGTGCTCAGCTGGGGCAATTAGCAGAGCAATGAGATGTGTGTGTTGAGATCAATAGACAGCCTCTCCGTGTCTAGTTCATGTGCCAGTATCCTGTGGATATGTATGACTCAAATGCAAACATTCATGCTTCCTGCTCTCATTGTGGTACAAATGTCACATGCCTGAATGCATTTCCTTTGATGATAAAATGCCTTTGATGTATTGTCTGTTGCTGGGTATTTAAGTGGCTGAATTCATATGTTCACTCTCTGTTCTTCTTCTGACTGCTTCTGACTACTGCTCATGAGAGCCTGAGAGCAATCCCCAGCATGCTTATACCACAGCTGGGGTGAGCTCCGTGATGGCGATGATTTGATGAATAAACTTCCTTAAAAACTCCAGTTGCCGTGCCTTATTATAACATCGCCACAACAAAAGATAAATAAATAAAAGAAGACAAAATGAACCTACTTGAGCAAATACAACAACTACTGACAAATTCAAATCTTGACTACCTATGCCTCTCAGAAACCTGGTTAACCCCAACAACACCTCCAGCTGTTTTCAGTGTACCAGGGTACAATACCTATGGACAATACGGAAAAGATAGCAGGGGAGGTGGGGTCATGATTTATGTAAAGGATTGTTATCTATGTATACAACTTGACATTGCTGAAAATACACTGGAATGTTTTGGAGTTAAAGTTGTACTATCACCAGAAATGTCTTTTGCTTTGATTGTAATCTATCGGCCTCAGTCCTCTAAGGATACATTCTTTAACTGTCTATCAAATGTACTGAAATGGTTTGGCAGCAAAGAACGAATTCTCATGGGTGATTTCAACTAAAATTGGCTTTGTAAAACACACAGACAGAAATTAAAGGACACCACCAATAAGTTTCATATGGATCAGATGATCAGTGAACATCTCGTTCATCTCAAACTCTCCTTGATTTGATCTTTACCAACAAACTTGACTGCATAACAAAAAAAAAATACAGTCTAATTACTGGCATGCCTGACCATAATCTCGCTTTAGTAATACGCAAATTGTCAAAATCACAATACAAAAAGCCTACTGAAGGTGGAAAATATACTCGTACATACCAAAGAAAGACACAGAATCATTTGAAAATAAGTTACAGCATGTAAAGTGGACTGAAATAAATTGTGATAGAAATTGTGAATAGACGTGAAAATATGATATTTTGGGACCTTGGGGAAGTCAGGTTATTTAGCACCTCAGACAGAGACAGGGAATAAGCATGGGAGAACAATGCCCAGGAAGGACAGAGGGGGTTGAATGCAGTGTAGTGTAAATATCATGCTGTGTGAGGTGAAGTGCCATGAAACTTGTGAAGTGTGACCTGGGATATAGAGAGGAGAGCTTGCTGTCACCATTCAGTCCATTCTGTGCTTGTGAGATGTGAGTGTGTAATAAATCGTCTGTCATGAATCTGCCTCTTCATTTACACACTCCACACTGGTGACCCAAGCCGTATTATGGAACACGAGGCAAGAACCCCAGAGCCGGACCGGTCGGGAAGCCCCTGCGACGCAGCAGCCATTCCACAGACAGCCCGGACTGGAACCCCCAGCAACGTGTGTGCAGTTTCAGTCAAGCTACCGGATTTCTGGCAGCACAACCCGCGCTCTTGGTTCCACCACACCGAGGCCCAGTTCGCCCTCCGGGGAGTAACGGCAGACAACACCAAGTTCTACCATGTGGTAGCAGCGCTGAACTCCCGCACAGCCCAGCAGGTAGCAAGCCTGCTCGATCAGCCACCTGCCCGCAACAAATACGAGGCACTCAAGGCTGCGCTCACCCGGCATTACACGCTCTCGGAATGTGAAATAGCGGAGAGGCTCCTGGCGCGGACCGAGTTAGGAGATGGGTCGGCCGTCGACCTGATGGAGAAGATGCTGGCGTTAATGGGCACGGACGACGGGCACTTTCTGTTTGCCTACCTCTTCCTCCGGAACCTTCCAACAGAGGCGAGAGCGGTTCTGGCCAATTCGCCGTTGCTGGCCACGCGTGACTACCGTGCGCTAGCCCAGGAGGCAGACAGGATCATCCTCACCACCAGGGCAATCACAGTCAACGCGGCGGCGGCGGAGCCCAGCGAGATGACCAGAGGAGGCGAGGAGCCACCGACAGTAGCAGCAGCGGGGGCCAAGGAGCGCCAGAGAGACACGCTCTGCTTCTAGCACCGCCGCTTCAGAGAGAACACGCGCAGATGTGCGCCACCATGCCAATTCAAGCACTCGGGAAAACGCCAAGGCCAGCAGTTGGCAGCAGCTGCGACCCTTGGTGAAGAGAACAAGCTGCTCTACATGACGGACGCGCGCTCGGGGAGGCATTTTGTCGTGGACACCGGAGCCCAGAGGAGCATCATCCTGCCGACCTATGCTGACCGGCTGGCAGGACCTAGCGGCCCCGGGATGTTGGCAGCAAACGGCTCGGAAATTAAGACCTTTGGTGAGATGACACTGATCTTATCTCTACACGGCCGTACATACGAGTGGACTTTTGTCGTAGCAACACTGAATTACCATATCCTGGGGGCTGATTTTCTGTGTGCACATGGTTTACTGGTTGATGTTGCTAACAGGCGCCTGGTTAATGCACTGTCCTTTGACTGTCTCCCCTGTATAGCTCGAGCGACCCAGCCAACAGCACAAGCCAACGTCATAGCTCCAGGCGGTAAGTTCCATGCACTGCTCACTCAGTTTCCAGCACTCACGGTCCCGACGTTTTCGGCGGCCATCGCTAAACATGGGGTGGAGCATTTTATCACCACCACTGGGCCTCCCGTTTTCGCAAGACCTCGGCGCTTGGATGCAGCTAAACTGGCCATAGCACGCGAGGAGTTTGCCAACCTGGAAAGGTTGGGCATCATCAGGCGTTCGAACAGCCCATGGGCATCCCCACTACACATGGTCCCTAAGGCTGAGGGATCGTGGCGACTGTTCGGTGATTTCCGCAGATTGAACAACGCCACAGCGCACGACCGCTGCCAGATTCCCCACATACAGGATTTTTCCGTTCACCTCGCCGAAGCACGCATTTTTTCCAAAATAGACCTGGTTTGCAGTTACCACCAAGTCCCAGTGCACGCGGAGAACGTACCCAAAACAGCGGTAATAACTCCATTCGGTTTCTTCGAGTTCCTGCGCATGCTATTCGGGTTAAAAGGCGCAGCACAGACGTTCCAGCGCATGATGGATGCAGTGCTGCGTGATCTCCCGTCCGTGTTCGTCTACCTGGATGATATCCTGGTAGCCAGTACGTCCGAAGACGAACACGGAACACACCTCAGGACGGTTTTCCGGAGGTTGGAGGAGCACGGGTTGATAATCAACCCGGCGAAATGCCAGTTCGGCGTGACGGAGATTGATTTTTTGGGGCACTGCGTCTCTCCGGAAGGAGCAATCCTGTTGCCCGACAAAGTGCGCGCCATGGCAGATTTTTCCCGGCCTCAGATGGTCAGGGCACTGCAAGAATTTTTGGGGATGGTGAACTTTTATAACCGTTTCCTTCCCTGCGCGGCGCGGCTTATGCAACCATTGTACGCCGCGCTCAAGTGACAGAAACCCGCGGATGGAGTCGAATGGACCCTAGAGCGAGAGCGGGCCTTCTCGGAGGTTAAAGCAGCCCTGGCAAACGCCGCACTGCTGGCGCATCCGGACCAGACGGCCCAGATAGCGCTCACCACCGACGCTTCAGACATGGCCATAGGGGCTGTCATGGAGCAGCGCGTCGCCAGGGCTTGGCAGCCGCTCGCCTTTTTCAGCAGAACTTTGCATGACAGCGAACGTAAATACAGCGCGTTCGACAGAGAGTTGGTGGCTCTCCACCTGGCCATACGCCACCTCCAGTTCTGGCTGGAAGGGCGCAGCTTCACCGCGTTCGTAGACCACAAGCCACTAACGTTCGCAATGGCCAAGGTTTCAGAACCGTGGTCGGGCCGGCAGCAGAGACAGCTGGCCGCGATCTCAGAGTTTACTACCGATATTCAGCATGTGTCGGGTAAACTGAATGTGGTGGCGGACGGCCTCTCGCACGCCGTGGTGGCCCCGGTCTACGTGGGGATAGATTACGCAGCCATGGCCGTGGAGCAGATTAGCGATGCAGACGTGCGTGCGCTCCAGTCTGGACCAACAGGGTTAAGGCTGGAGAGCAGGGTGCTGCAAGATGACGCCCCCCCCCCTAATCTGCGATGTCTCCACGGGACGCCCGCGTCCAGTGGTCCCGGTTGCGTGGCACCGCCGCGTGTTTGAGTCGGTTCACACTCTGGCGCCCAGGAGTGCGCGCGTCAGTGAAAATGATGGGAGAGAAGTTTGTGTGGCTGAGCCTACACAAACAAGTAAAAGAGTGGGCTGCCGCCTGCGTGGCGTGCCAACGAGCCAAGGTACACAGGCACACGAAGACTCCTTTGGAGCCGTTTCCGGTACCGGCTAAAAGGTTTGACCATGTGCACGTGTACCTCGTGGGCCCCCTCCCGCCATCACAGGGGTGCACGCACCTCCTGACAGTAGTGGACCGCACCACGCGCTGGCCAGAAGCCGTCCCGCTGGCGGCAACCACATCCGCGGACGTAGCACGTGCTTTTTTAACAGCATGGGTGGCGCATTTTGGAGTCCCGTGGGACATTACGTCCGACAGGGGCCCTCAATTTGTTTCCGAACTCTGGTCTGCAATGGCCCGCAGCCTAGGTGTTACAATTCATCGCACAACTGCGTACAACCCACAGGCCAATGGGTTATGCGAGCGTTTTCATAGATCACTGAAAGCAGCACTCAGGGCTTCACTGACGGATGCAAATTGGTTAGACAGGCTGCCGTGGGTTTTATTGGGGTTGCGCTCCGCGCCAAAAGAGGATTTGGAAGCTTCCCCGGCAGAGCTCATTTTTGCGCAGCCCCTACGGCTGTCCGGGGAATTTCTACCAGATGATCCCGCACCGGGCAGCTGCCCGTCTCAGCTTTTGCAGCGTAGCGCAAACACAGGCACGCTGCCGGGCCCTGCCCGCCACAGTTTTCCGTGTGCCTTCGTGTCTAAAACTTTGAAGAATGTGCAGTTCATGTTCGTCAGACACGACGCCCACCACCCCCCATTGCGCCCACCCTATGATGGACCGTTCAGAGTGTTGGAAACAAGGGATAAGCATTTTGTGCTAGACTTGGGGGGTAGATGGGAGAAAATTGGTATAGACAGACTCAAACCCACCTTTGTAGTAGCGGATGAGCAAGTGCTGTTGGCTGGGGCCCCTCGGCGTGGAAGACCCCCACGGAGAACTCCCCAGGGAAACGATTCACCAGAGCAGCCACACGGGCAGAATGAAGTCCCCCCCCCCCCTCACCACGGCTCACCCGCAGTCAGACACGCTCCCAGCAGCCCCCCACCGGCACAGCAGCGCCAAGGAGGCGGTAAACCCCAGTTATAGCAGATATGGGAGGAGACTGAAGCAAAAAGTGAGTGTGGACTAATGTCTGTCTTAGATGCTGGGGGTGGGGGGACCTTGGGGAAGTCAGGTTATTTAGCACCTCAGACAGAGACAGGGAATAAGCATGGGAGAACAATGCCCAAGAAGGACAGAGGGGGTTGAATGCAGTGTAGTGTAAATATCATGCTGTGTGAAGTGAAGTGCCATGAAACTTGTGAAGTGTGACTTGGGATATAGAGAGGAGAGCTTGCTGTAACCATTCAGTCCATTCTGTGCTTGTCAGATGTGAGTGTGTAATAAATCGTCTGTCATGAATCTGCCTCTTCATTTACGCACTCCACAATATCAACAATCTAAGAAAATATCTCAAAATATAAAATAACAACACCATCTAAGCACAAGAGAAAACAAGGTCTACCTTGGCTAAATAAACAATTTTGGAATCTCATGAAAAAAAGGGACTTGGCTCTTAAAAAATTGCTAAAAGCTGATTTAAGTACAGATAGACTGATTTTTAAATGTCTCAGAAATGAAGTCACCATGCAGCTCTGTAAAGCAAATGCAAATTTCTTCTTAGACATAATCAAAAATGCAAAAGGGAACAACAGAAAACACTGGAAATGTACTGAAAAACTCACAGGAAAAAATGCAAAAAAAGTGAAGTCATACAACTCAATTTGAATGGAAAACTTCACTCAGATAGCTTAGTTATAGCCAGCAATTTTAATAAGTATTTTATCAAATCAGTACAAGAACTGGGTCTGAATTTTACCCAAACATACCTGCACCAAATTAAAATAAATCATGAAACTCATCTAAACCTTAAACCCAAAAAATGAGGTAAAACTTAACACAATTTTATCATCTCTATTAAGTTCCAGAGCTTAGGATGTTCATGGACTAGACACTGTGTTCCTGAAAAAACATAAAGATACTTTAGTAATTCCAATTACAGAACTAATAATCAATACATGAAAATATCTTTCTGATGCATTGAAGCCTGCCATTGTAACCCTCATACACAAAGCTGGAGACAAACAGGAAATTAGTAATTATAGGCCGACAAGTACACTTCCTGTTTTCAATTCAATTCAATTCAATTCAACTTTATTTATATAGCGCCATTTCACAACAACAGTCATCTCATAGCACTATCAACTGTAGGGAGGACCCCCACAGTTGCAGAAAGACCCCAGCAATCAGGCGATCCCCTGTGAGCAAGCACTTGGCGACTGTGGAGAGGAAAAACTCCCTTTTAACAGGAAGAAACCTCCAGCAGAACCAGGCTCAGGGAGGGGCAGTCATCTGCTGCGACTGGCTGGGGGGTGAGGGGATAGAGAAGAAGAAAAGAACAGACATGTAGAGAGCAAACAGCACGATGGGGACTCAATCTATGGGAGAGAACAAACAAATGTTAATGACCAGCAAAAAAAAAATATTTCATAGAGAGTGAGGAAAGGAGTGAGGCCCAGTGCATTACTGGAGGTCCCCCGGCTGACTAAACCTATTAGCAGCATAACTAAGGGAGGGTTCAGAAAACACATGATCCCTCCCTAATTGTAGGCTATATCAAAAAGGTAGGTTTTAGCCCTATTCTTAAAAACAGAGATCGAGTCTGACTCCCGAATCCAGATTGGCAGCTGATTCCACAGGAGAGGAGCTTGATAACTGAAGGCTCTGCCTCCCATTGTACTTTTGGAGATTCTAGGTATTACAAGTAAACCTGCATTTTGGGAGCGTAGTGCTCTGTTAGGATGATACGGTAGTATCAGATCTTTTAAATAAAAAGGAGCCTGATTGTTTAGAGCTTTGTAAGTAAGAAGAAGGATTTTAAACTTAATTCTAAACTCTATGGGAAGCCAATGAAGGGAGGCCAGAACCGGAGAGATATGATCTCTCTTTCTAGTACCTGTTAAAACTCTTGCTGCAGCATTTTGGATCAGCTGAAGACTTTTTAAAGATGTTTTAGGACAATCTGATAATAAAGAATTACAATAATCTAATCTCGAGCTAACAAAAGCGTGGATCAGCTTCTCAGCATCACTCTGAGACAAGATGCTCCTAATCTTGGCAATATTACGCAAATGATAGAAGGCAGTCTTAGAAACAAATTTAATATGTGAATTGAAGGACAAATCCTGATCAAAAATAACTCCAAGGTTCCTCACAGAGCTATTAAGAGAAAGAGTAACTGCATCCAAACTGAAAGTTTGATTTGGAAAGGAATTTCTAAGGTTTTTTGGACCAACAAGAATGACTTCACCCCCTCATGGATCGTCACCTTATCGTGGTGGGGGGGTTTGCGTGCCCCAGTGATCCCAGGAGCTATGTTGTCCGGGGCAATTTGCCTCTGATAGGGTCTCCCAAGACAAACTGGTCCTGGGTGAAGGGCCAGACGAAGAACGATCCAACAGACTCTCATGATAAATTGTATATCAAGGATTCAGTGTACCCCGCCCGGTATGGGGTTACCGGGGCCCCACCCTGGAGCCAGGCCTGGGGGAGGGGCTCGAAGGCTAGCGTCTGGTGGCCGGGTTTCCACCCATGGGACCCGGCCGGGCTCAGCCCGAAGGAGTTACGTGGGTCCGCCCTCCAGTAGGTTCACCACCTGCAGGAGGGATCATGGAAGTCCGGTGCTATGTGGATTAGGTGGCAGTCAAAGGCGGAGACCTTGGCGGACTGATCCCAAGCTTTCTAAACTGGCTTTTGGTACGTGGAATGTCACCTCTCTGGTGGGGAAGGAGCCTGAGCTGGTGTACGAGATTGAGCGATACCGGCTAGATATAGTCGGCCTCACCTCAACACACAGCTCCGGTTCCGGAACCAGTCTCCTGGAGAGGGGCTGGAGCTTGGCCTTTTCTGGAGTTGCCCCGGGCGAGAGGCGACGAGCAGGGGTAGGTATTCTTGTATCGCCCCACCTTGCTGCCTCTATATTGGAGTTTTCCCCGGTGGACGAAAGGGTTGCTTCCCTGCGCCTTCGGGTTGGGAAACGGGTCCTGACCATCATTTGTGCCTATGCACCAAATGATGTTTCAGAGTACCCACCCTTTTTGGAGTCTGTGACTGGGGTGCTGGAGGGTGCTCCTCCTGGAGACTCCATTGTCCTACTGGGGGACTTCAATGCGCACGTGGGCAACGACAGTGAAACCTGGAGGGGGGTGATTGGGAGGAACGGCCTGCCCGATCTGAACCCGAGTGGTGTTCAGTTATTGGACTTCTGTGCTAACCACAGTCTGTCTATAACGAACACCATGTTCAAGCATAAGGGTGTCCATATGTGCACCTGGCACCAGGACACCCTAGGCCGCAGGTCGATGATCGATTTTGTTATCGTATCATCAGACCTGCGACCGTATGTCTTGGACACCCGAGTAAAGAGAGGTGCAGAGCTGTCAACTGATCACCACCTGGTGGTGAGTTGGATCCGATGGCAGGGGAGGAAGCCATTCAGACCTGGTAGACCCAAACGTATAGTGAGGGTGTGCTGGGAGCGTCTGGCTGAGGCCCCTGTCCGGGAGGTCTTCAACTCCCACCTCCGGAAGAACTTCAACCACATTCCGAGGGAGTCTGGAGACATGGAGTCTGAATGGGCCATGTTCTCCACCTCTGTTGTTGAAGCGGCAGCCCAGAGCTGCGGCCGCAAGGTGGTCGGTGCATCTCGTGGTGGCAACCCCCGAACCAAGTGGTGGACACCAGTGGTGAGGGGGGCCATTAAGCTGAAGAAGGAGTCCTATCAAGCTTGGTTGGCTTGTGGGACTCCCGAAGCAGCTGAGGTGTACCGGCAGGCCAAGCGGAGTGCAGCTCGGGTGGTTGCTGAAGCAAAAACCCGGGTATGGGAGGAGTTCGGTGAGGCCATGGAACAAGACTTTCGGTCGGCTTCAAAGAGATTCTGGCAAACTGTTCGGCGGCTCAGGAGGGGAAAGCAGCTCCCCGTCCACACTGTGTATGGTGCGGATGGGACACTGTTGACTTCAACTGGGGATATCGTCGGGCGGTGGAAGGAATACTTCGAGGATCTCCTCAATCCCACTGATACGCCTTCCACAGAGGAAGCAGGGTTTGGGGACGAGGGGGATGACTCGCCTATCACAGGGGCTGAGGTCGCCAAGGTGGTTAAAAATCTCCTTGGTGGCCGGGCCCCGGGGGTGGACGAGATTCGCCCCGAGTACCTCAAGGCCCTGGATGTTGTTGGGTTGTCATGGTTGACACGCCTCTGCAACATTGCGTGGAGGTCGGGGGCAGTGCCTTTGGCATGGCAAACCGGGGTGGTGGTTCCTCTCTTCAAAAAAGGGGACCGGAGGGTGTGCTCCAACTTTAGAGGGATCACACTCCTCAGCCTCCCTGGGAAGGTCTATGCCAAGGTACTGGAGAGGAGAGTCCGGCCGTTGGTCGAACCTCGGATTCAGGAGGAGCAATGTGGTTTTCGTCCTGGCCGTGGCACATCGGACCAGCTCTTTACCCTCTCGAGAATTCTTGAGGGTTCGTGGGAGTTTGCCCAACCAGTTTACATGTGTTTTGTGGACTTGGAGAAGGCATTTGACCGCGTCCCTCGTGGATTTTTGTGGGGGGTGCTTCGGGAGTATGGGGTATCGGGCTTGTTGTTACGAGCTATTCGGTCTCTGTACGACCGTTGTGAGAGTTTAGTTCGCATTGCCAACACTCGGTCAGAGTCATTCCCAGTGAGAGTTGGACTCCGCCAGGGCTGCCCTTTGTCACCGGTCCTGTTCATAATTTTTATGGACAGGATTTCTAGGCGCAGCCAGGGAATGGAGGGTGTCATGCTTGGTGACCACAGGATCTCATCTCTGTTGTTTGCAGATGATGTTGTCCTGTTGGCTTCATCCAGCAATGACCTACAGCTCTTGCTGGGACGGTTTGCCGCTGAGTGTGAAGCGGCTGGGATGAGAATCAGCACCTCCAAGTCCGAGTCCATGGTCCTCAGCCGGAAAAAGGTGGATTGTCCTCTCCGGGTTGGGGACAGGCTCCTGCCCCAAGTGGAGGAGTTTAAGTATCTTGGGGTCTTGTTCACGAGTGAGGGGAAAATGGAGCGAGAGATCGACAGACGGATTGGAGCAGCATCTGCAGTGATGCGGACGTTGTACCGGTCTGTTGTGGTGAAGAGGGAGCTTAGTTCTAAGGCAAAGCTGTCGATTTACCAGTCAATCTACGTTCCTACTCTCACCTATGGTCACGAGCTTTGGGTAATGACCGAAAGAACGAGATCGCGGATACAAGCGGCTGAAATGAGCTTTCTCCGTAGGATTGCTGGACTCACCCTCAGAGATAGGGTGAGGAGCTCAGTCATCCGGGAGAGGCTCAGAGTAGAACCGCTGCTCCTCCACATTGAAAGGAGTCAGTTGAGGTGGTATGGGCATCTGATTAGGATGCCTCCTGGACGCCTCCCACTTGAGGTGTTTCAGGCACGTCCCACTGGGAGGAGACCCCGGGGCAGACCCAGGACTCGGTGGAGAGACTATGTCTCCCAGCTAGTCTGGGAACGCCTTGGTATCCCCTCTGAAGAGCTGGAGCAGGTGGCTGGGGAGAGGGAAGTCTGGGCTTCTCTGCTTGAACTGCTGCCTCCGCGACCCGGACCTCCGGAAAAGCGGTAGAAGATGGATGGATGGATGGAAGAATGACTTCAGTCTTATCTGAATTTAATAGCAGGAAATTACAAGTCATCCAAACTTTGATTTCCTTAAGACAGGCTTCTAACTTGGCTAATTGATTAGTATCATCTGGCTTCATTGACAGGTATAATTGTGTGTCATCTGCATAACAGTGAAAATGTATACAGTGCTTTCTAATAATGTTGCCTAACGGAAGCATATATAAACTAAAAAGAGTAGGGCCAAGCACAGATCCCTGTGGAACTCCATGACTAAGCTTTGAGCTGAGAGAAAACTCATCATTTACATGAACAAACTGGAACCTATCAGATAAATAAGATCTAAACCACTGCAACGAAGTTCCATTAAGTCCAACATAGTGTTCTAATCTATCAAGTAGAATATTATGATCAATAGTATCAAAAGCTGCACTAAGATCTAAAAGGACAAGTACAGAAACTAGTCCATTATCAGATGCAATGAGGAGGTCGTTAGTGACCTTCGCTAAGGCTGTTTCAGTGCTATGATGGATTCTAAACCCAGATTGAAACTCCTCAAATAAACCATTTCCCTGCAGGTGGTCAAATAATTGCATAGCAACAACTCTTTCTAAGATTTTTGAAATGAAAGGGAGATTAGAGATTGGTCTATAGTTAGCTAAAGCTCCTGGATCTAGCGTTGGCTTTTTGAGTAAGGGTTTAATTACAGCCGTTTTAAAAGCCTGCGGTACATGGCCTAAAGTTAATGAAGAATTGATTATATGAAGAATAAAGCTACCAATAAGTGGGAAGACTTCTTTAAATAACCTGGTAGGAATAGGGTCTAAAAGACAAGTTGAAGGTTTGGATGAGGAAACTATTTTGTCTAACTCACAAAGGTCGATTGGAGTAAACTCATCAAGACAGACATCAATAGAAGGAGTTGTAGTAGTTACAGTATTTAAGTTAACTGTGGGAAGAATCTGATTGATTTTATCTCTGATGGATGAAATTTTATTATTGAAAAAGTTCATAAAGTCCTGACTAGTAAGCTCTAAGGGGATGCTAGGATTGACAGAGTCCTGACTCTTTGTCAACCTGGCTACAGTACTGAAAAGAAACCTGGGATTATTCTTGTTCTCTTCTATTAATGCAGAGTAATAACTCGTTCTAGCTTTTCTAAGAGATTTTTTATAAATTAAAAGATGATTTCTCCAAGCTAAATAGATTTCATCTAAATTAGTAGAGCGCCATTTTCTTTCTAATTGACGAGTCTTCTGTTTTAAGCTACGAGTTTCTGTGTTGAACCAAGGAGTTAAAAATCTCTGATTAGACTTTTTCTTTTTTAAGGGGGCCACCAAGTCTAGAGCCTGATGTAGAGAAGCTGAAACACTATCCACCATGTTATCAATTACAGAAGGAGCAAGCTGTCTATAGCTTATTTCCGTTGTGTTGACACATGGCATAGAGGAAACAATCTGCATAAATTTGGAAACAGCATCATCTGAGAGGCATCTACTGTGATAATATTTTTCTTTAGGAGCCAAATAGTCAGAAATAGTAAAATCAAAGGTTAACAGACAATGGTCTGACAGTACAGGGTTATGAGGAGACACTACCAGATTTTCTATTTCTATGCCATATGTCAGAACAAGGTCCAATGTATGGTGGAGGTAATGAGTAGAATTTCCTACTTTCTGAGAAAACCCAATCGAGTCTAATATTGAATTAAAAGCCACATTAAGGCAGTCACTATCTACATCCACATGTATATTAAAGTCCCCTACTATAATTATTCTATCAGATTTCAGCACTAAATCAGCTAAGAAATCAGCAAATTCGGATAAAAATTCTGAATAGGTTGATGGGGGACGATAAACTATGGCAAATAAAATTGGGTTTAACCTGGAATTGCTAAA
The DNA here is from genome assembly GCA_020510985.1 of Pholidichthys leucotaenia. Lineage (NCBI taxonomy): Eukaryota > Metazoa > Chordata > Actinopteri > Cichliformes > Pholidichthyidae > Pholidichthys > Pholidichthys leucotaenia. The sequence continues at coordinate 222,541,249 of CM035838.1, read as the reverse complement.
GTGCCCAATACTGAGGACCAGGCCCTCAAAGGAATTATAACATGTTTTTTGCTTTACATTAACTAGTAATTTGGAATGGTAAATTGCTGCTACTCCTCCTCCATGACCAGAACTTCTGGGATTTTGACAGTTTAAATAACCAGAGGGAGTTGATTCATTTAAACCAACATAATCCTCTTGTCCTAACCAAGTCTCTGTAAGGGAAATTAAATCAATCTGATGATCAATTAACAGATCATGGACTAACAGAGACTTGGGAGTTAGAGACCTAATATTTAATAAACCACATTTAATTTTTAAATTATGAGGAGGAACAGAGGCCAAATCATTCAATTTAGAGGCTTTATGTTTAATTTGAGTTTTACCAATATTTTGCTTTATCACTTTGGGATGCTTATACATTATATTTTTATTCACTTTGGAGGGAGCAGACAACGATTCTCTGATGGGGAAGACAGGGGCTAAGCTGAGGGGTGGCGGATGAAGAGGAGCTGCAGAGAGGCGTGTAAGACTGCGACTCTGCTTCCTGGTCCCAACTCTGAGTAGTCATGGTTTTGGAAATTTGGATAAAAAAGATGCCAGATTGTTAGATAAATGAGAAGCACCATCCAAAGTGGGATGAATGCTGTCTCGTCTCATAAGACCAGGTTTTCCCCAAAAAGAGCTCCAATTGTCAATGTAGCCCACGTCATTTTTAGGACACCACACAAAAGCCATCACAAAAGCCGTTTTGTCAAAAGCCATCGAAAAGGTGGTAGTAGACCAACTGGTAGAACATCTCGAATCTGCTCAGCTGCTGCATCCCATGCAGTTTGGTTTCAGGCTGAACCACTCAATGGAGAATGCATGTTGTTACTTTATTGAAATGATTAAAGAAAATCTGGACAAAGGGGGAGTGGTAGGATCTTCTTAGACTTGCATAAAGCCTTTGATATTGTCAATCACTCAGTCCTTCTTTCCAAACTATTAGGATATAAACTGTCCATGAACAGCCTTAGTTGGTTAAAATCTTATCCATCTGGTCTCTCCCAGTGTGTGCACATAAATGATACTGCATCCCAATCAAAGGCATGCACCATGGGAGTACTATAAGGTTCAATTTTAGGCCCACTGCTGTTTACTTTGTATATTGATTTGCCATCAGTATGTGAAAATGACATAAAATTTCAGATGCATGCAGATGACACAGGCATCTACACACATGGGAAGGGTTCCAACAAGTAGCTGACAAATTAATGATAGCAATGGATAAAGTGTCAAAATGGTTTGATCAATCATGTCTCACTCTGAGCGTAGGGAAAACAGCTACCGGATACTTTACTAACAAACAAAATCATACGCACTATCCAAGTATAACTGTAAATGGAGCAAATATAGAAAATTAAACAAAGTTTAAGTATTTGGGAGTCATATTAGATCCCACGCTCAGCTTTAAAAAGAACATAAAATGGATGAGTCACACTCTGAAATATAACCTTGAAAACTTTCATTGCATCAGAAACTCACTTACTCTAAGAGGATCAAAAACCTTTCTGAATGCCATGATTTTAATACATCTCTCCTATGGCATCTTATGCTGGTCAAAAGCCAATACTACGATTCTGAAACCCTTGGAATCCTTGTATAAGCAATCCATTCAACATTCTGGATAAGAAGACACAACAGTATCACCATTGTGGTATTCTTGTCAAACACAAGATGTTAAGCTTTGAAAATATGATCATGTGTGCAAATATACGGTTGGTCTTTAAAATTATCCATGGTTCTGCACCCTCATCTCTTAAGACTTTCGTGTACTTAACTTCTGAACAAAATACCAGAATAACAAGGACTTCCTCTAGGTGGCATTGTTGCATCCCCCTACGTAAAACTGCTTTTGGACAATCAGCTTTCTCATACAAAGCTTTAACCAATGGAACAACCACTGCAGACCAGAACAGATTACAAAGACTTTTCCACAGAGACTAAAAAAAATGGATTTTAAGTAATCAATCCTGCCAGCATGGACCCCCCCCCCCCCCAAATGGGATTTGAAATTGTACTCTTAAATTGTTTTTATGTGTGCCATCTCTCTTATTTTTTTTTACCTTTTAAACTTACTCCCTGCTTGTTTCAGGGACAACAGTTTCTGAAACCCGACCTGGATTGCTTTCTATATGTTCAGTTTTTTTCTTTTAATATCTTCCTGCCTACCTCAGGGACTACAGATGAAAATTAGTGAGAATGCTATAATTGGGTACAGAGCATCTTTACCTTGTGTTTAATGTTTTGTTGTTTTTTTTCTGTACATGGTCCCTGACAAATAAACCAATAAACTAAACTCAACATAATGATTGGCAACAAGGAGAAAAATTTGACTTTCGTAGGAAAATTTATAGTTTTCCTGATGTATGGACGCATTGTTGGTAACTGTTCCACTGTTCCTCGCCACGCCAGGTGAGCCACCCATTCCTTGGATTTGTTGGCGCTGACTGTTTGATGAGCACCATCAGCCTGGCTAATACTAGTGAGGCTAGGCTGTGTGCCATGCTGATTCGTAGCCTCGGTGGCAAGGGATGACACGTCTTCAGAACATTGGGACCAGCAGATACCTACAACGAATATATCGCATTGCTAGCCATATATTTTGTGAACCCCGAGGCTTTGATGGCTAGATGAGTCAAGTTTTGCCAGTGCCGACAGCGAGCGGGTGAGTCAGTCCAGCAAATTGTAGCTGACCTCCACTGTTTGGCTTGTGCATGTGAGTATGGAGACTGGGAAGAGGAAATGGTACAAGACAAGTTGGTGGAGTACACTACAAATACGAAGCTGTGAGAGAAGTTAATGATGGCACCAAATGGCCTGACGCTGGCCAAAGCACTGAAGATAGCATCTCAGCTAGAGCTAGAAGAGGGTGCCCAGTTAGCATCGCAGCTAACGGGCCCCTCCCTGTGCTCCCCACAGTAAGCTCTGCTGGTACAGATGATTGCCCCAGTTGCTGGTTGAACCGGTTGCTGAGCCCATTGACCCCACGTCTCCTCAGGAGGGCCCCGAGGTAGATGCTGTGGGACAGCAGGGCACCACAGCACACCGACCCAGTGGTAAACTCAGTTTGGCTGACGACGGCTCGAGTCTGCTGCACTCAGACATGGACGTAGCCACTCCCTGCCTCGCACCTCATGCCGAGCAGAACCCAGTAGAACCGGAGCAGCTGCAGGAGCCCCAGACTGCATCCATGCAGGAACTGGAGCTGCCACAGGAGTTCCAGACTGCACCCACATGGGACCCGGAGCTGGCTCTCTTGCAGCATGAGCGTTCTCGAGTTGCTGCCTCATCACAGCAGATCCGGTCCACAGTCACGCAGGACCCGGAAGAAGGTAGGACCTGCCCCATCAGCAACAAGACTGACTGCCTCCATGTCTGCCACCGGATGATCCACCAGATGATACCCTAGTAATGGCGTGTTTCCCTGGCAGCCGGACAGAAGAATGACAGAAGCGCCTCAGGCAGCACGAGAGATGTCGAGCTACCACCTCACTGGTCCACAGTCAAGCAGAATGTGGAGAGAGAGCATAATTTCAATTCAGATCCTCGCCTTGCATAAGCCTCACGGAGCCGCCATACAGCTGCAGGAGAGAGTCCGTGGCCAAGCAGGACCCTGATGAATGATGCCAACCCAAAGCGCATCCTGCTGCTGGTGAGAATGTCACACCACCGCAACCACAACCAGTATCAGAGGAGAGGGAACATAATCCGGACTCGTCTCAGATCCTCACCTGGCATAAGCCTCATGGAGCTGCCGTACAGTTGCAGGAGAAAGAGTCCGTGGCTAAGCAGGACCCCAGTGAATGACGTCAACCCAGAGCGCGTCCTGCCGCTGGCAATAATGTCACACTGCAGCCAGCATCGGGGACAAGAGAGCAGCAGTAGCATCGCAGGAAGCTGACTAGGTCCGGACTCACGGGGCTCAATTGGGTTTGGGTCTATCAATCCGAATGCCAAGACTTGCAGTTGTTCCTTTCCTCGCCGATGCAGATCATGGTGCAATTGAGACCAGCCACCTTCCACATGGCCGATGATTCCTGATGGTACGCCAGCTGCCTGTGGAAGGTAAGATCAACAGCCACCCCAGATCAAGACGCAATGCTGGTGCCGACAAGCCAGTGTGGGACCTGGACTGGGACTTTGCTGACGGGTGAGTCATAATTGTAGCGAGATAGTACCCAGGTCTGTTACGGCCGGCACCTCTTGGGCCACGCCCACCACGGGCTCGCCTGAGGCCCCTGAGGCTGGACAGTAAGAAAATGACTCCATTTTTGAAATGTTTAAACAGAGCATGGTTGGTAACAGTGGCAGAATAATCCACTCAGCCATGCAGGGTCTTACGACAGTCTACCCAGTTGTCCAAATTCATAGCAATAGGTTATGGTGTATGGAACCTTGAGGAATTGACGGTTTGGATCTAGTTGCTAATACTACCATATTGTGCCTTAACATCAAGCAAATATGTATACCATGTCATTGGTAACCTAATGTGCTTTATCATCATACAGTAATGTGTTTACCATAATGCTTATATTAGCCACAACACTGGTAACAGTATCCTGCCATATATGTCAGGGGGTGGAAGTATTTTATTGTGTTTATTGGGTTTTAAATAGTTTTAAGTTTATGTTGCATGTTTTATTGCATGTTTTGTAGTTTTTGTATTTTAATCCATGTGTTTTTAGTTAGAAATGTTTGTCTACTTCTACCCTGTGCTTCCCCTAATTACTAAGCAGCACCTGTGTTGATTGGGGATGTGCGGCACCTGTGACTGCACATGGTATAAAAGGTGCTTTGGCAGTCCAGAGGAAAAGCCCTGCTTGAGGAGAGAGACCTGCTTGAGGAGAACCCTGCCTGAGGAGAGGGCCCCGGGTGGGGGCTCTGCTAGATGAGAGCTTAGCCTGGAGGAGAGAGCCCGGCCAGAGGAGGGCCTGCTTGGAGGAGAGCCCTGCCTGCTGGAAAGCCAGCCAAATGAAAGCCCTGCTGGATGAGAGGAGGCTGCTAATGGCAGAGAAAACAGCAGAAGGAGGGCATGACTGACGAGGAGGAGCAGTAACAGCCAGGACCACCATAATGCCTGCATTTGGAGGAGGACACTTCTGCGTGGAGCAGTTGGGGGTGCTGCAGGTAAAGGATAGAAACAGGCAGAGTGAGGAGCTCTGCCTGGGCTGTAAGTATCTGGTTCCCAGATAGCAGCACCCCATGATGATGATGATGATGATGATGTTGATGACCACAGAAATCTGGATATACTGTCATGAACTGCTGCCTCTCTGAGGCAGCAGAGAGAGGAAGACAGATTCAGGTGCAGGATTACACCACAGACATATTTATTTAAGTAAAGGGTTCAGTCCTAAAAATGTGCAGACATACAAAAAATGCAAACAAGAATAAACTTACAGTGACGTAACGTGTTGCAGGACAACCACGGCGTAATGTGGCAGAGCTTAATCATGGAGGAAACCACGCCATAACGTGGCAGCAACAAACAATAATCCAGCAATGACAAACACATAACGAACTGACTAAATACACACACAAATGACCATGTGATTGGATGCACCTGAGCAAGGGAGCAGGGCAGTAATCACAGAAAAGAAAGAACAGCTTAATGTCAAGAGAGGGGGTGTGGTCAGACCGGCAGGCTGACAGGCAGCGCCCACACAAGTGCAGGCCTAAGGAAGCTGTCTCACAGCTGTTGGCCAGAAAGCAGTGTAAACAAATACAGCACAGCAACCTCAGAAACAACCTAGGAATGGATGCAAAATAAGATATGCAAGACAAAGGTAAACTAAACAGTAACCAGGAAACAGGGAAGACAATATGAAACTCAAAAGGCAAAATAATACACAGATAAATATGTACACAGAAACCCCCATGGTACTGAGCCTGGGAGAATCCCGGCTCAGTACCAAAAACACAAAATACACAGGAGGAGGTCAAGGAACCGAGCCTGAAGGACAAACCGGCTCGGTTCATGACAATATTCATGACAAGTGTCTTCCCCTGTACAGGTTACATGAGGGCGTCGGTGTCGTGGTGGCAGACGGCACATGGCCTGAAAGAGTGGATCCTCTTCCTCAGCTTTTAAGGACGTTTGGTTTTTTATAGCCCACTTTTAATCTTTTAGCTTAATTTAACTTAATTTTAATTGTTTTGTTTTAGCTTAGGCTTTTTATTTAAGTGGGCATTTATTTGTACATATTTTATTGTAATAAAATTCCTTTAAAAACCCTTATTTTAAAGTTTCTCCTCTGATTGCTACCTGTGACTCTTCACCTGGTTTTGAAAGAACCTTGTAAAGTTATGTTTTTAATGAACATCGACTATATTTTACATATATATGTGTACAAAACACGGTCATATCACCTGCCGATAGTCACGCCATGCATGTCTGTTACCTAGTTCTGTGCTACATTACGTGAAATGGCTCTGGTCATGTTTATGCTGTGCTTATGCCACTGCATCGCCACACCTTGCTAAGGCAAAACCATCACCAGGAGTTCTGTTTTTTTTCCAAGGGAGAGGTAAATGTGGCATGCTGCTAATACCACCTTAAGTGCCACGGATGTGGGGATGCATTTACGTGATGTCACCGCGCCGTGGGTACACTAAGGGGCTAACGGTGGGAGACGTGGTCTTTGGTGCTCCGCCTCTAGCCTGCACCTCGCTACTGGTAGCTTGTTCCTACATGTTCCACGTGTTGCTAGCTTCTTTATTAAAGCTAACCCTCAGCACAGAGAAAGTGTCTGCTGGTCTCATTATCCAGACATAACAGTTCTTCTCGTGTATGATTGTGTGTTTTTGTGACCTGCCAGGGGGCTACAGATGCACATTATTGTATTGCTAAATCTGCTATGCTTACATTTGTATGAATGTTCATGTTTGGAAATGAGATTTGGTTCTCAAACATTTTACCTGGTAAAAATAAGGTAAAAAAAAATAGTATGTCATGTCCCTTTCAAATAAACATTAAACTTAAACATACATTTGCAGCTTTTCCTCATAAATTTGTATTTTTTTTTCTCAAAAAATGCATCTTTTTCTAATAAATTTGCAGCTTTTCCTGATAAATTTTCAGTTTTTCCTCATAAATCTGTAGCTTTTCCCCCCTCAAAGTTTCAGCTTTTGCTTGTAAATTTGCAACTTTTATCATACATTTATAACTGTTTTTTTTTTTTTTTTCAAATTTGCTGTTTTTGCACATCCATTTGCAACTTCTTCCGCTTAACTTTTTTTTTTTTTTGTATACTTTAATTAATCCCAGAGGGAAATTCAGGGCATCCACGTGGGTGAATGAGGCAGCCACGGAGCAGCGCCAATCCCTTTACACCTAGGGCCACTTTAGAGTCTCCAATTAACCAAACTTGCATGTTTTTGGCCTGTGGGAGGAAACCCATGCAGACACGGGGAGAACATGCAAACTCCACACAGAAGGGTCACCCATGGTCAGGGGGTGGAATCGAACCCAGGATCTTCTTACTGTGCTGCCACAGTGCTAACCACTTCTCCTTGCTACCCTTTTTCACAAATTTTCTTTTTTCCCCTCACAAAGCTTTTTTAAAGAAAAAAAAATCATAAATGTGCTTCTTTTTTGCAATTTTGCTACTTCTTTCCAAATACATTTGCTGCTTTTTCTTTTAAACTTTCACCTTTTTTCTCGTGAATTTTCAACATTTTTCTTGTAACTTGGTGACTTTTTCCTAGTAAATTTGCATATTTCGTCATCCTAAATTTGCAGCTTTGTCATATATTTTCCCCTTTTCTTCCCTTGTAAACAACTTTTTTCTTGCACATCTGCAACTTTTTTGTTGTAAAATTGTCCCGCTTGTATAGCTAGTTAAATTTTTATTATATGCAATAGTTAATTTGTGACTTTTTTTCCTCAAATTTGCAGCTTCTCTTGTACAGAGGTGTGAAAAAGTGTTTGCCCCTTCCTGATTTCTTATTTTTTTGTATGTTTGTCACACTTAAATGTTTCAGATCATCAAACAAATTTAAATATTAGACAAACATACTACAAGTAAACACAAAATGCAGATTTTAAATGAGGGTGTTTATTATTAAGGGAAAAAAAAACAATCCAAACTTACATGGCCCTGTGTGAAAAAGTGATTGCCCCCCCAACATTAAAACAAATTAACTGTGGTTTATCACATCTTTGGAAAGCTGAGTTTAATTTCTCTAGCTACACCCAGGCCTGATTACTGTCACACCTGTTCTAAATCAAGAAATCACTTAAATAGGACCTGCCTGACAAAGTGAAGTAGACCAACAGATCCTCAAATGCTAGACATCATGCTGCCATCCAAAGAAATTCAGGGACAAATGAGAAACAAAGTAATTGAGATCTATCAGTCAGGAAAAATGTTATAAATGTCATATTGATAGAATGACCAGCTCACGTGCAGGAAACCACACCAGAGAAAACACTCACGACACAGAGAAACAGTGTTTAAACGGTTTATTAATTTCAAAAACAAAAAGCACAGTTAAAGAAAATGTCCCTCGCCAGAAGAAGACTCAGCCTGTGGGGAGAGAGGAGAGCAATTAGTGGAGGATGGCAGCTAAGGAAGTGGGCAGTCAAATTGCCACTGATGTGAGCCGAGCAGAGAACCTGACAGAGGGAGACCCAGCAGTAATAGACGAACCAGCAGGAAGAAGCTGGCAGGAAGAGGTAGAGAAGGAGCTGGGTGGTGTCTGACTGGGTGGAGAAAGGTTGCTGAAACAGGATGAGGATGATGGGGCAGGTGAACGCACACCAATCCCCGAAGACGCACCATACAGATGGCAGAAATCCAACGACCCAGTGCCGAGGCCTCCACTTGGTGGTCCTTTATGCGCTGGCAAGGCAGAAGTGGCAGGTGCGTCCAATCACGCAGGTGTAGTGATTGCCTGTGAGGTCGGAGAAACTCTTCTCAGGAAGGAGGGGGTGCGTGCGCAACTGAACATAACAATAAAGCCATTTCTAAAGCTTTGGGACTCCAGAAAACCACAGTGAGAGCCATTTTCCACAAATGGCAAAAAAAATGGAACAGTGGTGAACCTTCCCAGGAGTGGCCGGCTGACCAAAATTACTCCAAGAGCACAGCGATGGCTCTTCCAAGAGGTCACAAAAGACTCCACAACAACATCCAAAGAACTGCAAGCCTCACTTGCCTCACTTAAGGTCAGTGTTCATGACTCCACCATAAGAAAGAGACTGGGCAAAAATGGCCAGCATGGCAGAGTTCCAAGACGAAAACCACTGCTTAGCAAAAAGAACATAAAGGCTCGTCTCAGTTTTACCAGAAAACATCTTTATGATCCACAAGACTTTTGGGAAAATACTCTGTAGACTGATGAGACAAAAATTGAACTTTTTGGAAGGTGTGTGTCCCATTACATCTGACGTAAAAGTAACAGCATTTCAGAAAATTAACATCATACCAACAGTAAAATATAGTGGTGGTAGTGTGATGGTCTGGGGCTGTTTTGCTGCTTCAGGACCTGGAAGACTTGCTTTGGTAAATGGAACCATGAATTCTGTTGTCAACCACAAAATCCTGAAGGAGAATGTCCAACCATCTGTTCGTGACCTCAAGCTGAAGCACACATGGGTTCTGCAGCAGGACAATGATCCAAAGCACACCAGCAAGTCCACGTCTGAATGGCTTAAGAAAAACAAAATGAAGACTTTGAAGCAGCCTAGTCAAAGTCCTGACTAATCTGATTGAGATGCTGTGGCATGACCTTGAAAAGGCGGTTCATGCTCGAAAACCCTCCAGTGTGGCTGAATTACAACAATTCTGCAAAGATGAGTGGGCCAAAATTCCTCCACAGCGCTGTAAAAGACTCATTGCCAGTTATTGCAAATGCTTGATTGCAGTTGTTGCTGCTAAGGGTAGCCCAACCAGTTATTTAGGGGGCAATCACTTTTTCACACAGGGCCATGTAGGTTTGTTTTTTTTTTCTCCTTAACAAACACCTTCATTTAAAATCTGAATTTTGTGTTTACTTGTAGCATCTTTGTCTGATATTTAAATTTGTTTGATGATCTGAAACATTTAAGTGTGACAAACATACAAAAAAAATGAGAAATCAGGAAGGGGGCAAACACTTTTTCACACCACTGTACATGGAGCTTTTTTCTAATAAATTTGCAGCTTCTTCCTCAAATTTGCAGCTTTTTCCTCATAAATTTTAAAGCTTTTTTCATTAATTTGAAGCAAACACAATCTTGCATAGAGTCCCCAAAAACATAAAAACGGGATGCCAAGATTTCAGGAGGAAAATGTCTTATTTTGTGTGTTGTGAGCAGAGGTGATCTTTTTAATGTTCTCTCGCTGTTCTCATTTCCTCCCACAGTCCAGAGGCTCACAGGTCAGGTGAAAGAAACTCTAAATTGCCTACATGCGTGAATGTGAAGGTGTTTGACTGTCTCTGTGTGTGCTGGCCAAGTGAAAGTCTGTCAGCCTCCACAGCAGCTGGGATGGACTCAGGACCCCCCGTGACCCAGAGCAGGGTGATAGGGCAGGCTGGATTCGATGAGGAGCAGGTATGTAAGAAATGAGATTTAAGTCTATCCTGAAATTCACGAGGTCCGCTGTGGATTCAGTTGTTCTTTTCCTGTTTACATTCAAATTCTCCTGACAGTCTCGGCCGTCATAAAGAAGACAGTGGTGGAGTGTCAGAGTGGCATTTCCAAACATGGCTGAAGGGGTGAAAATTGAAGAATAAAAACACATGCCGCATACAGTCTGTGTCTGTAGGTGTGTTGGTGATTAAGAGCGTTCATCTCTGTTTACCAGAAAAACTTGTAAATAAACCATGTCTACAAAGAAAACTGATGTATGACATGACTTTCAGTGGAAGGATGTAATTGGATCAAAAGAGCACATTTTTACAGAAGCCCTAATTGGTTCCCTATAGGTTGATATTCTATATTTTCACTGTTTTCCGAAGATCTTGACTTATTTATGTCATTCTCTCAAGATAATAACTGAGTTAATGAGAATTTTCTTGAGATGTCATGATAAATGTTTTCCCAAGATAATGAGATAAACTTCTTGTTATCTTGATGTCTTGATGTTATCTAGATGTTTTTCTGAGATAACATGATTAAGTTGTGATCTTGAGATAACAGGCTAATGGCCTATTCATTACAGCAAAATTATCTTTATCTCTGGAAAACAATGTTTTCTTGAGATCAGTTATCTTGAGATAATGAGATAAATAACTAGAGATACAACAGGCTAATAAGGTATTCATTACATGAAAATTACGTTATCTCTGGAAAACAACATTTGTTATCTCATGATCTTGAGAAAATTTTCTAATTATTACCTTAGTAGTTTTTTGAGATAACAACTTAAATAGCATTGAAAATATAATATGAATGTTTGACTAGTTAGGGCTTCGGTAAAAATGTACTCTTTTGATCCAATTACATCCTTCAATGGAAAGTCAAGTCATATCAATTTTCTCATTATCTTGAGATAACAGATGTTTTCCTGAGAACACAATTAAGTTGCCATCTTGAGATAACAATACAACAGGCTAATAGGCTATTCATTACAAGAAAACTATCTCAGGAAAACAACATTTGTCATCACAAGATGAGAAAATCATCTTGTTATCTCAGGAAAACAACAGTTTTTATGTCAAGATGACACCATAAATAACTCCAGATCTCAGGAAAACAGTTAAAGTAAGTATTATGAATGTATGACCTTTTAGGGCTTCCATATTTTGATCAGTTCATTCACATTTTAAATTATTTATTGCTGCAGCAAATATGGTTGTGGTTTTGAAAACCTGAAATACACTGAATGAACTTCCAAATGTATTAAAATAACTTCTGAATATATAGAATTATGAATAAAACTGTATATACTGAATGAACTTCTGAATATATTAAATACATTTCTGAATATGTCGTCCAATATGTCGACCAAAAACATGTAGGTTTAGGGCGCTTGCGCACGCAGCGACCAGCAGCCAGTGGCTTGTCACCAGACTGCAAACCAAGTCTACCTACGGGTACAAATAAGTAACAAAAAAAAAAAAAAAAAAAAAAAAAAAAAAATGGTCCAGTGGTGTAAAGACAATAATCTCTTCCTGAGCACGGGTAAAACCAAGGACATTGTGGTTAACTTCAGGAGAGGACACACACAGCATCCCTCTCTGATCACTGATGGAGCAGCTGTGGAAAGGGTGAGCAGCACCAAGTTCCTGGGGGTGCACATCTCTGAGGACCTCTCCTGGTCTAACAACACCACATCACTGGTGAAGAAGGCTCAAACTCACCTCTATTTCCTCCACAAACTGAGGAGAGCACGAGTCCCATCCCCCATCATGTGCTCATTCTACTGGGGAACCACTGAGAGCATCCTCACCAGCTGTATCACAGTGTGGTATGGAAGATGCACCACCTCCTGCTGGAAGACTCTACAATGCACAGTGAAAGCAGTCGGCAAGATCATCGGTGTCCCTCTGCCCTCCCTCTCAGACATCTACCACACCCGCCTCACCTGCAAAGCCATCAACATCGCAGGCGACACCTCCCACCCCCCACACTCCCTCTTCAGCCTCCTCCCCTCAGGGAGAAGGTACCGTAGTCTTCAGGCCCACCTCACAAGACTGCTAAACACTGTTGTTCACCAGGCCATCAGGACCCTGAACTCTGCCCAATTCCCCCCACCCCCATCCCCTGCCCCTGAACTGTAACACACTCACCCACACAACAACTCTATCTCAGCTGTCTGCACAGAAAGACTTGGCACACCAACAGTACTACATCTGCTTTGTATGTCTTGCACCTTATTGCAACCATTTGTACAAATGCCATACGTGCTGCTGTCTGTTGTTGCAATACTGATCATTCGCAGACCAATCTGTCCCTGTCTGCACCCCTGTTACCACAATGAACTTGCAATTTATTGGTATTACAATTTACTGTACAAAGGATTGTTGTGTCTTTACCATTATTTGAACTATGGGTAGCATTACAGTACATAGATTGTTATTGTTTTCCATCCTTATTCCTACTTGTCTTATATATTGATGCATCAACCCCTTTGGCTCAAATCTATAAAATCACTCTTCACTTTAAAAGAATTGTTTCACCCAAAAATTTGGTCAGGAATTGTTTTTCTTCACCTAAGCACCACAGCTTGAAAACACATTCTGTGGTAAAAAGGATGATAAAATCCTGTTCATGCTAGGAACGGCTTAGACTGCGATTATAAATCCCTGAAGAACACTCCCCAGCCAGACAGCTTTATGCTTCAAGAACTGTTTGAAACAATCCAGGCCAATCAACAAAATTCCTAGTCTTCCTAGGAATTATCCAAAGCCCAACATTTCCCCCCTGTGGACAGCTCAGGAATCTGTCATCTGCTGGTCTGTTTTTTTCTGACTGAACATCAACTCTCTCTCTTCAAGTTTTTAATTTCTCAGGGATTCTCAGGACATTATTTGAAGATATGACCAACCCTGGGGTGAACACTTACGGTTTGAAATGTTTCATTAATCATTGGTTTAAATGTATTGCATGTTTGAAAATGCTTAAACGAACCTTATTCAAATGCATGTTAATTATAGAAGGACAAGTTTATGAAAGTGCATGTTTATTGTAGCAAGAATGAAAATTAGTCATGAATGACTGAAGTTAGTTTAGCTTATATATATATATATATATATATATATATATATATATATATATATATATATATATATATATATATATATATATATATATACTGTATATATACAGTATGTATATATATATATATATATATATATATATTGTGGAAGATGTGAAAATGACGAGGCAGAGTTCTTTCTCAGAGTCAGCTTTATTCACATCTCCATCATTTCACAGCAGAGAAAAAAGAGAGTGAAACAGTAAACTCTCGTCCTTAAATATCAGGGACTTCACACCTCATAGATCACATGTCACACAGACCACCTTGCATAATAAAGACAGTCACAATGCATTTCACCACCTTGCATAATAAAGACAGTCACAATGCATTTCTCTCCATGATATCACTTCCACTGTCTCCCATGCATCCTTTCCTTAATCCCTTAATTGACCCCCCACAGTCTCCAGCCTTGCATACCAAGGCTAAGATTCCTGCCTTTGTTCTGACCTAAAATGTGAGTCACAAAACCGGTCCAACAGGTCCCATGTGTGTTCACCACAATATATATATATATATATATATATATATATATATATATATATATAAGGTGATTCTTTCTTTATTTTTTTTTAAATCAGTATGTGTTTCTTCATATTTGGAGTCAAAGCAAGTCATCTGACTGCTCTCAGCCAATCATCAGCCAGTCTTGGCTGGGTGAAGCCCTCTTTCATTCTATTGGTCAGTTAAAAACTAAGAGCCTCTTTCTTTATTGGACCATAGTTAATTCAAATCTCCTGCGATAGGAGACAGTTGATTCTTCTTACTGTCAGTCAAGTTTTTCCCCTGAAAAACTACTCAGTTTAAGGGAGAAACACCAAAGTTTTTTTGAGTACTGTACTGTCATGTGCCTGCTTTGAATTCTCTCTTTTCTGTAAGTGTCTGAAGAAAGATTTTTCCTTTTATTCTTTTTCTTCTGGTTTGAGCTCAACCTTTTCTTCTATATGGAGTGAAACTCCATGTTCTCAGACATTTTTTTTTTCTATTTTATAATTTGTTAAGCTTTTTCTAATTATTTCTTTAACTCACCGTACTTAAAGTGGACTGATCCTGTTTTTATAGCTCCCATTGGAAACGGCCTATGCCTAAATATCACGACATTTGACGTACTCGGATTTCGTGGCTTAAATAATTTTTTTTATTTTTATCTCTTTGATTCTGTGACTTTGATCAGACTTTGAATGATTTCCAAGGTATCTGGACCCAAGAAAGCCGCTGAAAAATCCTTGTGTTGTCCACATGGCATACTCAGCGGCCAGCAGCCCCTCATCAATGTTGTTGGATCTCAGCTCCTGACGGTTTGTCTCTGGGAAGAAATATCTGCTGGCAGATATTCTCAGGTATCATCATCCAATAAAGCTTCATTGAAGGATCGAGCTTAAAAGCCAACGCAACAGGTTACATAAGCCAGATCCCTTATTTCATCTGCTGAGTTAATGCGATGTTCATCGCCTTAAAGTATGTCATAATTTGTCTCGTTTAAAATTAGTTCATAAAACTCTGATTGGAGCTACAGAAATAAAGAAAAATAGTATCCCCTTTTTAGTAACTTCTGATTTTCCTTTTTAGAGTAACCCAGAATTTCCTTTTTCATATAATCAGCTTTTATCATTTTCTTCATAAAATTGTCATCCAATTTTCTTCATATTTTAGTTAGTTATTTCAGTCTCCGTTTTCATCACGGTTACAAATTCAACTGTTTACCTGGTTCCACAATGTTTGACTATATGCTTTATGCTCAGTAATCCGTTACAAGTTAATATGATGTTTGATTCTTGTTGATCATTTCACCGTGCTCACAAATCAATTGAATATAATGTCATTTAATCTGAGTTTGATCGTTAAAACTGTTAACGGTATTTAGGAGTTTCTGCTTGATTATTCTTCGTGTCTGTTTCCCTGGGTCATGCAGAATAATTCACTAATATTTGAGACCGATTGATAAAAGATATAAAGATTAATTATTAATAAATTGTCCAAGTTTTGGACTGGTGCCCCTCAACTAGTTTTTCTTGTATGTATGTGTGAGGTCCTGAAGTAAACCTTCACTTCCACGCACACAACCATATGTTTAAATTAAATATTTTTTTTTACCTTATAACTAATTTCTTCTAGATTTTTGGTGCCCCGGCGTGATGCTGCGTGCACCTGAGAAACGGAGGCAAGAAAGAATATTAAGCTATAAGCACTCTGTGTGTGTGTGTGTGTGTGTGTGTGTGTGTGTGTGTGTGTGTGTGTGTGTGTGTGTGTGTGTGTGTGTGTGTGTGTGTGTGTGTGTGTGTGTGTGTGTGTTTTGGTCAAATCTGATCCCCTTTAAATAAACGGTGAAGTTTTTGTGTGTGTGTCTCCTGCGCTCCAGGGGTCTGCAGTCAGTGTTTCTGTGTCTCGCTGATCACGAGGGGGAGGAGGGAATTTGGCCCGCTGCCCCCACCCTGATCACAGTCATTTCTGGGTTTTTTTTAAAGCATGCTAAAAGTTCAAAAAAGCGTTATCATACACTGAATTAATTAAGAGGAAGGCCTTGAGAGGCAGGATCGCAAAGAAATCCAGTTCGTCTTTTGTTAATTCAACTTGATCGGCGAAATTCCAGGCGAGATACATTGAATTAACCAGTTTGTTTTTGTTCTTCTTCTCAAGCGTGCAGCAGTAAATCTGAAACTAGATTTAGCTGGACGTGCAGCCTACTAAGAGTTACTGAAAGGAAATTGAGGTAACAGCACTGAATTGGACACAAAGTTAAAATTGTAAGATTGTTCTTGCATGAATAAAACCGAATTAAAGGGAGACTAACTCTCCAGTGTTTGAAAACAAACAACAAGGAGTGGTTGGTGGTCGGCAGGCCGTGTCCAAATTTGCATGCTACGATGCACGTTCACATTCGTGCATGATGGAAAGGGCCACGTCCCATTTCCCTTTTCATGGGTGCAGCACATGCGCAGATTAACCCTTTGACATCCTTCTATTTATGGACATAAAAAGCGCCCTCACTGTCTATGTCGCAGTGCTACGCCTGTCATGTGACGTGTCATGTGATGTCATAAACCCACCCAGTTGTACTAAGTATTCCACCTCACAAGGTGGCAGACACTTGTAACTTACTGGTCTTGCCTTGAGGACTAATGGCCCCCATATAACCCCCCCCCCCCACCACCACCACCACCACCACTTCTGGACACCAGAGAAGGAGAGTTTGTAAACAAATGGTGATCAATTGCAAGATGGAGGAGGCATTTGCTCCCAAATTTAAAAGGAGATTATTTAGCTTATGAAGATAAATCTCTCTCTCTCTCTCTCTCTCTATATATATATATATATATATATATATATACTGTATATTTATATTTATAACAGAGGGTGGGTGAAGCTGGTTGATTTGCACCTGCCATCAATCCCCAACACCATGTGACTGGACAGAACAATCGTGCCGGTTCCCGGTAATCATATGAGATAAATTGTGGTGGAATAAAAGCAAAATTGCAGTGGAATAATCATACTTCTGGATGTGGGAGAGAAAGCAAAAATTACCGAGAGAAGACAAAATAATGACCAGGATGGATGAAAATGGACAAAGCGCTCCGCCTGGCCAGCGGTAAGTGACAAATTTTTTTGTTTGTTTACATTGTAACTGATTTTCTGATTCATATACTTTAAAGATAACAAAATGCCCAAAACAACAAACTGTGATAAAAAAGACAAAACCACCCTTTGTGTAAATATGTCAAAAGTCCGCTTTTGACTGAACGTTATGTAATTCGATATGGCTGCCATGGCATTATGCAAATTAGATGTGTAAATTTATCCCTATCTCAAACTTTGGATCATATTCTACATCTTTCTAATTAACAGTAAGCCATGATCTCTTACCACTTTCAAGTTACAGCTTTGGAAATCTCTGACATCTGAACTGAAAATTTTCTTGAAAAAAATCTTGACCACCAGGGTGAGAGGAGGAAACGGTGCAATGGAGCGCCATAGGACGTCATTGGGTTAAGCAGTGCAACCGCCATTTTGAAAGCCACCATTTTGTGTAATCCTGGGCGCCATTCAGGAGCAGAGATAGACCGCCTCCAAGCGACATCACTATTTTGCCTCCTACTTGCGTGCAGAAGGAACTGTCTCCATCTTGTGGTCAACTATAAGAGTTGCATTCTTTCATAAATTTACCTCCAAATTAAAACAAAGTGCAAATCTATTAAACCGATTTATAAACAAATCAAGCATCCAAATTAACTTCAAAGCAATCCAAATTATTCAGAATAACCTAAATTTAATACCAATCTGAAGTTTCTATGCCAAAAGCAGTGAAAAAGAAACTTGTTGGCTCTTGAAGGTTTATTCTCATTGGTGGACTACATTCTACTGCATATAAACACAGTAGAAGGGCACAAAAGAATACACTTTGTATTTAATCACTTATGTTAACCACACATTTTAATATTTAAAGTTAAAAGGGCATATATTCACACATTTTAAGTAACAATTGCAAACTGTTGAAGCTATATATATGTGTGTGATTAAATGCTGGATTATGTAATTTCTTCCACAGGAAGCCCGCTTTAGCTTAAGGATTCGAACAAATGCCAATGTTTATTCAAAAGTGACCTTAAGGCCATGTTAACCCTGTGCATGCTGGTAAAGGATTTAGTGATTCACTGAATATTTACCAAAATGTTTCAAAATTAGGAAACCACATTCATCAATTAACACTTAAGGCTCCAGGTGTTATTTAAAGTCATTGTGCTATTTTGGTTCATGTTTGTTCTCCACAGGAAAAGGAAAACAGTAGCCAACTCAATACTTTTCATCAGGCTTTAAAATAGGAAAGTCAAGAGGTGAAAACATTGATTATTCCGCAAATAAAAACTTTATAGATAACAATCAAACAAATCACCATTAGCTTTAATCTTAAGAAATTCTTGGTGGCAATACATAAAAACTTGTAACACTTGTATTTCCTAATTTGTAAATTTTAGAACATTTAAAGCTTTAGATGAGAATTTAATGTAACAATAAAAGACAAAGTCAACTTTAACTTTAAAAGAAAGTGAAAACTTACAAACTCAAATCTCTAAAGCATTTAACCTTTTATGTTTTTGTTTTTTCCCTTTTTGTAAATAAAATCATCACTTTAAAGTGACATTCAACAAAAATCCAAAGCTAGTTATTGATGACAATTCCAATACTAGGCTTTGAAAATTTTAAGCAAAGTCATTCCACACAAATTCTAAGCTACAAATCAAAATCCAGTTTCAACAAACAAATAAATTAAAACATCTCAACATTTCTAAATAATTTCAAAATTCTACCTCCCTTCTTACAAGCTTGTAAGTGGGAACAAGTTCTAAAAAGAGCTTATAACTACCATTACTATAAAATAACACTAAAGGTTAACTTGACTAACAAAGTTACCTATAATCAACAAGTTGATTTTAAGCTAACTAACAGCAAACGGTAAAATATGGTGGGTCAATGGACAACCGACCGATTTGTCAAACTGGATGACCTTCAAGCACCATTGGAAGGATGGACTTCTGATTTTATATCTAGCTTCACAACAAGGGTCAAGAAAACACAGCCCGAAGATCTGAAGCAACTCACTGAAGACCTTTTGGATGACTACTCTGAAAAGCAACCAGAAGGAAAGGATCTCCCCACCATGTTAGGTAAGTTTGCGCAAGCATTAGTTGCAAGATTAAAAGTAGCTAGGAAATCAACAATCAACAATCCTCTCTCCAGGAACAGAACAAATCACTAACGAAGAAACTGGACCAATCTTAAGATAAAAACAATGATACTCCAGTTCAACTTGATGATGTATTACGAGATTTGGACAGGCAGAGTCAGAAAAGCAATTCCTTCACTAAGAGAAAAGTGAACTTGAAGAGGCCCTTCAGGACATGAAGAAGGAACTCAGAAGAGTTGAAGGTCAACTTGAAAATGTGAAGTCTGACTACAAGGAATGTCAACTGCTCCTACAGGAAGCACATAAAGACCAGGACTTCCGCTGCGCTCCATCGCCCGATTCCCCTTTTGAGTACGGACAATCATTTGGAAAGCGTGTGTGTGCCCCCCTTCAGACCGTGACCTTGACAAGATTGAGCAAAATCTTACAAAATTTGATCCAGGCCCTATTGCTTCACATGATACCAAAGCCTATTTACAAGACACTGTCTACTACCTGCGCAAGTATCCTGATGCTACAGTCGGCAATGCATCTATTTGATTAAACTAACATCTAACAGGTCAGTATAAAAATTTATTGACAGACAGCCAACAGACATCAGGACAGACTACATGCAACTCTGTGAAGTCATCAAAAAGGGATTCTCTGACAACTGCCTACAATCAGGGCTATCAGCAGCTCTGGCCATGAAACAGGGTCACTCAGAGCCTCCACAGGCCTACTACCAGTGACTTCTTGCCTATTACAGATCACAAAATACACTCGGGATGGAAGAAGACCACAATTTCAAGACCCTCTTCACCCAGAACCTCCATCCCACTGTGAGTCACTACCTTGGAGTTACAGCTAACCAAAGGTCAAGCTCAATAAGTCAGCTGAGAGAGTTTGCACATTATGCTTTCCAAAAACAGTAACAAAGTCGCAACAAACACACTGAGCCTGCCACCGTACTAGCTATCAATGCTGCTTCTGACACCCTGGAGTTGGAGGGAGTCCCTCGCTCTACTCCATCTCCTACACCGCAATCACATAAAAAACCGAGATGTTTCTCCTACCGGCCTCATCAAGGTCAAAACCAAACTAGGTCCTCTGGATCTCACTCAGGACCAACTTTGCAAAAACTCGACTACCATTGTAGGCCATATCCACCAGATAGATCGCGAGAATATGGTATGGACTCTCAAGATGACAGATACAGATATGAAGACACGCGTAACCGTGGCATATGGTCTCCTCCACCTTGTCACAGAAGTTCAGAAGCAGAGACCAATCACAAACCATGGAAGAAGAAACTCCTACTCTCAGTAGAGAAGATATAGAAGTTGTCAAACACCTCCTAGCGGAGATTCAAAACAGAGAACCTGAAACTGCTGACATCCTAGCAATCAAAGCTGTGCTAACTCAGAACAAACTCTCTAAATCACGAAGAAAAAAGCAGAATGAAAACCCCTTCTATAAATGGAGGTCTTCCACTACGCATTTGTACTGCAAACACAACAAATCAGTTGACAGGCAGGGAAGATCGCTCCTAAATTCCTGCCCGGGTGGACAGATCCATACATCATCAACAATAAACTTTGCCCACTTAAGTACCAAATCCAGGATCCCATTTGCAAATGGGCTCATCACAATCAGAGTAAACTATACTAAACCCCATGGGAATTGTCGTGTACAACACTGTCACAGTAAGTCCATAAATGAGATTAAAATCAGGGCTGCATCTGAGAAATAACTGTTAGCTAACTATTAGCCTCAGGTGCACTCAGTTGCATTTCTCAAAACCAATCAGTGAACTGCATCTAAACTTCCAAAAGGAAAAAGGATAAATTAAAACCAGATTATCCCTTAAACTAATCTTAAAGGCCTCTGTAAAATCTAATTAATTTCAAACAGTACACACAAAACATCCAATACCATTAGCTTGAGCTAACAACATCAAAATCCCCACTAAAGGTGATAAAATATCTGAGGTTTAGAGTTCAATCTCTAAAAGAAATTGTTCCACCTCTGAGAATAATTTTCATCTGCCACTCAGGGGTCTAAAAGGAAAATCAACAAGAAGGTTGAAATTAAAATCACTCACTGATATTTGGTTGCCAGGATGATGGCCCTCCTGTTTTTTCAGTTTAGCCCTCCACCTAGCAATCACACCTACTGTCACAAAGTCAGAATTGGGCAGAGCCAAAACAAAAAGTCAACAATCTTTAGGTGGATTCTCAGTAACAGCCTCATTGTTAGGGCCTCTGGTTAGCCTTAGCATGTCAACTGTTAACTCTGCCAACACCACTTACACTGAAATGTCAGGTAGTTGAACCACAAACCATTACCAAAACTTTGCAAGATACTGTGTTGGTTTTGAATGTTTACTCCAAAGCTTCAGTCAAGCTCAACATGGTCTTGAACTTGTTTCTCTTCATGTTAAAGGTTGACTATGCTCGCACACAGCTGATGTCTATGTTACTCTCAGGTGTAGCTGGAAACATTAGCTTTCCAGTTAACACTTTAGCAATGAGTCTACTTACACCTTAACTTACCTCTTTCTCAGTGGTCACAAATTTACTCCTCGTTGCAATTCAAAGAACAATAATGACATTCCATGTTCGCTCAGTTTTCCAGAATAAAGGCCTCAAACACCCTATGACTCAGACATCTGTGGAATCATGGTTTAGTCCAGCTAAACTAATCCAATTTGAACCTCCTTGAGTTATTGCAATATTACTTAGCCAAAACACTTACATCAGGTATGAAAAAAAAAAAATAAAAAATTACATACTTTGTATTTTTGTACCTTGGTACCGAGAATTGTCTTTTTGTACTTTTGTAACCAGAATTTTGAGTCTTTGCATGCATATACAGTATTTTAGTGTATTTTATACAATTTTTATATTTGTCCATATTCAAATTATCTTGGAAGACTCCTAGAAGTATTTTTTTTTTACAGTAAACTAAACCCAAAGAGCTATACTCAGGAATAGATACTGTTTACAAGCTTGAATGGTTCTTATGGATATCAGAACCATTAGCTCAGCAGCTGGGTCAAGAGTCATCAATTGGAACCAGACGCCAAGGACGTGTACCAATGCTGACTGAAGCTCACCATTGATACAGAGGTGGAGAATATGTAGCGTCAACCCCTTTGGCTCCAATCTTTAACTCTTTGAGCATGTCTGTCGCCTAATTGCGACATAACCCCTAGTGGTCAAGAGTGGTAAATATTTTTTTGTCAATAAAATAGTTCAGGAAGGCTATAACTTGAAACTGATGAGAGATAATGGCTTACTGTCAATTACAAAGATGTAAAATATGATCCAAAGTTTCAGACAGGAATAAATTTATGCATCCCCACTCCCCAACCAGACAGTTTTATGCTTCAAGAACTGTTTGAAACAATCCAGGCCAACCAACAAAATTCCTAGTCTTCCTAGGAATTATCTAAAGCCCAATATTGCCCCCTTGTGGACAGCTCGGGAATCTGTCAACTGCTGGTCTGGTTTTTTCTGACTGAACCTTTACTCTCTCTTTTCAAGTTTTTAACTTCTCAGGAATTCTCAGGACATTATTTGAAGATATGACCAACCCTTGGGTGGACACTTATGGTTTGAAATGTTTCATTAACCTTTGGTTTAAATGTATTACATGTTTGAAAATGCTTAAACGAACCTTATTCCAATGCATGTTAATTATAGAAGGACAAGTTTATGAAAGTGCATGTTTAATGTAGCAAGAATGAAAATTAGTCATGAATGACTGAAGCTAGCTTAGCATATATATATATATATATATATATATATATATATATATATATATATATATATATATATATATATATATATATATATACTGTATATAGTGATTCTTTTTATTATTTTTTTTTAATCAATATGCGTTTCTTCATATTCTTCAAAGCAAGTCATCTGACTGGTCTCACCTAATCATCAGCCACTCTTCGTTGGATGACACCCCCTTTCATTCTATTGGTCATTACAAACAATGACCCTCTTTCTTTATTGGACCATAGTCAATTCAAATCTCCACGATAAGAGACAACTGGTTCTCACTCTCAGTCAAGTTTTTCCCCTGGAAAAGCTATTCAGTTTAAGGGAGAAACTCCCAAGATTTTTTTAGTACTGTACTGTTATGTGCCTGCTTTGAATTCTCTCTTTTCTGTAAGTGTCTGAGAAAAGATTTTTCCTTTTTCTTCTGTTTTGAGCTCAAATTTCTTTTCTATATGGAGTGAAACTCTGTGTTCTCAGACATTTTTTTCTATTTTATAATTTGATAAGCTTTTTCTAATCATTTCTTTAAGTCACCGTGCTTAAAGTGGACTGATCCTGTTTTTTTTTTATTTTTTTTTTTTAAACTCCCATTGGAAACAGCCTACACCCAATTACCACGACATCTGACAAACTTGGATTTTGTGGCTTAAATAATTTTATATTTTTAATCTCTTCGATTCTGTGACTTTGATCAGACCGTGAACGATTTCCAAGGTATCTGGACCTGAGAAAGCCGCTGAAAAATCCTCGTGTTGTCCACATGGCATACTCAGCGGCCAGCAGCCTCTCATCAATGTTGTTGGATCTCAGCTCCTGATGGTTTGCCTCTGGGAAGAAATATCTGCTGGCAGATATTCTCAGGTATCATCATCAAATAAAGGTCCTGTGAAGGATCCACTTGAAAGCCAGTGCAACGGGTCACATCAGCCAGATCCCTTGTTTCATCTACTGATTTAATGCAATGTTCATTACCTTAAAGTATGTCATAATTTGTCTCAGGTTTAAAACTAGTTCATAAAACTCTGATCGGAACTACAGAAATAAAGAGAAATAGTATCCCCTTTTTAGTAACTTCTGACTTTCCTTTTTAGAGTAACCCAGAATTTCCTTTTTCATATAATCAGCTTTTATCATTTTCTTCATAAAATTGTCATCCAATTTTCTTCATATTTTGGTTAGTTATTTCTGTCTCCATTTTCATCGCAGTTACTAATTTAACTAAGGTTTACCTGGTTCCACATTGTTTGACTATAAACTTTATGCTCAGTAATCTGCTACAAGTTAATATGATGTTTGATACTTGTTGCTTATTTCACCATGCTTACAAATCAATTGAATGTAATGTTATTGAATCTGAGTTTGATCATTAAAACTGTTAACGGTATATAGAAGTTTCTGCTTGATTATTCTTCGTGTCTGTTTCCCTGGGTCACGTAGAAGAATTCACGAATACTTGAGACCGATTGATAGAAGGTATAAAGATTAATTATTAATAAATTGTCCAAGTTTTGGACTGGTGCCCCTAAACTAGTTTTTCTTGTATGTACTATGTGTGAGGTCCTGAAGTAAACCTTTACTTCCACACACACCCATATGTCTAAATTAAATAATCTTTGTACGTTATAACTAATTTCTTCTACAATATTGTGCACACTAAGAGAGAGAGAAACAGCATTTCAATTCGACTGTATGTCCTGTACATGTAGAAGTACTGACAAAAAAATCTTTGAATACTTACCACTGTTGTTGGCTTTTGTTGCAACAAATTGCTTGAGATGAGGAAATCGCCATTTCATGCTTCTACTTAAATGCCCTATTCTACTGTATGTCCTGTACATATAGAAGTGTTGATAAATAAAACTCTCTGAATCTTTGAATATACCGAATGAACATCTGAATATGCTGAATGAACTTCAGAAAATATTGAATGAAACTTGGAGTATACTGAATAAGTTAAATCGTCACATTGTCTGCGGTTTTCAATCTATAGATATGCCTTGTGCAATAAAGCCAAAGGGAAAAAAAGGTTTAAAACAGCAGTAATGAAAAAGAGGAAAGAGGATTTGACCATTATTGCAGATGAATTGACACGTGTATTCATCAAATGTGACTGAATGACACTTGGAATGTTATTTTCCTCCATTCTGCTCTTGTAGACTGTCTCAGTGAGCAAGTAAGATATCCATCTGTAATGGGATAGATTCACCAGGACCGTGTAAGTACAATGAAGCAGTGTGGACAGCATGGGGGCTTTGTGTCTGACTTTACTGAATGATGTTAATATACCTGATTCTGGAGATCCAGGAACATCTGCAGAAAGAATTATCTGGTTGGAACACAATATTCGCTCGTGTAAAAAAACCTCATCAATTCAGTGAACTTCTCTGCAGCTCTGTCTCAACCAAACATTCACTAGAATATTAAGAAAACTTTTCCTCCGGCAATGCTAAATAGACAGCTCCATGGACTCTTGAAATTGTGAGATGGGTAAAAACAGATGCATCTTCAGAGGAGAAGAGGATCTGTAATTAGATAGCACAAAGTCACTCAAAAATCTGAACAGTGGTACATGGCAGCTATCCTAGGGGCTTAATGAGCATTTCCCAGGTTGGCCACACTAGATGATTCACAAGTTGAGAAATTATTCAATAAACAGCTATTACAAAAAATATGGTTGTGTATGCCTTAGCATGCATTTTAAAGCTATTTTTCAGCCTGGCCATGACATAACTACGCATCCAGGCGCTGTCACTAATGGGAAATATGCAGCCAGCATGTCCATGTGGGCCCCACCAAAGGTTAAAATTGGGCTGTCTTATGGGTCCCATGTGGGTTTGTCCATGGATTCCATGTTGGCCCCATCTGTGTTTGCCCACATGAACTTTACCGGTTTACCCATTTTCAACTTTTTTTTTCATGTTTGTTATTGTCTTGTAAATTTGTGACTTCCCCCCCCCAAAATTTGACAAAAAAATTCATGAAAATTTGAAACTCTCAAATGTATAACTTTTTTTTACTGTAAACATGCTATCTTCTCGTACATTTGAATTTTTCCCATGCATTTTTGACATTTTAATTCTAAATTTGGAACCCTGATTTTTTTTTTTTTTTTTTTTTTTTTTTTTTTTACAGTAAAGCTACAACTTTTTTGTGGATTTGGAACTTTTTCTAGGTTTTCCTCAAACTTGAGTTTTTTTTCTTGTAAATTTGCTCATTTTTTTCTTTTAAGTCACAATTTTACAAGAAAAGCTAACATTTATGAGGAAAAAGTTTACAGTAAAAAAGTTGTAAATTTATGAGAGTTTCAATTTTTCAAGAAAATGTGTCATTTATGGAGAAAAAAGTCACAAATTTACAAGAAAATAGCAAATTTATGAGAAAATGAGTTGAAAATGGGTAAACAGGTAAGTGTGGGGAAACACAGATGGGGCCAACACTGAACCCATGGACAAACCCACACGAGACCCACAAGACAGCCCAGTTTAACCTTGGGGCTCACATGGACATGCTGGCTGGGAACTACCCAATAATTGTGTTATTCATCCAGCAAATACTCAAACTGGTTTTAGCCTGAATGATTCTGGAGTCTGGAATCTCTTGCTTGACCTTTAGATCTCCAACTCCTTTCTGGCCCACTCACAATTTATGTGCTCAGCTGCTACTATTATGAACAGCACTGCAGCATCGAGGTGACAAGCCATCAATATGACGCCGATAGCCAGCCGATGAGTTTGCATGTTTTATTAACGAGAGAACAAATGACAAAATAAAGAGCCACGGGGGGCAAAACACATTATAACTATGACTAAGATTATGGACGAAGGAAAATAGACTCTGAAGGAAATATACTTACTGTGGGAAGAACGTCACAAGAATCTTAGACCAAGGATAGATGAATAATTGATGAATGTTTGACGAGGGAATGTTTGACGAGGTCGCAGCCCGGAGTAATCTGAGCTGCTCCCTTAGATAGGGCTAACAGATTAATCAGCTGATGAGAACATCATCAGCTGATTGAATTCCAGCCGTCCCTGCCGAGCTCGGCTCTGACAGCCGGAAGCCCCACCAAGACGCTGTCACAATAAAAGCCTGGAGGCCATATGGTACACCTGAGAAGAGAACGGGGAAATACCGGACAACCCGAGCACGGACAGAGTCAGCGCTCGGACCATGACAGTAGCCCCCGTTCACGAGGCGAATTCCAGGCGCCATGTAACATCGAAGCCCCCACCCCCCCACCCCCCACCTAGAAGGTCAACAGGACCGCCCCAGGGAGGGAGGAGGGGGAAAGGCTAGGAGGGCAAGAACCACACCTCATAATTGAGAGAAAAAAAAAAACAGGCAAGACAACAAAAGAGATTCCCTTAAACCGTAACAAAAGCATCTCTCAAACAGAAATACAGGCACCATACATTGTACCCTAAAAATACCAGGAAAAAACAGGAACCAAGAAAAAAAACACGCTAAAGAGCAGTGACATACAAACACTTCAATAAGAATAAATAAACGGGCACATCACCAAATACAGAGTACCCAGTAATACAGGGGAGAGGAAAAAAAACATGCACAGAGCGGCGAAATACACAGTTCAATATAGTCCAAATAACAAACAACAGCATCCCTAATATTTTAGAGGAGCAGGAAGAGAAAAAAAAAAAAAAAACCCAAAACACAGGGATGACGGCAGGCAGAGCACAATAGCACAAAAACAAATAGTTCGGGGGGGGGGGGGTGTTCTTCCTGCGTCCAGCATCCAGAACGCTGGCAGGGAAAAAAGGATTAGTTTGGGCGGCCTACCCCAGTCCCAGGCCCGGAGAAACAGTACCTCTGGTGGCCGGACCAGGTCACCAAACAGAGAATCCAGTTTGTCAGGTGGCCGACCCAGAACACCAAAAGGGCGAAGCAGTCTCCAAGGCGGCTGACCCGCATCGTCAAGCCACCAGGCCTGCAGGGGAGAACTCGGAGGAGGGCTCCCTATAGAGAGAGATAGCGAGGAAGAGCCGAGCCGATTACGGGGAATCCCAGCGGCACCCGATGGAAGGAAAAAGGGAATGGGGAAAGGATGAGGGACCAGTCTGGTGTCGATTGGTGGAGGATCTGCAGCTCCTTCTCCGAACCCCACACGGACTGGCGCTGTGGTCTCATTGGATCCCGAGCGGGACCGTGCTGCACCCACGACGGACCCCAACTGGGTCGGAGCCACACCCACGTCGGACCCCGATTGGGTCAATGTAGCACCCACGATGGACCCCGACTGGGCTGGAACCATACCCATGACGGATCCCGACTGGGCCGATGTTGCACCCACGATGGACCCTGACTGGGCCGGAACAGCACCAGGAATGACCTCCAGACATGAACCTAGAACCTCCAAGGCAACGATCGGAATGGACTCATCACCGGTGACCCTGGGGGAAGGCTCAGAAGAGAGAAGAAAACCGGGATCAGGATCACCGGCAGCGGCAGAGCCCAGCAAGACAAGTGCCCGACTCGTCTCCCCGAGAGACAGGCAAAAATGCTCCAGGATAGAGGAAAGGAAGACAAAATAGAGCACTTGCCTGATCTTGGGCTCCACTGCAGCCCAGGACTCCGTCGATCCAGGTTCAGTGGGCTGAAGGTCCAGTTCTGGCTCCCACTCGACTGCGGCGGGCTCCGCAGCCGGCATGATGGTGTCCACAGTCCGGGGATTCCCTGATGCTGACGTCCACGCCGATGGCCCGCACGGCGTGGTGGCAGGGGATCCGTGACCTGCCAGGTCGGACTGTCCCTCTGTGGAGACCCAGGAACGCTTGCTCGTTGGCACCAGCTCCAATTTGCAGTCCGCTCTCCTCCTCTGCCCATGTCATGGCTGTGGGGCTGGAACCAGGCTCTCCAGGCCCGCAGGCTCCCTCCTTGTCCGACAGCGTAGTCCTGGCACCGAGAAAAGCTCAGGGGAAGGAGCTACAAAGGTAGCAGGTTCATAATTAATCACCGCAGCAGGTAGAGGGAGCTCAGGGGACTGTGAACCCCGAACTCCACCCCCAGGGATCAAACAAGGCAATTCACCCAAAGAAGGAAAAGAATGAAGAGACACTTGCCTGATCCGCTGAGGGCTGATGGAACCTGTTGCAGTGGGCTTGGTTCTTCCCTTTCCCCGATGGATGGTGATGGGGGCCCCCCGGGAAGATGAAGAGGAGCTGCTCACACCGGATCAGATACGGAGGCAGCCGGAGACAGACTCGTGGAGCTCACAGCAGCTGGGGGGAGCGTCAAGGAGGAGGGAGAAACAGCCGAGGTGATCCGGGAATGAGGAGCTGACGAAACAGCAGGGACAGATGACCTGGAGGAGGAGGCTGCTGTGTTTTCCTTCTGTCGTGACGCAGGAGCAACAGCTGGCTGGGAGGCAGAGTTCCTTCGGCGACCCGGAACTGGATCCGGACGGGGTTCTCGCTGAGGCTTACCAAGGGCATTGTGACGACGTTTACTGGCAGAGGGTGAGGCGAAGGTGAGGTCAGGGAAACACCGCACCTGGGCTGGATGGGTGACAGGAGCTGAATCCCGAGGCGAGGAGAGGGGATGCCTCACCATCGGCCTCCTGCTGGGGTCTCACTCCAGTCCGTAGATCTCCTCCCTCGACGGAACGGCCGTATTCGGGGAAGGAGGTGAGGATTCCTTGGCTGCCCTCTCAGCCGCCCTCTCTATCTGCTCTCATTGTGCCACAATCCACGCCACTCTCTCCTTTCCTTCCGGAAAGGAGGTTAGATGATATTTCAGTAAAGTCCTCTGGGTGAGATCCAGGTGCTCGTATGCCGCGTAGGTGGGCAAAAGAAGACAAGCTTCGGCCAGGTAGCCATCTATCTCCCAAAACCACTCGGGGCAATACCCAAGCTCGAAGGCAGACATACTATAAAAATACTAGCATCCAGAGAAGGGAAAAAACTCAAGCCCAATAATGCAAACTCTCGGTGAATGGTGTCTCATTGTGGCTGCAACCTACTGTCAATGATGGCCCTCACGAGCCATCAATAAGACGCCGATAGCCAGCCTATGAGTTTGCATGTTTTATTAACGAGAGAACAAATGACAAAATAAAGAACCACGGGGGGCAAAACACACTATAACTATGACTAAAATTATGGACGAAGGAAAATAGACTCTAAAGGAAATACACTTACTGTGGGAAGAACGTCACAAGAATCTTAGACCAAGGATAGACGAATAATTGATGAATATTTGACGAGGGAATGTTTGACGAGGTCGCAGCCCGGAGTAACCCAAGCTGCTCCCTTAAATAGGGCTAACAGATTAATCAGCTGATGAGAACGTCATCAGCTGATTGAATTCCAGCCATCCCTGCCGAGCTCAGCTCTGACAGCCAGAAGCCCCGCTGAGACACTGTCACAATAAAAGCCCGGAGGCCATATGGTACACCTGAGAAGAGAACGGAGAAATACTGGACAACCCGAGCGCGGACGGGGTCAGCGCTCGGACCATGACAATTAGTGGAACTTAGAACTGAAAATTTATAATGAAGTAAAGCCAGAGCTTCTTTGGAGATCACTGATGTTGTGTATGTGACATTTGTTATAACTCCAGCCTTAACGTTACACTCCAGCAAAAATCAAGTTCTCTCTGTTAACATGTCTAACATGTTTTCTGAGACTTAAAAGACATGTCACGAGCAAAATCATTGAAATGTCTCATATCTGTTTTTTTCTGTAAAGTTTCACTTAAGGCCCCCCCCCAAAAAAAACAAAACAAAATAAAACAAAAAAACAAAAAACGGGCACCTTTGGACAGAGTGCTTCTAGCTAGGCAAGTATTCCTGCTTAGCCTGATTGGTTATAACATTAACCAATCAGGCTAAGCACTGGGCATGGCCACAGATGAGAAAAAAAAAGGAGCTGAGGAGCAAGCAGGAGCTTTTACAAGTTGGGAAAGATGGAAGATTCTGCGTGTTCAGTTTTTGGTCTTACCCACAGACATGAAAACATAGCAGCAATGATTAATTTTATTTGGGAAAAACCTCAGTGTCCCTGCTAAAATATCAGAGAGGACACGGGTTTGCACCTTGCATGCCAGGGAAGATGGCCCTGGTGTGTGTGGCGCAACAGCCAGGGCAAGTATCGTCGTGGGTGAACCTTTGGAAGTATCATACATCATACTGTATGTAGGCGCATGCGCACCCAGCGACCGGCAGTGAGTGAAAAAGTTCAGCGTCTTAGTCTCTGTTTTTATGCACTTTAATGTGTTTTAACGTAATTCTCTGTGCCGTTTTTGTCTTTCAATGTTTGTGGACTATATAACGAATAGCTCTTTGGTTCCATCAGTATGGATTTTCTTCTTGTTTTCGCACTGTGGCTTCTTTCTTACCCGCTCATTGTCTGGGACGTCAGTGCAGTCACGCTGGTAAGAATACAGTATTCCAGAGACATGTTACTGCAACTAAACATGGATAATCCAGCGTCTGTGTTTGAGTCTGTGCCGCAACTGCCAGACTTTATTTTAAGAGACTTTCATGGACACAGCAATGAAAAGAGGAACAAGAGAAGGAAAAACGGAAAGCGTGGAGGCGTAACATTAAACCTGAGGAGGCGTCAGCTTAACCGCATTCCTCTTCCTCCCATTATTATGGGGAACGTACAATCCCTGAGAAATAAAGTATATAGTGTTTGATTGCAGTGATTGCCTCAAAAGGTTGTGCAACAAAATGTTAAGTTGAGGGTACCATCATTTTTGTCCAGGCCTGTTTCATGAGTTTGTTTTTTTTAAATAAATTCTGTTGAACTACAATTCAAAAGCATTGTCTGATTTTCATTGGTTAATTTTCATAGCATTTTTATTTATTACCACTTTTGTCAGATTCAAGTTATTTCTGTGACCATTGTGGGTTTTTCTTTCATTAACAGAGGGGTACCAACAATTTTGTCCCCATCTGTATATTAATAAACAGTACTGTACATCTGTCACGGTCAGAGAGTGCATCTGTACACCAGATGTGGAGCTTCTGTCTGTATCGCTATGACCCTTTTATCCGCCTCGCGAGTTCCCCCAACTTTTCATAACAACTGAGTACATTCACCCAAGGGCGGATGCTGCTTACTCCTCCAGCACTGTCTTTGATGTGGTACAGCAGTTGCAGTCGATTTCCCCAGAGGCTCCAAATTTTATCCTTGGGGACTTTAACCATGTGTCTTTAAAGAAGACACTTAAAAACTTCTATCATACATCTCCTGCCAAACCAGGCGAGAAAAGACATTGGACCTGTGCTATGGATCTATCCAGGGAGGCTTTAAATCTCTTCTCCTTCTTCCTTTAGGATCCTCAGATCACAACTGTGTACATTTGCTGCTCACATATAAAACTGCTCTCAGAAGAGAAAAGACAAAGACCAGGGACATGAAGGTCTGGACAGATGATTCAGTGCTCTGCCTCCAGGAATGTTTTAACTGTACAAACTGGGATGTGTTCATACTGTCCTGCGGGGATGATTTGGACTCTTTGGTGGACGTGACGTGCTCTTACATGGCTTTTTGCAGGGATATGATCGTTCCACGTAAACATGTCAAAATATATCCCAACAAGAAGCCATGGGTTACTAAATCAGTGAAATCCTGCTTACAGAGGAAAGCATTTGCCTTTAAACAGGGAGTTGTTTCTGAGCTGCAGGTTGCCACAAAAGACCTGAAGTCTGAAATTTTAAGAGCAAAACAGGATTATAAATCAGAATTGGAAAGCAAGATGGCAGCAAAGAAGCTTGGTTCAGCCTGGGCTAGTATGAAAACTATTGCAGGCCTTCAAAGCACAGAGCACAGTAATTGTGTGTTTTTAGATGGTTTTAATTTAGACACAGAGCTGGCTAATGCTCTTAATTGTTTTTATGGTCATTTTGATTCTTTTGATTTTAGCACAAAAACCCAAGATTTGAAGTAGAAACTCAGAGACAATCAGCACTTTAATATTGAGGTGCAGGATGTTAAAAGGGCGTTCTGTGCTGTAAAAGTGAACAAAGGTCAGGGCCCTGATAATATATGGACACTTGGTAAAGTCCTGTGCACATAAATTGAGTCCTGTGTTTCACTACATTTTTAATAAGTCGTCACAGACACAACATGTGCCTAAGGTCTGGAAAGATGCTGTGGTTGTCCCCATTCCAAAATCCAGCTGTCCTAAAACGGTAAATGATTTTAGACCAGTTGCCTTGACTTCAATTTTAATGAAAATTTTTGAAAAATCTGTCAGATTGAGGTCCTAAAGCAGACTGAGCATGCATTGGATCCTTTGCAGTTTGCCTATAGACCTCACAGAGGAGTGGAGGATGCCACTGTCACTCTGTTTAACATGCTTTTTAAACATCTGGATTTTAATGGGATGCACGCCAGGCTTTTATTTTTAGACTTTTCTTCTGCTTTTAATACAATCCCACCTCATATTTTAGTTGAAAGGCTCCTGCAACAATTTGATTTGAGTAATAATCTGGTGGATTGGATTCTGGATTTTTTTAACCAACAGGACACAGAGAGTAAGGGTCAATGGTACATTGTCTGACCAAATGTGTTCTTCTACTGGCTCTCCTCAGGGGTGTGTGTTGTCACCACTACTCTTCATCCAGTACACAAACATGTGTCAGAGCAGACATGACAACAGGCACATTATAATATATGCTGATGATTCAGTTATTGTCAGTCTCCTTCAGGATGGTGAGAGTGGCTACGATCCAGTAGTTGATGATTTTGTTCACTGGTGTGAGGATTCCTACCTGCAGCTGAATACAACAAAAACTAAAGATATGATTATTGACTTTAGCAGGAAAACTCCCAGGCACGAAGTCACTGTACTAAAGGCCAGACCACCGAATGTGTGCAATCCTACAAATATCTTGGGATGATTATTGATAGTAATTTAAACTTTGAAGAGAACTGTGAAAGGGTGTGCAAAAAGGGTCAGCAACATTTGCATTGTTTAAGGAAACTCACACACTTCCAAATTGAACAAACCATAATGGCAATGTTATTTCGGGCTTCTATTGCATCTGTTTTACCTTTCTTAGTGTCATGGTTTGGTCAGATAAAACTGAAACAGAGGAAATCCTTGGACCAAGTAGTTAGATGGTCCAGTTGTTTGCTTGGTGAGTCACAGCTGAGCCTGACATCCATGTACACCAGACAGGTACAGAGGATTGCTTCCTCCATTTTAAATGATGACTCCCACCCTTTGCACTGCCACTTTCAGCTTCTTCCCACCAGACGGAGGTTTGTTGTCCCAAAAAGTAAAACCCAGCGCTACAAAACAGCTTTGTGCACTGTCAAAGAGTTGAACAAGATGTAGCAATATATTGCAAATAATTTAGTTATCTATTTATCAATTTTTATTTTATATTTATTTATTTTTGTAGGTTTTTTATCTGGGTTTTAAATCTTTTATTGGGTTTTAGACTTTTATTGTTTTTAATCTCTTTGACATAGTTTTTAACTTTTTTAATATGACCCCTCTCTCTTTGTTTTTTCTCTTGTCTCTTTCTCTTATGTCCTGATTGGTGGAGCCTTGAGTACTTTCATCGTGTTTATAGTCAGCTTCATGTGTGCCTGTGTTTGTGTTCATGTTGAATGTAATTGTGTTTTGTAAATATGTGTCTAAAAGGATGTCACCTGACTGCAAAACAAATCTACCTATGGGTACAAATAAAGTAACCTGAACCTGATTCTTTGTGGAGTGGAGTCACTGCCTGACCCTGTGTGGAGGTTGGAAGGCTCCCCACTAGTCTCTGGTTACCCACTCACCATGGATTGCCTCGCTGGGGGCTGACGAGCAGTTTGCCTCGGTTGGTGTGCCCTGCCAGCCAGCTCACTTCTCCCCGGAGCGAGCCGGGGAGAGCGCTCCTCAGCTCCGCCCTCTTCCCCCGAAGGAGCGGTCTCTGATTACCCACTCACTGCAGATCGCCTAGCTGTGGCCAGTGAGCAATTCACTGGGGAGATCCTTGGAGGCAAGCCGGCTGGCAGGCGCACCAGACCGAGGATAACAGCTTAATGGTCCACTGAGAATGATCCTTCCAAAGGTTCACCTATGGAAACCTTGCTATGACTTTCATTTCCTCAAGTTGGATGGCCTTCTCAGAGTCCTCGTCCTCTTCCAGCTACTGGTGGGTGGGAGTATGGGTGGGGCTAATTAGACTATTCATAGAGCAGTACATAGTTAAGTTGGTGGAAGATGTAAAAGCTCTTTCCAAGCAATTCTAAGGCAATGACATTTTTTTTTGTGTGTATAAAAAGCCACAGTATACTATTTTGGACAATACTCATTGATTTTTGAGGTGATTTCGGTGGTTTTAGAGCTGCCGAAGTGCATCTTTAATAGTCTCTGTATTTCTACATACGCCATATTCCAAATATTATGCAAATGATATTTGTGTCTGATTTCTTAAATAGTCAATGGAAATGACAGTCAGTGTAATTTCAAGTCAACTGATAATGCATAATTCAAATTTTATTGAACAAACCTCCCAATGAGAACTATTTTATTTGAAAAAATTAAAAAAAAAAAAAACTCAAAATGCACTGTTCCAAATTATTATGCACAACAGAGTTTCAAAACATTTTTTTGGTTGTAAAGAACTGAAAATGGTTGTTTGTTGAATTTGCAGCATTAAGAGGTCATATTTACTGAAATCAAAAGGTATTTCAATCAAAGAGATCTTAACAGGCCAAGTTACATGTTAACATAGGACGCCTTCTTTGATACAACCTTCACAATTCTTGCATCCAGTGAACTTGTGGGTTTTTGGAGAGTTTCTGTTTAAATTTGCAAGATGTCAGAATAGCCTCCTACAGCTGCTGTTTTAATGTGAACCGCCTCCCACCCTCATAGATCTAAACAAGACTGTTTGAAAATTAGTCTTCATGTATTTCTGGGCCCACTGCAAACATTTCTGCTTGTGAGCATTGGTTAGGGGTTGCCAAATAGAAGGTTTATGCACAACTGCAAGCCTCTGGAGGATCCTACACCTTGAGGTTCATGGGACTCCAGAGGCACCAGCACCTTCAAATACCCATTTGCTGCTTTGCAATGGCATTTTAGCAGCTGCTCTCTTAATCCAATGAATTTGTCTTTCAGAATCCTTCCTCATTATGCCTTTATCTGCACTAAACCGTCTGTGCTCTGAATCAGCCACAAATTTCTTGACAGTACGATGATCATGCTTAAGTTTTGTGAAATATCTAATGTTTTCCATACCTTGTCCAAGGTATTGCCACTATCTGATGCTTTTCAGCAGCAGAGAGATCCTTTTTCTTTCCCATATTGTTTGAAACCCGTGCCACGCTTAATAATGTGGAACATCCTTAAGTAATTTTCCTTTAATTGGGCTCACCTGGCAAACTAATTATGTCAGGTGTCTGACATTGATATCAGTGATCCAAAGAGCCCTGACAAATAATACTACCCATGAGTTTAACTGAAAAATAATAAAAAATAAAAAAATAAATGTTTATGAAACTAAAATCCTATTTGCAAAATAAATTGGAACGTGGTGTAAACTTGGTTAAAGATCCTTCAATAAAGCAATCTGAAAGTCTGTAATTATACCCAGTCTTTAGGAATAGCAGCAGCAGCAGCTCCCAAAATAAAGCTCTCATGTTTTGAGTCATTATATTATTTTAGATTTATTTTTATTATGGGTTGTTCTGCCTAGTTTCTGGTTTATGTTAAATAAAAATAAAAGTCCAGGGAGTTCTGGGCTGAAACTTGACAGATATGCTGTGGAGCCATGTGGGATTCAGTGATGAACAATTTGGCCCCACCTGGCCTCCAGAACCCTTAACCAAAATCCTATGCCTAGCTTGGGGTGAACAAGAAGCTCCGGGTTAGGGGTGGTGGAGTTCCCGGCTGAAATTGACAGGGAAGAGTCCTGGTTCATGTGGGATAGAGGGATAAAAAAAACCTGGGCCTGATCCAAGGCAAGGCAAATTTATTTGTATAGTACAAGACAATTCAAAGTGCTTTACATAAAAACATTAAAGCATTACAGCAAGTTGCAAAAGGAATCTACACATTAGAAGGCCTCAAACCGCCATTCCTTTACTTTTATTTTTATATGTGGAAAAAAGGACAATGTTTTGACGAATCCAAATAGCCTTAGGTTTTGTCAATCCCTTTAAAGAGCCTCAAACTCCTTTCATCGGGGGGCCTCTAACACACTCCTTTTCTTCTATGAGGGGGGCCTTAAACATATGTTTTACAAAAAACAAGAATTTAAAAGCAAACTAAAAAGTAAATTAAAGGGAAACAAAAACAGGCTAAAATAGAATATGACAGAAATAAAAGTTACAGTGTGGGAATGTGGGAAGGACGAGACAGGTTTCTCTCAAGTCATCTTTATTCACATTCACCAACATTGCAAAGAGGAAAAAGGACATTACAGGGAACTCTCGTCCTTAAATACCAGGACTCTTCACAGTTCACAAGTCACATGCATCACAAATCACACTGTATTAAAATCGGCAGTAACAATGCATCTCCTCTCTCTGATCTCACCCCCACAGTCTACAATGCATCCTCTCCTTAATCCTCTAATAACACCCCACAGTCTCCAGCTCTGCATACCAAAGCTAACATCCTTGCCGCTTCCTGTTATCTCCAAGGAAGCTCTGCATTTGATCTGATCTAAAATGTGAGTCACAAAATAGGTCACATGTGTGTGGCCCCCACACCAGCCCCCCCAACATTTTAGACAAACAAGAGAATAACAACATGCATGCCATGATAGAATCAATACACATCAGTCCGCATGCTGTCTAGGCTTCAGTCTCCTGCCGTATCTGCTGTAGCTGGGATTCAACGTCTCCGCTGCACTGTCACGCTGGGAGTTTGCCGTCTGGGGGTGGAAACCCTTTGTCAGTCCCTGCGGGTGTTCTGGGGAAACATTACTCTGTGAAGGCCCCCGTGGGGGGGTCTACCTCGCGCCGCAGGCCCTTGCCAACAGCACTTGCTCCATCCACCACCACAAAAGCGGGGTTTGAGTCTGTTTATGCCAACTTTTCTTTCCTATCCCCCAAAATCTAGCAAAAAACTGCTTGTCCCTGTTTTCAGCACTCTGAATGGCCCATCATAAGGCGGTCGCAATGGGGGTCGATGCGCATCGTGTCTGTCCAAAAACAAACTCTGCGTTCTTCAACGCTTTAGGCAAAAAACGAGCGGAAAAACTGTGGTGCACGGGGCCAGGCAGCGTGCTTGATTCTATGTTACTCCCGCAACAGCTGCAACGGGGAGGTGCCTTGGGCCCAGGTTATCTGGGAGAAAACTCCCCAGGCAGCCGAAGTGGTTGCGCAAACACGAGCTCCGCTGGGGAGGCTTCTAAATCCTCTTTAGGTGCAGAACGCAACCCCAATAAAATCCACGGTAACTTGGTCTACCCAATTTGCATCCGTCAGTGACACTCCTGAGAGCGAAACGCGCCACCCAAGCTGTTAAAAACGCGCACGCTACCTCCTCGGCGTGGTTGATGCCAGGGAATCCACTTCAGGCCAGCGCGTGTGCAGTCCACCATTGTCGAAGGTGTGTGCACCCCTGCGACGGCGGGAGGGGGTCCCACGAGGTCCACATGAACGTGATCAAAACCTCTTGGCCGGAATGTGAAAACGCTCCAAAGGAGCCCTCATGTGCCTGTGTACTTTGGCTCGCTGACACGCCGTGCAGGCTGCTGCCCCACTCCTTAACTTATCTTGCGAAGACTCGGCCACAACAATTTCTCCCCTACCATTTAGACCGACGCACGCACTCCCGGGTGCGCCCAAAGAATGAATCGAGTCAAAAACGCGGCGGCGCCACGTGGCCGGTACTACTGGACGCGGCCGTCCAGTGGAGACATCGCAGATTAGGGGGGGCATACCGTCTTGCAGCACCCTGCTCTCCAGCCTTAACCCTGTTGGTCCAGACTGGAGCCACACGCACATCCGCGTCACTAACCTGCTCCGCAGCCATGCTGCGTAAATCTACTCCTACGCTGACTGGGGCTGCCACGGCGCGACGGGAGAGGCAATCTGCCACTACATTCAGTTTACCCGCCACATGCTGAATATCAGTGGTAAACTCTTGATATGGCGGCCAGCCTGTCTCTGCTGCCGACCTGACCATGGTTCGGAAACCTTGGCCATCGCGAATGTTAGCGGTTTGTGGTCAACGAATGCAGTGAAAGAGCGTCCTTCTAGCCAGAACTGAAAGTGGCGGATGGCCAAATGGAGAGCCAGCAGCTCCCTGTCGAAGCGCTGTATTTACGTTCGCTATCGCGCAAGGTCCTGCTGAAAAAAGGCCGAGGGGCTGCCAAACCCCGCTATGTGTTGCTCCCACGACCGCCCCTGTGGCCACATCTGACGCATCAGTGGTGAGCGCTATGCGGGCCATTGGGTCTGGGTGTGCCAACAGCCTTTGCCAAGGCTGCTTTCACCTCGAGAACGCTTGGTCCCGCTCCAGGGGACCACTCGACCTCATCTGCGGGTTTCTTTTTTTTGAGCACGGCATACAGCGGCTGCATGAGTTGTGCCGCGCGGGGGAGAAAATGGTTATAAAAATTCACCATTCCCAAAGACTCCTGTAACGCCCTGACCGTCTGCGGCCGGGGAAAATCTGCCACCGCGCGCACTTTGTCAGGAAGCGGAATTGCTCCTTCGGGGGAGACGCGGTGTCCTAAAAAAATCGATCTGCGCCACCCCGAACTGACACTTCGCTGGGTTGATTATTAACCCGTGATCTCCCAACCTTCGAAAACTGTGGCCAGGTGTTTTTCGTGTTCGTCTTCGGACGCGCTGGCTACCAAAATATCGTCCAAGTAGACAAACACGAAAGGGAGATCGCGAAGCACCACGTCCATCATGCGTTGGAACGTCTGTGCAGCCCCTTTAAGTCTGAATGGCATGCGTAAAAACTCGAATAGGCCAAACGGAGTTATTACCGCTGTTTTGGGTATGTCCTCAGCGCGCACTGGGACTTGGTGGTAACCGCGGATCAAATCTATCTTAGAAAAAACACGAGCTCCTGCCAAATGAACGGAAAAATCTTGGATATGCGGGATTAGGTTGCGGTCGTGCGCTGTAGCGTTGTTTAACCTGTGGAAATCCCCGCAAGGTCGCCATGATCCGTCCGCTTTCGGGACCATGTGTAGCGGGGAAGCCCACGGACTGTTTGAACGCCTGATAATGCCCAACCTCTCCAGGTTGGCGATCTCCTCGCGCGCTATGGCCAGTTTAACTGCGTCCAAGCGCCAAGCTTTTGCAAAAACGGGCGGTCCGGTAGTGGTAATAAAATGCTCCACCCCGTGTTTAGTGACTGTTGCCGAAAATGTGGGGACCGTGAGTGCTGGGAACTGAGTGAGCAGTGTGTGGAACTTACCGCTTGCAGCTGTGACATTGGCTTGTGCTGTTGGCGGGGCCACTCGCGCTGTACAGGGGATAGAATCAAAAGAAAGTGCATTAACTAGGCGCCTGTTAGCGAGATCAACCAACAAACCATGTGAGCACAAAAAATCAGCCCCCAACATATTGAAATTCACTGCTGCTACAACAAAAGTCCACTCAAATGTACGGCCGTGTAGAGACAGAAGCAGAGTCTTCTCACCAAAGGTCTTAATCTCCGAGCCGTTCGCTGCTGTCACCCTGGAACCTGCTAGTC
Organism: Pholidichthys leucotaenia; assembly: GCA_020510985.1. Lineage (NCBI taxonomy): Eukaryota > Metazoa > Chordata > Actinopteri > Cichliformes > Pholidichthyidae > Pholidichthys > Pholidichthys leucotaenia. The sequence continues at coordinate 222,500,444 of CM035838.1, read as the reverse complement.
TGTCCGCGTAGGAAGGTGTGATGAAACTCAACTGAGAGCCTGTGTCCACGAGGAACTGCCTCCCCGAGCGTGCATCCAACAAGTAGAGCAGCTTGTTCTCCTCCCCGAGGGCCGCGGCTGCTACAGACCCCCCGGTTTTGGCGTTTCCCGAACGCTGAAACTGGCATGGTGGTACACACTTGCGTGCCCTCTCTGCGAAACGGCGATGGTAGAAAAAGGACGTCTCTTCCGCGTTCCCTGGCTCTCGCCGCCGCCGTTGTCGGTGGGTCTGCTACTGCTGCCCCTGGCCCCCTGCCATCTGCGGTTGTCGCGCCGAGTTCCGCTGCTGCAGCTGTGGCCGCGCGCTGTCTGCTGGCGTTGACAATTCGCTGCGCCTCCTGGGCCAGCGCGCGGTAGTCCCGCTGGGCCAATAACAGCGAACTGGTCAGGGTCGCTCTCGTCGCTGACGGTAGGGTCCTGAGGAAGAGGTGGGTGAAGATGAAGTGGTCGTCATCTGAGCCTTTCAACCTCAACAACTTCTCCATAAGGTTCCCGGGCATGTCACTTTCCAACTCAGTAAGCGCCAGGAGCATCTCTGCTCGCTCCTCAACTGAGGGGGTGAAGTGCCGGATGAGTGCAGCCTTCAACGCGTCGTATTTGTCGCTGTCCGGCGGCTGGTCGATCAGGCTCTCCACATGCTGGGCCGTGTTGTTGTCCAGTTTTGCGACCACGTGGTAGAATTTTGTGGTGTCTACTGATATCCCCTGGAGGTTGAACTGTGCCTCAATCGCATTGAACCAGGAGCGCGGATTGCTCTGCCAGAAGTCCGGTAGCTGGACTGTAGCGGCATTCGCTTGGCTGGGGGCTCCTGACGAGGCTGGCCCAGGGAAATCTCCTCTCGCTGCATGCTCGTCTTGGGTCACAAGTGTGGGAATGTGGGAAGGACGAGACAGGTTTCTCTCAAGTCATCTTTATTCACATTCACCAACATTGCAAAGAGGAAAAAGGACATTACAGGGAACTCTCGTCCTTAAATACCAGGACTCTTCACAGTTCACAAGTCACATGCATCACAAATCACATTGCATTAAAATCGGCAGTAACAATGCATCTCCTCTCTCTGATCTCACCCCCACAGTCTACAATGCATCCTCTCCTTAATCCTCTAATAACACCCCGCAGTCTCCAGCTCTGCATACCAAAGCTAACATCCTTGCCGCTTCCTGTTATCTCCAAGGAAGCTCTGCCTTTGTTCTGATCTAAAATGTGAGTCACAAAATAGGTCACATATGTGTGGCCCCCATAACAGTACACTGTAGGCTACTGAAAGGCCGTGGCAAATAGGAGAGTTTTTTTATCTCAATTTAAAGCAGTTCAGAGTTTCAGCAGCCCTGATGCTTTCTGGGAGACTGTTCCATATATGAGGGTCATAAAAACTAAACGCTGCCTCACCATGTTTGGTTCTAACTCTGGGAACAGATAGTAGGCCTGACCCTGATGATCTGAGGGCTCTGGGCGGTTCATAATGGACTGTATTTTGGCCCTAAACCATTCAGAGCTTTATAAACCAACAGCAGTATTTTGAAATCTATTCTTTAACAGACAGGAAGCCAGTGTAAAGATCTGATAACTGGAGTTATATGAACCACTTTCTTGGTCTTGGTGAGGACTCGAGCTGCAGTGTTCTGAACCAACTACAACTGTCTGATGGACTTTTTAGGGAGACCTGTGAGGACAGTGTTACAGTAGTCCAGTTTACTGAAGATAAATGCATGGAAAAGTTTTTCTAGATCCTGCTGAGACATCAGACCTTTAATCTTCGCTATGTTCCTTAAGTGATAATAGGCTGACCTCACTACTGTGTTAATGTGGCTAAAAAAATCACAAATTTATGACAAAAACTTGCAAGTTTACAGTTAAAAAGGGGGAAAAGTCAAATTTACAAGAAAACAGCAAATTTATGAGAAAACAAGTTGAAAATAGGTAAACAGGTAAAGTCCATGTGGACAAACCCAGCTGGGATCCATAAGACAGCGCAGCTTTAACCTTTGGTAGGACCCACTTGGAGATGCTGGCTGGGTTGGGTCCTCTTTCCATGCCTGCCGCTAAATTGGATTGGCTGGTTCAATTTTCTTCACTTTTTTAAAAAATTCTGTCCTATTTCATAGGGGGCTGCTTGTTTTGCAGCTGCAGTTTTGTTTTTTGTTTTTTTTGTTTTTTTTTAATCAGACTGTACTTGCACCTTTCTCTGGAGAAGGAGTAAATGATAATTTAAGTAAATGAGACTTGTCAGGTTTTAAATCAGACAACATATCGACTAGCTTTGCTGCTGATGCTCTTCTTAGCTGGGTCAACAGTTTAAAATTGTGTGATCATAAAGTGTACATTGATGACTTAAAAGAAGCAGAAATCTTACTAAAAGTTGTATATGCTGAAAAAGGAAATTTCCTCCTCCTGAGTAAAGTCTCAGATGCATTGCAGACTTTGAGGAAAAGGACTGCAAATTTACTTCAACCAAAGGCATGTGCTGGATTTTTTTTTTTTTTTTTTTGTATTTACCATTAAAAACCCTTTTATCTAGTGAATAAAGATGCTGTAAACCAAGAGATGCATTTTAGTGATTTATTACCTGATTTGGATTATCAGATTACTGGCTATGATTTACTGGAATAGTGGCCTAGTTGATAAAGCATCTGCCCCACAACTAGGAGCTTGGGGGTTCAAGTCCCGGCCGGGTCATTCCAAAGACCCTATAAAAATGGCACTTCCCGCCTTCTAGCTTGGTGCTCAGTGTAATAGAATTGGGGAAGGAGAAGCTGTTTATGGCAGTGACCCCTCTGATTCTACATGTGATTAACATTGTAGATAGGAGAAACATAATTTTGTTCTACCGTACATGACTGGCCGTATGGTCTGAATGACAACAGAGATGGCTTCTTCTTCTATTTTTATATAAAATAGGATAGACACAAACGATACATTTCACCAGAGATGGAAGCTCTTCTTTTTGAGTGTGTGAGGGAATCTTCTTTAATACAGCCAGCTGTGAGTTAACCTTGGGTCCAGGAAGCAACACAAACCAGCTTCTTTTATCTGGTAAAAAAAAGAAGCTGTAATCCCAGACATGCATTTTAGTGATTTATTTTATATAAAATAGAATATACACAGAAGATACATTTCAACAGAGAGACGGATTGCCCGGGCAGGGCTGAAAACACGACTCACGTGCGTGGCTTTTTTTTTTTTGGCATAATTTATTATTAATCAGAACACAAAATAAAGAAACAGAAAGCACCTTGGCTAAGGTCACAGGCTTGGTAAACAGACGAGGCAGAACAGGAGTGTGTTGTTCATGCCGTTATGACAAAGAACGCCACATCCAGGTAAGGGGCGGCGTCCCTTAAAGCTGAACTGATTAACCAAAACACAAAAAAACGTGAATAATCAAGAAATTAACAATGCAGGAACAGAAATAGACTAATGTGGCAATAACCAAAGATACTGTCAAAATAAAGCCCAAAACAGAACTGAGGACAAAGCATGGATCACTTTGAAACAAGAAAATAAAAATAATAATACTAGAGACATCCAAGGACTAGGAAAAAGGCAAAGATAAATACAAGGCAATGACCATGATGATAATAACAGAGAATCATACAAAATTAAACTTAAAGCGAGGACGTGGGCTGGAGCCCATGCCCTGGTGACAAGAAATACAAACTATGAAACAAGGTGAGGACATGGGGCCCAGTCCACAGCCTGACACACAGTGGACAGATAAGGGTAGAGCACTATGTCTGTGAATCAGCCTGTGTCTTGGGATATCTGAGACAAAGTGTAATTTTTAAGATATGCAATAAAAAAAATTTCACAGGCACTTTATCCTAGGAGAACATTAGAGACGGTGTTAACTTTAAAAGAGAATTACACTGGTCAATACCAAATTTATTGACAATTTTGATGTGCTGAATCCAAAAATCACATTGGTTTTGTTCAATCAGGTCAACTTTTTTGAACTATGGCCACATGTTTTCTTACGTTTTTGTTTACATGTACGGGTATTTTCGCTTTATATGATGCAAAATTCTTTTTTATTTCTTGAAATTCTCTGAATTTTGAACAATGATGACATAACATTCAATTTACATGTACTTATCTTTATCAATGTCTACTATTCAATTTACAGTACAACTGTACAACTGCTGTACAACCGCATACAACTTAACATAAAAACCTGACCTGTTCGAGGGAAAAGGATGTCATTTTCGGATTCAGCGGTGCAAAATTGTCTTAAATCAGTTGAAAAAAACACAGACAACTTACAAAAAAAATTATTTTTGTTATGCTGTGTTATCAAAGATGCTTTTGTTACTTGTTTACTATGACTAGTACATATCCGTCCATGCTCATAGAAACGAAGTATATGCAAGTATTTCTGCATGCCCGTTGCTGAAGGGTTGCCTCCTGTCTCAGACGGCTGTGTTGTTCACAGTCATGCCTGAGGTGTCCTGCTGGAACCTGAGGTGTTTCATGTTCACGGCATCTTTTCTGATGTGCAGCAGTTCTCATTCTATTGCTCTCCATCTGGAGGGTCTTCTCAACCAGACCACTGATTGAGGGATAGGTGCGTCGTAATTCCAGTTCATGGGCAGGATCATGAAAATCGATCTGAGCAAAAAGTGGCTTTTGACCCTGTTCAGGAAGGCCCGTACATGCCTGTAGAAACCAAGAAACCAGAGCACCGGGAGAAAATCAGCATTTTGCTGGGCATTTTACACATTTGTAGTGTAGACTGGCATTCTTCAAGGTTACATATTTTTACTGTGTCAGCACCTCTTTAAAAATGACATTGCTGAAAAAGTGATGCTTTTGCTTAGTTTCTTCATCTTGAGCAAGAATACAAAGACTGCTTGATCTGGCAACTCTGCTCGCAGCAACGTAGAATTAGTCATGGCTGCAGAAATCTGTTGTGTGGAAAACACGAACGGGCTGTAAAGACTGGCCCTGTGACTTATTCACCTTGCCAATTTTGAGCCATATGACATCATAAAGACATATTAGTCTAGGAATCGTGCGTGATGGCCTATATGACATCATAAAGACACATTTGTCTGTGAGCCATATGACATCAAGATGCATTAGTCTAGGCATCGTGAGTGATGGTCTATATGTCATCATAAAGATACATTTGTCTATGTGCCGTCATATAGACATCATATCTTTATGATGGCATGTCTATATGACATAAAGACACATTTGTCTGTGTCGTCACATAGACATATCTTTATGACGGCATTGCGAGTCCTATGATGATCAGGCAGAGATCATAGGCCGTCCTATGATGTCCTATAAACATGACAGACAGAAACAGACACACAGAGATTTCTTGCTTTAATAGAGTGATGATATGATGAATGAGCACTTGGGCCCTGGTGGCCTAATGGTTAGGGGTGGGGACTGGTGGCAGCGGGTCACCACGCTATATACACTACTCACGAAAAGTTAGGGATATTTGACTTTCGGGGGGAATTTTAGGATATACCTAAAATGCACTATAACTTTTACAAGTGAACTTCTCTAACCTTTTGAATGCACATGCCCAACCATTCAATGTTTCAGTACTTTTTGCATAACTTGCTGCTCTCAAACAAGGTGCTTAATGGCAAAATTCACAACAGATGTTTGATCCATGAATCGACCAATAAATTTTCTGGTTCAGTTAGAACTGGTATTTAAACAGTCCTTTTCATCATGCTGTTCACATTTTTACATCATGAGACCAAGACAACACCTAACAATTGAGCAACAGTACCTCACCAGTGCAAGGCTTTAAACAGGATGTTGTCAGTCGGAAGTGGCCACTGAGCTTGGAATGTCACAGAGTGTCATCAGCAGGTTGCAACAGACATACAGAGAGACTGGAAGAGTCACAGAAAGACATACTGTAGAAGTGGACGTCCTTTGGTCACATCCCACTCTGATGACTGCTTCACTGTGAACATTGCACTGTGGAGCAAGAGGATGAATGTCACTCAACTCCAGGCACATTTAAGGGAGGTGAGAGGCACCCAAGTATTATGTCAAATCATTCAAAACCGTTTACATCAGCGTGGTCTGTGTGCTAGATGACCGGCAAGGATACCTGACCACACCACAAGGCACAGGCGTCATCATCTTGCATGGGCCAGGGAACATTTAGCCTGGACAAGGGATCAGTGGGCCTCAGTGCTGTTCTCTGATGAAAGTCGATTCACGCTGAGTATGATGACACGGAAAACAAAACAGGAGTCTGGATACAGACATCAACCGGACATGTACAGTAGAACCAGACACCAAACTTGTACTGGAGTTCTGCCTTGATTTTACCCATTTCAAGGAGTTTTTTTAGATTGTCCTATGTCCTATTGTCCTATGTCCCACCCTTCCTTAATTCTGATTGGCTGCTTAGAAAGTTCTGACATTGACGAGCTCAGCTGTAGTCTGAAAAGTTGAACTTTTTTCAGCCCTGAGCGCTGCGACAAAAAGTGGCGACCGCCGAGGGCGTTCTGCACTGTAGATGCTGGACTACATAGAGAATGAATAGAAAATAGTCGCCCACAGCGGAAAAAAATGCATTTGCTGGACACGCCACTTAAGTCGACTTGTGAAGAAGCCATCTCTGTTGTCATTAAGCCAATCATGTTTCTCCTATCTACAATGTTAATCACATGTAGAATCAGAGGGGTTCCTGCCATGCAAGGTGCCGCCTTGACATTTTTTGTTGTGGTATACTCACGACTGTTGGCTTTTGTTTCAACAAATTGTTTGAGATGAGGAAATCACCATTGCTTCTACTTAAATGCCCTACTTTCATGATATTATATCACTGTAGCATAAACGTTTTATATTTTAAAGATAAGATAAGATAAGCCTTTATTAGTCCCACAATGGGGAAATTCCAGGATTGCAACAGCACAGGGATAGCAACACTCAGAGCAACAATCAGAAGGCAAGAGAAAAAACAAGAGCAGCAAGAATACATATGTACATATAAATATAAATATAAATATATATATATATATATATATATATATATATATATATATATATATATATATATATATATATATATATATACAGTATAGACACACAGTGCGGAGCATTGTAGCTAGATGGGCTAGATATACAAATATATAAACACAGTGTGGAGCATTGTAGTTGGATGGAATAAATATATGAGTATATAAACACACAGTGCGGAGTATTGTAGCTAGATGGAATAAATATGTGAATATATAAACACACAGTGCGGAGCATTGTAGCTAGATGGAATAAATGTGTTAATATATAAACACAGTGCGGAGCATTGTAGCTAGATGGAATAAATATGTAGATATATAAACACACAGTGCGGAGCATTGTAGCTAGATGGAGTAAATATATAAATATATATATAAACACACACAGTGCGGAGCATTGTTGCTAGATGGAATAAATATGTAAATATATAAACACACAGTGCGGAGCATTGTAGCTAGATGGAATGAAACAGCACAACCGTCTACTTAGTTATCCTACATGGTATGATTATGTACCCATACATATTCTCACCCTCCATAGCGACCGGTATCTTCCTAGTTGTGTACCGGAGGGGACCATTGTGTAAGTCTATTGCATCTTTGCATTCAAAACTATTAGGTTGTCACGTCTTTTTGCTATCTCTGCGAGCAGCCCTGCTTAGGTTGTACAGTCTGACAGCTGTAGGTAGGAAGGACCTGCGAAACCTCTCGGTTGTGCACCTAGGATGATGTAGTCTGCTGCTAAATGAGCTCCTCAGTGCATTCAGTATGTCCTGCATAGGGTGGAACTCGGACTCCAGCAGAGATGACAGTTTAGCCACCATCCTTCTCTCTCCTATTTCCTCCACTGGGTCAAGGCGCTTCCCCAGGACAGAGCTAGCTTTCTTGATCAGTTTGTTCAGTCTCTTCCTATCGGCTGCTGTAATGCCACTGCCCCAGCAGACCACTCCAAAAGTGATGGCTGATGCCACCAACGTGTCATAGAATGTCTTCAGCAGCACCCCTTGTACACCAAAAGACCTGAGTCTCCTCAGTAGAAACAGCCTGCGCTGTCCCTTCTTGTAGAGTGCATAGTTATTGTGTGACCAGTCTAGTTTATTGTTCAGATGAACACCCAGGTACTTGTAGGATGTCACCATCTCAATGTCTGTTCCCTGTATATTTACTGGTGCTGTGAGGGGTTGTCCTTGCCTGTGGCAGTCCACCACCAGCTCCTTAGTTTTCCTCGCGTTGATCTGGAGGCAGTTCCGATGGCACCAGTCCACGAAGTCCTGGATAAGCCCTCTGTACTCAGCTTCATCTCCGTTGGAGATGAGGCCAACGATCGCAGAGTCATCAGAGAACTTCTGTAGATGGCAGTGTGTTGTGTTGTGTGAGAAGTCCGCAGTATAAAGTGTGAACAGGAAGGGAGCCAAAACCATTCCCTGGGGGGCCCCCGTGCTACCGATGATCGTGTCGGACACACAGTCCCGGGTTCTCACAAACTGAGGCCGGTTTGTGAGGTAGTCCAGGATCCATGATGACAGGTGCTGATCCACCCCTGTGCACAGCAGCTTGTCCTTCAGGATCATCGGTTGGATGGTGTTGAAAGCACTGGAGAAGTCAAAGAACATGATCCTCACCGCATTCCCGGGCTTCTCCAGGTGGGACAGAGAACGGTGAAGGAGGAAGATCACCGCATCCTCCACCCCAATGCCATGCTGGTAGGCAAACTGGAGTGGATCCATCGCTGGTCCCACCAGGGGGCGGAGGTGAGCAAGGAGCAGTCTCTCCAGGGTCTTCATCATGTGGGACGTCAAGGCCACTGGTCTGTAGCTGTTCAGATCTTTGGGGTGGGAAGTCTTTGGCACAGGTACCACACAAGATGTTTTCCACAGCTGTGGTACCGTCCCCAGCTTCAGGCTCAGATTGAAGATGTACTCCACAATCCCACACAGCTGGTCTGCACAGGACTTGAGGAGCTTTGCGCTGATGCCGTCCGGTCCCGACGCCTTCCTCGCCTTGATCTTCCTCAGCTACGTCCTCACCTGGGTCTTAGTGAGGGTCAGGTTGGGGGTCTGTGTGTTGGGAGTGGGGGGGTGTTGGTGGAGTGGGGAGTGGGCAGCAGGACTTGGTGTCTTTAGAGGCAGCAGTGGTTGTTGTGCAGTCAGGGGGGAGGGCGGTTGGTCAAACCTATTGAAAAACAGATTCAGATTGTTCGCCCACTCCCTGCCCCCCGTGGCCTGGTGGGAGGTATTCTGGAGCCCAGAGATGGTTTTAAGGTTTCTCCAGACCCCGCTGATGTCGCTCTGTTGCAGCTTGTCCTCCATCTTCTTCCTGAAGCTGTCCTTGCGTTCTCTGATCTTTCTCCTCAGCTCCCTCTGTATGGACTTCAGCATCTCCCTGTTCCCTGACCTGAAGATCCTCTTCTTCTCTCTCAGAAGTGTTTTTATCTCAGGGTTGATCCAGGGTTTGTTGTTTGAGCAACACTGTATGGTCTTGGTGGGTATGGTGTTGTCCACACAGAAGCTGATGTAGTCCGTGAAGGTGTGAGTGAGGCCATTGATGTCCTCACCATGTGGATTGCAGAGCTGCTCCCAGGCGGTGGTTTCAAAACAGCTCTTTAGAGTGTCCATTGCCTCCTCAGACCATAACTTCACTGTGCACATGGCCGGAGGTTGTCTGTGCACTAGGGGTTTGTACACCGGCCGGAGATGAACCAAGTTGTGATCCGATCTCCTGAGTGGGGGGAGTTGTGATGAGGTGTACGCCTCCTTAGTGTTTACGTAGAATAAGTCCAGTGTTTTATTGTCTCTAGTGTGGCATGTGACATACTGGGTAAATGTGGGTAGAATGGGAGACAGTGAAACATGGTTGAAATCGCCTGAGATGAGGAGAAGAGTATCTGGGTGTTCTGTCTGCAGCCTTCTGGTTACTGAATGGATGACGTCACTCGCTGTCCCAGCGTTCGCCGTCAGATTTGCATAAACAACAATGCAGATCACGTGTGATTTTCCATAAATTTCACCCAAAAGCCAAATATCCCTAACTTTTCGTGAGTAGTGTATATAACACAACATAACAAAAATATTTTTTTTGTAAGTTGTCTGTGTTTTTTCAACTGATTTAAGACAATTTTGCAACGCTGAATCCAAAAATGACATCCGTTTCTTTCGATCAGGTCAGGTTTTTATGCTAAGTTGTAAGCAGTTGTACAGCAGTTGTACAGTTGTACTGTAATTTGAACAGTAGACACTGATAAAGGTAAGTACATGCAAATTGAATGTTACATCATCACGGTTCAAAATTCAGAGAATTTCAAGAAATAAAAAAGAATTTTGCATCATATAAAGCGAAAATACCCGTACATGTAAACAAAAACGTAAAAAACGTGGCCATAGTTCAAAAGGTTGACCTGATTGAACAAAACCAATGTGATTTTTGGATTCAGCACATCAATATTGTCCTAAATCAGCTAAAAAATCTTAGACAATAAATTTGATGTTGACCAGTGTAATTTAAAAAAAAAAAAGAGCCGTACAAGAGACAATTTAAAGTGACCACCAAAAATGTATTTTTTTCTTGTTAACATATCAGTTTTTTTATGACTTACAAAATATATCAAGAGTGAAATCACTCAAATTTCTCTCTGTTTGGCAGATTAATGAGAAAAACACTGCAAATTAAATAGGAAAAAAGATGGAAGTTTACATGAAAAAGTTGGAGATTAATGAGAAAAAAAGAGCCGCAGGTTGCCGACCCCTGGTGTACAGTGCATCCGGAAAGTATTCACAGCACTTCACTTTTTAAATATTTTGTTATGCTACAGCCTTATTCCAAAAAGGATTAAATTTATTTTTTTCCTCAAAAGTCTACACACAATACTCATAATGACAACATGAAAAAAGTTCTGAGATTTTTGCAAATTTATTAAAAATAAAAAAACTAAGAAATCACATGCACGTAAGTATTCACAGCCTTTGCTCAATACTTTGTTGATTCACCTGTGGCAGCAATTACAGCCTCAAGTCTTTTTGAATATGATGCCACAAGCTTGGCACACCTATCTTTGAGCAGTTTCGCCCATTCCTCTTTGCAGCACCTCTCAAGCTCCATCAGGTTGGATGGGAAGCGTCGGTGCCCAGCCATTTTCAGATCTTTATTTTTGATCAAGATCTGTCTTTCAATTCACATATTAAATTTGTTTCTAAGACTGCCTTCTATCATTTGTGTAATATTGTCAAGATTAGGAGCATCTTGTCTCAGAGTGATGCTGAGAAACTGATCCACGCTTTTGTTGGCTCTAGATTATATTATTGTAATTCTTTATTATCAGGTTGTCCTAAAACATCTTTAAAAAGCCTTCAGCTGATCCAAAATGCTGCAGCAAGAGTTTTAACAGGTACTAGAAAGAGAGATCATATCTCTCCGGCTCTGGCCTCCCTTCATTGGCTTCCCATAGAGTTTAGAATTAAATTTAAAATCCTTCTTCTTACTTTCAAAGCGCTAAACAATCAGGCCCTTTATATTTAAAAGATCTGATACTACCGTATTATCCTAACAGAGCACTACGCTCCCAAAATACAGGATTACTTGTAATACCTAGAATCTCCAAAAGTACGATGGGAGGCAGAGCCTTCAGTTATCAAGCTCCTCTCCTGTGGAACCAGCTGCCAATCTGGATTTGGGAGTCAGACTTGATCTCTGTTTTTAAGAATAGGGCTAAAACCTTCCTTTTTGATATAGCCTACAATTAGGGAGGGATCATGTGTTTCTGAACCCTCCGTTAGTTATGCTGCTAATGGGTTTAGTCAACCGGGGGACCTCCAATAATGCACTGGGCCTCACTCCTTTCTTCACTCTCAGTGAAATATTTTTTTTTTTTTTGCTGGTCATTAACATCTGTTTGTTCTCTCCCATAGATTGAGTCCCCATTGTGCTGTTTGCTCTCTACATGTATGTTCTTTTCATCTTCTCTATCCCCTCACCCCCCAGCCAGTTGCAGCAGATGACTGCCCCTCCCTGAGCCTGGTTCTGCTGGAGGTTTCTTCCTGTTAAAAGGGAGTTTTTCCTCTCCACTGTCGCCAAGCGCTTGCTCACAGGGGATCGCCTGATTGCTGGGGTCTTTCTGCAACTGTGGGGGTTCCCCCTACAGTTGAAAGTGCTATGAGATGACTGTTGTTGTGAAATGGCACTATATAAATAAGGTTGAATTGAATTGAATCTCTCCAGAGATGTTCAATTGGATTCAAGTCTGGGCTTTGGCTGGGCCACTCAAGGACATTCACAGAGTTGTCCTGAAGCCACTCCCTTTCAAGGATTCAAAGGCTTTATTGTCATGTGCACAGTAAAGAAATGCAACATTTCCTGAGCAATGAAATTCTTACTCTTCTGTCTGCAATGAATGCCATGTAATAAATACACAAAAATACTAATAAAGGTAATAAACACACCTTAATACTAATAAATAATAGGACAGTTAAAGCAGTTAAGACTAGAGGAAACAAGAAAAATGAAAATTCACTGGGTGACTATCACTTGTCCCTGAGTAAAATAAAGTTCACTGGGTGAGTATGACTTGTCTCTGATAATACCAATTGACTATACAATGGTAATTTTAATATCAGAGATGATATGAACGTGAGCTGGCATGGGACTATGTACAATGTGCAAATGAGCAATGTACAAATTAACATCCAGTGTGAGAATTCCTCTGTGTAAAGCTGTGAGCCCTGATAATACCCAGTAGACTGTACAATGATAATTTAGTAGCAGAGATAATATGGACGTGAGATGGGGTGAGACTATGTACAGTGTGCAAATGAACAATGTGCAAATTTAGCATCCAGTGTGTGAATTTCTATTTGCAAAATTGTGTCCAGAATTGTTATTTGTTCAGCAGTCTGATGGCAGTGGGAAATAAGGAGTTTTTTTTAGTCTGGATGTCCTGCATTTCACACTTCTGTACCTCCCGCCTGAGTTTAGAAGTGTGACCATTCTGTGCTGGGGTGGGTGGGATTCTGGAAGATGGAGGCAGCTCTTCTTTGGACTCTGCGGTGATAGATGCTCTGCAGAGAGGGGAATGGAGTCCTGATGATCTTCTCAGCTGTCTTCACCACTCTCTGCAGGCATTTGCGGTCCAAAGCAGTATTGCTGCCATACCACGCAGTGATGCAGTTGGTCAAGATGCTCTCAATGATGCAGCTGTAGAAATTGTTGAGGATCTTGGGGTCATGCCAAACTTCCTCAGCCTCCTCAGAAAGTACAGCCTCTGTTGAGCTCTCTTAACCAGCTCTGTGTTGTTAAGTGCCCACATAAGGTCCTCATTGATGTGGATTCTCAATTTCGTTGCATTATTCATTAACAATGGAATGACAATAAAGGCATTTTGACTTTGACTTTGATGCCCAGGTATTTAAAGCTGCTCACCCTCTCCACCTCAAGCTCTCAGATGAACAGCAGTCGATGAGGTCTCCTCCCCTTCCTCATATCCACTATCATTTCCTTCTTCTTGTCTGCGTTGAAGGTGAGGTTATTGTCCTCACACCATGACACCAGGCTGGCCACCTCCCTCCTGTAGGATAATTCATCGCCACCAGTGATGCAACCTATCACTGCTGTGTCATCCGTGAACTTTAAGATGACATTGTTGTCATTTGTTCTAAACACTACTGCCACAGCTCAACAAACACTTCAGCTGCAAGGGGTAAAATAAACATGTCAAAGTACTTATAGTTTATATGCTTTTTTTGCTTGCTTGCAAAAGTAATGGATATTGTTGTTAAGAGATACCAGTGTTTAAAGCAACAGTTTAGCAGACAAAACATGCTAATATATTACAAAATAAATATTTATGTGTTGTTTTTTGAAGATTTTTTTTTTCAGTGTGAGTCTTCAACAAAGAGGTACTCATGAGTGTCTTCCTCAGTAGAGGCGTTGGCTTCCTCTTCAACTTTGATCTTCTGTTTGGCAGGCATGGATCTGGGCATGAGCTTCCCTCCTGTTCTCTTCTTGGTATCACACATGGATCTCTGAAAGCACTTTTTCATTCTTTTGTTGCATTTTTCTTGCTCCCGTTTCAGTGCCTTCGCTCGCTTCCTTCTGGGCTCCATGTGCTCTAACTGCATAGTTAGCTTCTCTTCTTCCTTTATTAATTTTCTGTGACATTCTGGTCAGTCACTGCAACAGATACTGGAGTCAGTTTGTCTTGGCCTGTCCTTGGTACTGATAATACCTCTATCTGCCAAGAATGTGCCGCTAGTCCAGCAAAAGCTAGCGGTACTCAAATACTTTGCAAGCAGTTTCATAAAATGGTCAGTCCGAAAGCAACTCATACCGGCTTGGACATTGCCCAGGTTTGCAGGGTCAGGAGTTCCTGGCAGCGGAGGGCGGGGGACAGAGCTGTGCAGAGGAATCTGATCAGACCTAAATGAAACAGTCATTGTTGCCTGCAACAGACTGCTATGATGATGATGATATCCTTGTGGGAGGTAGCACAGTCATGGGTGAAGAGGCTGTAGAGGATGGGGCTGAGAACAAAACCCTGTGGGATACCTGTGTTAGTGATGATGCTGGCTGAGGTCCTGTTACCAATCCTTACAGACTGAGGCCTGCCAGTCAGAAAGTCCAGTAGCCAGTCACAGAGGGTGGGGTGCAGGCCAAGTGATGGCAGTTTGTAGGTGAGTTTGTGGGGATGACTGTGTTGAAGGCGGCACTGTAGTCGACCAAGAGCATCCCGATATAGGAGTCTTTATATTCCAGGTGGGAGAGAGAATAATGGAGTGCAGCAGCAATGGTGCCTGATGCCAATCTGTTGGGCCGGTAGGCGTACTACAGGGAGTCCAGGGTAGCTAGTATGCTGTCGTGAAAGAGGGCCAGCACCACTGTCTCGAAGCACTTCATGATGATTGGAGTGAGTGCTACTGGCCTGTAATCATTCAGGCAGGTTGGCGGGCTCTTTTTGGGTAGGGGGACGATGATTGTGGTTTTGAAGAAGGAGGGGACTATGTTCTGGTTGAAGGAGAGATTAAAGATGGTTGTGAGAACATCAGCCAGCTCGGCAGCACATGCTCTGAGAGCCCACCCACAGATGTTGTCTGGTTCTGCTGCCTTGCGAGGGTTGATATTCCTCAGTGCGTTGTTTACCTTGCCTGATGAGACTTTTAGTGGAGGTGTGTGTGTGTGTGTGTGTGTCTCCTCTCTGCACTGAAGCTGGAGATCTCAAAGCGGGTGTAAAAGATGTTGAGAACATCCGGCAGGCTGTCTGTGGAGCTGGTGGTGTTACTGGTGGTTCTCTTGTAGTCTGTGATGTGCTGCAGGCCTTGCCACATGCGCCCAGGGTCAGGAGTGGAGTAGAGGCTGTCCAGCTTTTCTCTGTACTGCCTCTTGGCTGTTATAGCTTTCCTCAGTCCATACTTTGCAGCTTTGTACTCAGCCTCATTGAATGATTTAAATGCAATACAGCAAGCAGGCAGCATCTGATGTACCTGACTGTTTATCCAGGGCTTCTGGTTGGGGAACTTCCTGACTTGTATGGTGGGTACGATGGGGTCCTCGTGGTATACTTTGATATCCTGGCTGTGTGCTTAGGGTCGTTGTCCTACTGAAAGATTAACTGTTGCCCCAGTCTGAGGTCAAGAGCACTCTGAAGCAGGTTTTCATCCAGGATTTCTCTGTACATTTCTGCATTCATCATTACCTCTATCCTGACTAGTCTCCCAGTTCATGCCACTGAAAAACATCTCCACAGCATGATGCTGCCACCACCATTGGCATAGTTATGAGTGGTGCCTGGTTTCCTCCAAACATCACGAAAGGCATTCATGCCAAAGAGTTCAATGTTTGTCTCATCAGACCAGAGAATTTTGTTTCTCATGGTCTGAGAGTCCTTCAGGTGCCTTTTGGGAAACACTAGGAAGGCTGCCATGTGCCTTTTTACTAAGGAGTGGCTTCCGTCTGGCCACTCTACCATATTGATTGGTGGATTCCTGCCGAGATGGTTGTCCTTCTGGAAGGTTCTCCTCTCCCCACAGAGGAATTGCTGGAGCTCTGACAGAGTGACCATTGGGTTCTTGGTCACCTCCCTGACTAAGGCCCCTCTACCCCGATTGCTCAGTTTAGATGGCTGGCCAGCTCTAGGAGGAGCCCTGGTGGTTCCGAACTTCTTCCATTTATGAATGATGGGGGCCACTGTGCTCATTGGGACCTTTGAAGCAGCAGAAATTTTTCTGTACCCTTCCCCAGATTTGTGCCTCAACACAATCCTGTCTCGGAGGTCTACAGGCAATTCCTCTGACTTCATGCTTGGTTTGTGCTCTGACATGCATTGTCAACTGTGGGACCTTATATAGACAGGTGTGTGCCTTTCCAAATCATGTCCAATCAACTGAATTTACCACAGGTGGACTCCAAATAAGCTGCAGAAAAATCTCAAGGATGGTCAGTGAAAACTGGATGCACCTGAGGTCAGTTTTGAGCTTCATGGCCAAAGTGGTGAATACTTATGCACATGTAATTTTAGTTTTTTATTTTTAATAAATTTGCAAAAATCTCAAAAAATCTTTTTTTTTTTTTTGTTCATGTTGTCATTACGGGGTATTGTGTGTAGAATTTTGAGGAAAAAAATGAACTCAATCCATTCTGGAATAAGGCTGTAACATAAAATGTGTTGAAAAGTGAAGGGCAGTGAATACTTTCTGGATGCACTGTACATGTGATGACATTTATCCAGACATTTGAGAAGACTTAATATGTATAAAACTGTTAACACCATCTAAGCATTCAAAGTTTTTCTAGAAGTTCATTTAAATGATTCTGACACAATTTTTCAATCATTGTATAATATAAAATGCTGGTTTTCCCCAAATATACCTTCA
The DNA here is from genome assembly GCA_020510985.1 of Pholidichthys leucotaenia. Classification (NCBI taxonomy): domain Eukaryota; kingdom Metazoa; phylum Chordata; class Actinopteri; order Cichliformes; family Pholidichthyidae; genus Pholidichthys; species Pholidichthys leucotaenia. The sequence continues at coordinate 222,483,553 of CM035838.1, read as the reverse complement.
AAGGTAAAGTCATGTATGACGAAATGTTCTTGTAAATTTTCATGTTTTGCAGCTATGATATTTTCCTGTGTGACCCAAGAATACAAGAGGAATGATGGGTGTAATTTAAATGAAGAATAATTATCCCAATGTCATCTGAATCAAAGAGTAAAGTTCCAGAACTTTCAAAGGCGAGCCATGAATGGATGCTACTCTTGTGATTTTTTTTTGCCCATCATTAACGCTCATAAACAGCTGACATGGGCCAATTAGGAATGCTAATGAGAAGCAGAAGCTATGTCGTTTGTAGTCATTGAAGTCGAGGCCACTCTGTTTTCCCCAGAGAGTACAAGCTAAAAGACAAACCATGGAAGATACTCGCACCACCACTTACGGTGTTCAGAATTTATTTAAACGCTACTCACTTATGGAAGTTTGAGAGTCTGCCCTGTAAATTAACCTTGACTTGTTTTATGAAAAGAGACTCAGTCAAGATATTTCACTCTTTTTCTGTAATTAGTTTAATTAACAGTGTGTCATCATGGGCAAACATTTCATTTCACTGTTGGAGGGGGGGCAATAAACAGAACATTTAGTTAGTCAGATCCATTCCTGTTTTTTTTTTTTTTGTTTTTTTGGGGGGGGGGATATTCAAGATTTTGTAATGGAGAAGAATTTGAACCCTATAAAATGTGGGAAAAAAACAAACAAACATCTGTATACAGTATGTGTGTATTATATTATTACCTCCGCCAAGGAGGTAATGTTTTTACCAGGGTTTGTCTGTTTGTCTACCTGTTTGTCTGTTACCAACATAACTCAAAAAGTTATGAACGGATTTTGATGAAATTTTCAGGAAAGGTGTGTAATGGCATGGGGAACAGATGATTAGATTTTGGTGATGAGCTGAGAGTGCATACCTCCACCAAGGGCTTTGTTTGTATTTGTGCAGCAGGATTACACAAAAAGTACTGAATGGATTTGGATGAAATTTTCACCAGAGGTGGTTCTTGGGCTACAGAGGAACCCATTATATTTTGGTGATGATCTGGGAATGCATACCTCAGCCAAGGCTCTTACCTTCTCACAGTGTGTTGGCAACAATACTTCAAAACTGATGGACAGACTTTGATGCAATTTTCACCACAAGTGGCTCTAGGCCTACACACAAACCCATTACATTTTGGAGGTGATCCATGAGAAACGGAAGGAGACTTGGCGGAGGTATGAATTCCAGATCATCACCAAAACGTAATGGGTTCCTCTGTAGCTCAAGAGCCACCTCTGGTGAAAATGTCTTCCAAATCCATCAGTAGTTTTAGAGTATCGTTTCTAACACTGTGAGACGATAAGGGCCTTGGCAGTGGTATGCACTCTCGGATCCTCACCGAAATGTAAGGGGTTCCGCTCTAACCCAATACCCACCTCTGGAAAAAAATTCATTCAAATCCATCCCGTAGTTTTTGTGTAATCCTGCTGCACAAATACAAACAAAGCCCTTGGTGGAGGTATGCACTCTCAGATCACCACCAAAATTTAATCATCTGTTCCCCATGTCATTACACACTTTTCCTGAAAATTTCATCAAAATCCATTAATAACTTTTTGAGTTCTGTTGGTAACAGACAAACCAACCAACCAACGCCACTGAAAACATTACCTCCTCCCTTGGTGGAGGTAAAAATTAGCATAAAAAATTAACCATTACATAGAATAAAAAATTAATGAGAATCCATGTGAACATTCCAAATTTTACAAGAAAAAAGCCAAAAGATTGACAAGAAAAAGTTGCAAATTTACAAAAAAATATGTCCAAAGTTGTTGCAGATTAGATGCAAACTAACAAGAAAAAAGCTGGAGATTTACGTGAAAAAAAAAGTTGTAAATTTACATGAAAAAAATTGCAGATTAATGAAAAAAGTTGCAAATTTACATGAAAAAAGTTGTAAATTAACAAGAAAAACATTGCAAATTATTAAGAAAATAGTTACAAATTAAAGAGGAAAAATGTAAATTTTCATGAAAAAGTTGTAAATTAACAAGGAAAAAAGCTGGAGATTTACATGAAAAAGTTACAAATTTACATTAAAAAAGTTGAAAATTGGGAAAAAAGTTGTAAATTATTGCGAAAAGTTACAAACTGAAGAGGAGAAAGATGTAAATTTACATGAAAAAGTTACAATGAGAAAAAACTTGTAGATTTACATGAAAAAAGTTGCAAATTAACAAGAAAAAACTTGCAAATTATTGAGAAAAAACTAAATTTACACGAAAAAGTTGAAAATTAACAATAAAAAAGTTGCAAATTATTGAGAAAAAAGCTTGCAAATTTAGATTAAAAAGTTACAAATTTACATGAAAAAAGTCAAAAATTAATAGGAAAAACAGTTGCAAATTATTGAGAAAAAAGTTGCAAATTGTTGAAAAAGCTGCAGATTAAGGAGAAAAAAAAATTGCTGATTTACATGAAAAAAGTTTCAGTTTAATGAGAAAAAAAGCTGCAATTCAATGAGAAAAACTGTCACAAACCCCTGTGCGCCATTGTGCGGCGCACGAGGGAGGGAATGAAAAACCCAATTGTGGAAGTAGAAAGTGCCATTTTATTAAATATACCAACAAAGTAACAAGTCCAGTTGACCACAAAATACAGGGATGTGCAAATGATGAACATAAGGCCACCAGGCATGCAGGGCGCCTGCCGGATGCTCTACAGCTCAGTCAAAAAGGAGCCTAGTGCTGCAGCACAAAGGGAAAGGTGATAAAGAGACTTACAGGGCTGGAGCGATCCCGGGGCGATCCGTGCAGTCTGGAGGATGGCGAGAGAAGCTGGGCCAGCCGTAACACCAAGGGGTTAACCGAACTTAAAGTGCTGGGCTGAATACAAAGAAGGTAATGATAACTCATACGTGGAGTGCTAGCTGCCGCGTATGGAGGTGAATGCTCCGACAATCTCTTTCTACAATTGCAGTGAACAAATACTCCTGAAGCTAACAAGCAAAGAGATTGCCGGTGTGAGAAAGCATGGGCTGAACTTGATTGGAACCTGGTGTGTGAGAGAGCATGTATGAGCATGTGAATGGGAATGAATGGTGCGTGTGCATGTGTGTGAACACCTGTGACAGTACAGCTGATGGCACTTGAAAGGAGGAGGGGGCGTGCCCAAGCTGTCAGGGAGCAGAGGCCCAATAGCTCCCTGAAGCACCAGGTGGAAAATAGGGCAAAACATAACAATAAGTAGAACTGGGTTTGGCTTCCAAACCCAGATTCATGACAAAAGCATTGCAAATTAACAAGAATAATGTTGTAAACTTAAGAAAAAAAGTTGAAATTTTTTATGGAAAAAGTTGCAAATTTACATGAAAAAAGTTGCAGATTAATGAGAACAAAAGTAAAAGCAAATTTACGAGAAAAAAATGTCAAATCTATAAAAACAAGTTGCAAGAAAAGTTTAGCATGTGTGCTTAAAATGCATTTTATTCCATTCTCTAATATGATATAGAAAGGTTTTTGATGACATGGGGGTGGGGGTCATTCTTTTTTCCAATTTGGGGAGGGGGGCATGCCAGTTTAATTTAAAGCTGGTCTGCCTGGTGAAAACAGTGGACAGGTTGTCACAGCAATCAGGTCCCACTTACTTTAAAACAGTCATGGGTCTGAGTGTTGCTCTCAGTGCTCAGCCTTCCTTTATGTATTTTTCTGTATGTTATCATTTTGTTGGCTGTTCTGTGTGTATATATTGGTTTGTTTGCCTTCTGAGCCCTTTCCCATTGCCAGTCACTCTCACCAACTACCCAGGCTGACTTCTGCCAGCTCAAGCTACATGTAATTGTTTAATTAGGTCACTTGCCCACTCTGCTCCCCGCACCTGTGCCTCATTTGATTACCTGTTATTTAGAAACTGCCGGCTCATTGTTTCTTTGCGGCAGCCACAACTGTGTTTGGACTGGACTTTTCTCTCTGGCCAGTCTCCCCTTCCTTTTCTCCAGAGTTTTTCGTAACTCTGGAAACTCATCACTGTGTAAGTTATTCTTTTGCCTTTTTGTATATCTACACAGTTACTTTTGGAACAGTTATGTTTTTTCTGTTAATAAATGTCCTCACTGCAGTCAAGCGCCTGAGTTTGTTTTTTGCCCTGGAGGGGCATTCATGACAGTTGGCTGCCGCCTGTAAAAACTCAGCTTCTGCAGTGGTGCATTTTTTCACCTTTTGTGTTTTTTCACTCACCTGTTTTTGTAGTTCGCCATTGACGAAGTGGAGTGGTGGGCGGTGTGCCTGCTGGAGCGAATTCTGTTGCGGACTCGAGCCTCCCGTTCTCCCAGGACAGTCCATGAGAGCCGAGATGACGTAACACGAGTGATGGAGGCGTTTCCCAACCTATGGAATCACCCAAAAGCTATGGGTATCCTCTCTTCCATTTATTCCTTCCTGTGCTCTGGTGAGGGGAAAAGGGAGGTGATTCCGATTCCTGTGTCAACTCCTGCACGGTCGCCGCTAGCTCCAGCTCCATGCAAACTGAGTTATCCAACTCCAGATTGTCGGAGGACTACTCCTACCTCTTCAGCAGCCCTTCTCCTGGGGGTGGCTGTAGCGCAGATGTAGTCTGACCAACAACTGATCGGAGGGTCATGGGTTCGATTCCCGCTCTGTCTGCAGTCTGCATGTTGAAGTGTCCTTGAGCAAGACACTGAACCCCCAGTTGATCCTGGTGGCCAGGCTAGTGCCTGTGTGTGTATGGCAGTACTGCCACCATCAGTGTGTGAATGTGTGCATGAATGGGTGGCTAGCAGGATCTGTAAAGTGCTTTGGTCATCCAGAGATGAGAAAAAGCGCTATATAAGTGAACACCATTTACCATTTCTCCTGGCACCGAAGCAGAAGCCTCCCACACCAATACAGCCTTTGGTCCTTTTTCCCCAGCTGTTCAGTCAGCTTCTCTCCGACCTGTACCGACCTCTCCTTGCTTCCCTTCGGTGTGCTCTCCCACTGTTGAGAGGTCTCCCATTTGTTCCCCAATGACGCCCACTTCTGTGTTGCCAGAGTCGGCTCCTCCACAATCCACTGAGAGAGTCAGGATCACCATTGACATGGAGAGGGATGACTGCCTGTCCCCAGCAGCTGAGAACATAAAGATCCAGGAGGTCAGGCAAATGCTTTTTCATTCTGTTCCACCTGGTATTGATAAGTCTTGTCTACCTCCCGGGGAAGAGTCTCAGATTAAGAAGTCCTCTGGGCTCTCTCCCCCTGCTGCTATTTCTAAATCTTCTTCTATCCTCTCTGTGTCTCCTCCGCCTATCCCTGAGTGTCCGTCAGTTCCAGAACCAAGCTATCGGATGGTGGAGGAGCTGGTGGCCCTGGAGGACCTGACTCTGGAGCCTACACAGAGCCTACCCCCAGCTTCCACGCCAGAGGAACTGTCTGCGTGGGCCATGACAGCTGGGGCTACAAAGACTGCTATCACCATCATTCCTGCTGTGGAGGCCGCCGCAGCAGAGTGGGAACCAAAGCTGGACCCCCAGGAGGCTGGGCCCGAGGCATCATTGCTAGGATCGATGGAGTCCTGGACGGCGGTGGAGCTCGAGCTCGGGCAAGTGATCTTTTGTTTTTCTCATGTCTATTTTGGAGAGATTTTGTCTGGCTCTTGGGGAGGAGAGTCGGGTGCAGCCCTCAGCTGCATCTGAACACACCTCGCCGGACTCCACTGCTGCCGGCGACCCTAACCACCTTCTTCCCCCTGTCTCTACTGAGCCTTCTCCTAGGGTTGCCGGGGAAGAACCATCACTACCTGATGCCTTCATGGATCCAGCCCACCAACGGATGACGTCGTGAGTCCAGCTCCCCCCACCGAGGTCATCAGGGACCCTCCTCCTTTGCCTGGGATCCCTCTGATAGACCACCTCCTCAGCTTGGTGCGCTTGCAGGTTGGCCCGTTCACCTTGGGTGCAGCGTTGTCCCAGTTGGGGTCCACTGCGGGTGCTACAGAGCTCCAGCCGAGAGCCACCACAGGTGCTACTAAGCTCCAGCCCGGGGCCACCATGGGTGCTGCAGACCCTCCTTTGTCAGATGCCATCGTGGTCCCCCTTCCTCCTCTGCCAGACGACATTATGGTTCCCCCTCCTCAGCTCATCCCTCCATTATTGGGTCTCCCAGTGGGGGAGCCGCCTCCCCGGCCACCTCTGCTGTTCAGGTGGCTGAAGCACTCAGGCCGGCCGCCTGAAAGACTGAGCCGCTGGGTCGGGTGGTCCATGTTTTTTGGCAGGCCACCCGACTCGTACCATCTGGCCATCCAGCTGGCCTGGGACTTCGGTTTGCCTCCCTGAACTCTTGTTTCTCTGGTTGGGGACGAGGGGGTTGGTTTAGCGCAGGTGCAGGTCATGTACTGTATTTTGTTTTCCCTCCTTAGCCTGTTCCCCCACCTCCCTCCCTGGTTAGTGTTTTGCTGTACTCCTTCTCTGGGGGGGGGAGGGGGTCCTTTCTGGTGTTACTTGGGGTGTCTGGTTTCCACCCCTTGGGTGGGGGGCTCTGTCATGTGTCTGAGCGTTGTTCTCAGCGCTCAGACTTCCTTTATGTATTTTTCTGTATGTTATCATTTTGTTGGCTGTTCTGTGTGTACTGTATATATTGGTTTGTTTGCCTTCTGAGCCCTTTCCCATTGCCAGTCACTCTCACCAGCTACCCAGGCTGTCTTCTGCCAGCTCAAGCTGCATGTAATTGTTTAATTAGGTCACTTGCCCACTCTGCTCCCCGCACCTGTGCCTCATTTGATTACCTGTTATTTAAAAACTGCTGGCTCATTGTTTCTTTGTGGCAGCCACAATTGTGTTTGGACTGGACTTTTCTCTCTGGCCACTCTCCCCCTTCTCTTCTCCAGAGTTTTTCGTAACTCTGGAGACTCATCACTGTGTAAGTTACTCTTTTGCCTTTTTGTATGTTTACACAGTTACTTTTGGAACAGTTATGCTTTTTTTTCTGTTAATAAATGTTCTCCCTGCAGTCAAGTGCCTGAGTTTGTTTTTTGCCCTGGAGGGGCGTTCATGAAAAAAACAACGATGATATAACAATCCCAGTAAAACCTGACATAAGGTTCAAGGGGGTTGGATTGTTCCAAACAATTTGGATCGTTCTCATAAATTTTCAAGTTTTTTTTTTTGTTTTGTTTTTTTTTTTACTGTAAACTTACAGATTTTCCTCGTAAATTTGGGACTTTTTTCTCATAATTTCAATTCCTATATTCATTTTTGCAACTTTTTTGTTAACTTGCAACTTTTTGAAATTTTTTCCTCATAAACCTGACTTTTTCTTATAAATCTGCAAAAAAAAAAAAAAAAAAAAAAAATTCTTACAAGTTTGTAACACTTCATATAATTTCTTTCCTGTAAATTTGAAACTTTTTTCTCATAAATTTTCACTTCTTTCTCATAAATTTGCAGCTTTGTCTAGAAAGTAAAGTTTATTGATAAAGCATTTTTCACAGACATACAGTCACAAAGCACTGTACAATAAGACAGAATAAAAACAACTTGATACAGACATAGTATAAATTTAAAAAAAAAAAAAGTAATTTTAGGACTTTCTCATGAATTTTGACTTTTTTGTGTAATTTTGCCTATGGCACAAATGTTACTGAAACCTGCTCACCCATGTTAAACCCATTAAGGCCCAGATGGGTTTAAAGCGGGTAAATAGATGAGCTGCTCACCTGTTCCACGGGTAAAGTCCATTTGGGAAAACACAGATGTGGCCAACCAGATAAACCCACATTGGATCCATAAGACAGTCCAGACTAAACCTATCATGGGGCCCACATGGACATGCTGGCTGGGACGTTATCTTCAGCTTCAGTATATGCCTTTGGATTTTTCATCAGTGGTTTCCAAATCCCTTTTCACTGTAAAACTGCTTCTACATGTTCTGTGATAAAATACAAGAGGGACTTGGTCTGCTGGAGTTTTGTCATCTATTTCTAATATTTGTGTGTTTCTAATATTTCTAATGTTTGTCCATTCATCCATCCATCCATCCGTCTTCTACCGCTTATCTGGAGGTCCGGGTCAGCAGCATGCAGGCAGTAGTTCAAGCAGAGAAGCCCAGACTTCCCTCCCCCCAGCCACCTGCTCCAGCTTTTCAGAGAGGATACCAAGGCTTTTCCAGGCCAGCTGGGAGACATAGTCTCTCCAGCATGTCCTGGGTCTACCCTGGGGTCTCCTACCAGTGGGACATGCACAGAACACCTCAAATGGGAGGCGTCTAGGAGGCATCCTGATGAGATACCCAAACCACCTCAACTGGCTCCTTTCGATGTGGAGGAGCAGCGGTTCTACTCTGAACATCTCCCAGATGAATGAACTCTTCACCCTGTCTCTAAGGGTGAGTCCAGCAGTCCTATGGCGAAAGCTCATTTCAGCCACTTGTATCCACAATCTCAGTCTTTCGGTCAAAATCCAAAGCTCATGACAATAGGTGAGGGTAGGAATGTAGATTGACCGGTAAATTGATAGCTTTGCATGAGAACTTAGCTCCTTCTTCACCACAACAGACCGGTACAACATCCGCATCACTGCAGATGCTGCCCCAATCTATCTGTCAGTCTCCTGCTCTATTCTTCCCTCATTCATGAATCAGACCCCGAGATACTTAAACTCTTCCACTTGGGGCAGGAGCTCGTCTCCAACTCCCAGAGGACAATCTACCCTTTTCTGGCCGAGCACCATGGAGTCGGACATGGAGGTGTTGATTTTTATCCCAGCCACTTCATACTCAATAGCAAACTGTTTCAGTAAGATCTGTAGGTTATTGCTCAATGAGGCCAGCAGGGCAACATCATCTGCAAACACCAGAGATAAGATTGTATGGTCACCAAACAACACCCTCCATTCCATTGCTGCCTCTAGAAATCCTGTCCATAAAAATTATGAACAGGATCGGTGATAAAGGGCAGCCCTGGCAGAGTCCAACTCTCACTGGAAACGAGTCCAACTGCATGTTGGCAATAAGAACCAAAATCTCTCAACGGTCATATAGAGACCAAATAGGTCATAGCAATAAGCCTGATACCCTATACTCCTGAAGCCCCCCCCCCCACCCCGACAAAAAAAACACGGGGGACACGGTCAAATTTCTTCTCCAAGTCCACAAAACACATGTAGACTGGTTGGGCAAACTCCCACAAACCCTCAAGTATTGTTGAGAGGGTAAAGAGCTGATCCGATGAGCTACAGCCAGTACGAAAACCACATTGCTCCTCCTGAATCCAGGGTTCGACCAACGGCTGGACTCTCCTCTCCAGTACTCTTGCATTGACCTTCGCAGGGAGGCTGAGAAGTCCCTGAACATTGGAACACACCCTTTGGTCCCCATTCTTAAAGAGAGGAACCACCAACCCTGTTTGCCATGCCAAAGTTACTGACCCCGACTTCCATGTAATGTTGCAGAGGCGTGTCAGCCATGACAGCCCAACAACATCCAGAGCCTTGAGGTACTCAGGGCAAATCTCATCCACCCATGGGGCAAAACCATCGAAGAGTATATTAACCACTTTGGTAACCTCAGCCCCTGTGATGGGTGAGTCAACCCCCTAGTCCTCAAGCCCTGCTTCTGCTACAGAAGGCATGTCAGTGGGATTGAGGAGATCCTCGAAGTAGTCCTTCCACCACCTGACGATATCCCCAGTCAAAGTCAGCAGTACCCCATCCACACCATACAGTGTGGACAGGGAACTGTTTCCCCCTCCTGAGTTGCCAGACAGTTTGCCAGAATCTCTTTGAGGCTAACCGAAAGTCTTGCTCCATGGCCTCACCAAACTCCTCTCACACCCGAGTTTTTGCTTCAGCAACCACCCAAGCTGCACCCCACTTGGCCTGCCGGTACACCTCAGCTGCTTCGGGTGTCCCACAAGCCCACCAAGCTTGATAGGACTTCTTCTTCAGCTTGATGGCCTCCCTCACCACTGGTGTCCACAACTTGGTTTGGGGATTGCCACCACAAGATGCACTGATAACCTTGTGGCTGCAGGTCTAGGCATCTGCTTCAACAATGGAGGTGGAGAACATGGCCCATTCAGACTCAGTGTCTCCAGACTTTATTGGAATGTGGTCAAAGATCTTCCGGAGATGGGAGTTGAAGACCTCCCGGAAAGGGGCATCAGCCAGATGTTCCCAGCACACCCTCACGATACTTTTGGGTCTACCAGGTCTTAATGGCATCCTCCCCTGCCATCGGATTGAACTCAAAAGCAGGTGGTGATCAGTTGACAGTTCTGCACCTCTCTTAACCCGATTGTCCAAGACATATGGTCACAGATCTGATGACACAATAACAAAATCAATCATTGACCTGCAACCTAGGGTGTTCTAGGGTTTCCTGGTGTTCATTATGGACAAACTGATTGGCACAGAACTCCAATAACTGAACACCACTTGGGTTCAAATTGGGCAGACCGTTCCTCCCAATTACACTCCTCCAGGTTTCACTGTCAGAACTCAGAACTCAGAACTCAGAAAAGATTTATTGCCAAGTACATTAACAGTAAACAACTGATAACATACGAGGGATTTGACTTGACACAGAAAACGACCTGCATTTCCGGTGACGCGGCAGCGTCTGAAAAACGCGCCTGTCATCAGATGGGTACAGGATGCATAGGGAGGAAAAGGATAACACAATAGGAAAGAGCAAAAAACCATTGATTGTCAGAATACCGGTCATTGATTGTCATTGCCCATGTGCACATTGAAGTACCCCAGAAGGACAATGGAGTGCCCAAGAGGAGCACTCTCAAGCACCCCAGTCAGAGACTCAAAAAGGGTAGGTACTCTGAACCATCATTTGGTGCATATGCGTAAATGCTGGTCAGGACCCGTTGCCCAACCCACAGGAGCAAGGAAACAACCCCTTTGTCCACCAGGGAAAACTCCAATGTAGCGGCAGCAAGGTGCGGGAATACAAAGATACCCACCCCTGCTCACTGCCTCTCATCCGGAGCAACTCCAGAGTAGGCAAAGGTCCAGCCCCTCTCCAAGAGACTGGCTCTAGAACCAGAGCTGTGTGTTGAGGTGACCCCGACTATATCTAGCCAGTATCTCTCAACCTCACGTATCAGCTAAGCGCCCTTCCCCACCAGAGAGGTGATGTTCCACGTCCCAAAAGCCAGTTTAGGAAACTAGGGATCAGATCGCCAAGGTCTCTGCCTTTGCCTGCCAGCTGATCCGCATAGCACCAGATCACCATGGTCCCTCCTGTGAGCCCACTAGAGGGTAGACCCATGTTACTCCTTTGGGCTGAGCCCGGCTGGGTACCATGGGCAGAAACCCACCCACCATCGAGTCCTTCCCCCAGGCCTGGCTCTGGGGTGGAGCCCCGGTAACCCCATACCAGGCGGGGTTCACTGAATCCTTGTTGTAGCATTCATCATGAGAGTCTTTGGGATCATTCTTAGTCTGGCCCTTCACCCAGGACCAGTTTATCTTTGGTGACCCTACCAGAGTCAAATTGCCCCAGACAACATAGTTCCTGGGATCACTACGGCACGCAACCCCCCCACCACCACCACCACCACCACCACCACCACTATAAGGTGATGATCCATGGGGGTCATCCTTTGGCAAAATTAAATTTAGCATGGGATCAATAAATGAGGCATCTCTGTCACAGTTTGTGTATCTTGAGAAGTACAACTATTACTACTAGAAGTTATTTGTGAACTACAACTATAGATGTGGGACTACCACCAACACCAGTTTTGTTTTTATCATCCACATCCATGACTGATCTTTCAGTTAACCATCATTTTGACCCTTCAAGACAAAAGAAAATGCATAGAACATATGATATTCACTTCCAGAATTGCTATCTCTTTTGGACTTGAAATTTCAAATAATCAACCCCAGCAGCACACATTTGTCGGGACAACAACGGCAAGACATTGGCCAGATGTCAGCTGACGTCTTGTTAATGTGCAAACCACCTCTCTAATGGCCCTTTTCCACTAGCACCTACTCAGCCTGACTCACCCTGTTTTCCATTAGGTGGTAGTACCTGGTACGAGGTTCTTTTTTTCGTGCCTACTCAGTTAGTAGCATTAACATCGCACGTCTGACAACAGACCTCCTTTTAATAATAATGCATCAGATTTATATAGCGCTTTATCATAGACACTCAAAGATGCTTTACAAATAGATACATTATTCATTCACTCCAGACAGACAATGGTAGTGGCAAGCTACTACTGTAGCCAGAGCTGCCCTGGGGCAGACTGACGTAAACTTGGCTGCCAATCCGTGCCAACGGCCTCTCCGGCTACTACCGAACATTTATACCCCGTGTTATGGACACTGGAGGCAAGGTGGGTAAAGTGTCTTGCCGAGGGACACAACGGCAGGATATCTGGGGAGAGCAGGATTCGAACCGCCAACCATGCGGTTATTGGACGATCTGCTCTACCTCCTGAGCCACTGCTGCCCTGATCAAAAGTGCACTGTCATAAAATGCACCAAAATACAGATAAGCATGCACCTATTTGAAATGAGTCTCCTCCTCTCAGCACAAAGGTTGCACACCGTCTACTGTTAATTAAATGACATGATCAGGTTCAGGTTCAGGTTACTTTATTTGTACCCGTAGGTAGATTTGTTTTGCAGTCAGGTGACATCCTTTTAGACACATTTACAAACCACAATTACATTCAACATGAACACAAACACAGGCACACATGAAGCTGACTATAAACATGATAAAAGTACTCAAGGCTCCATCAATCAGGACATAAGACAAAGAGATAAGAGAAAAAACAGAGAGATAAGAGCGAAGGGTCATATTAAAAAAACTAACTCAAAGAGATTAAAAACTCAATAAAAGTCTAAAACCCAATAAAAGATTTAAAACCCAAATAAAAAAACCCTACAAAAATAAATAAATATAAAATAAAAATTGATAAATAGATAACTAAATTATGTGCAATATATTGCTACATCTTGTTCAACTCTTTGACAGCAGCAGGAACAAAGCTGTTTTTGTAGCACTGGGTTTTACATTTTGGGACAACAAACCTCTGTCTGGAGGGAAGATGCTGAAAGTGGCAGTGCAAAGGGTGGGAGTCATCATTTAAAATGGAGGTAGCAATCCTCTGTACCTGTCTGGTGTACAGGGATGTCAGGCTCAGCTGTGACTCACCAAGCAAACAATTGGACCATCTAACTACTTGGTCCAAGGATTTCCTCTGTTTCAGTTTTATCTGACCAAACCATGACACTAAAGAAAAGGATAAAACAGATTCAATAAAAGCCCAATAAAACACTGTCATTATGGTTTGGTCAATTTGGAAGTGTGCGAGTTTCCTTAAACAATGCAAATGTTGCTGACCCTTTTTGCACACCCTTTCACAGTTCTCTTCAAAGTTTAAATTACTATCAATAATCGTCCCAAGATATTTGTAGGATTGCACACATTCAATGGTCTGGCCTTTAGTATAGTGACTTCGTGCCTGGGAGTTTTCCTGCTAAAGTCAATAATCATATCTTTAGTTTTTGTCATATTCAGTTGCAGGTAGAAACACCAGTGAACAAAATTATCAACTATTGGGCTGTGGCCACTCTCACCATCCTGAAGGAGACTGACAATAACTGAATCATCAGCATACTTTATAATGTGTCTGTTGTCATGTCTGCTCTGACACATGTTTGTGTACTGGATGAAGAGTAGTGGTGACAACACACACCCCAATGTACAATGTACCATTGACCCTTACTCTCTGTGTCCTGTTGGTTAAAAAATCCAGAATCCAACCCACCAGATTATTACTCAAATCAAATTGTTGCAGGAGCCTTTCAACTAAAATATGAGGTTGGATTGTATTAAAAGCAGAAGATAAGTCTACAAATAAAAGCCTGGCGTGCGTCCCATTAAAATCCAGATGTTTAAAAAGCATGTTAAACAGAGTGACAGTGGCATCCTCCACTCCTCTGTGAGGCCTATAGGCAAACTGCAAAGGATCCAATGCATGCTCAGTCTGCTTTAGGACCTCAAATCTGACCAGTTTTTCAAAAATTTTCATTAAAATTGAAGTCAAGGCAACTGGTCTAAAATCATTTACCCTTTAAGGACTGCTGGATTTTGGAACGGGGATGACCACAGCGTCTTTCCAGACCTTAGGCACGTGTGTCTGTAAAGACTAATTAAAAATGTAGTGAAACACAGGACTCAGTTCATGTGCACAGGACTTTACCAAGTGTCCACATATATTATCAGGGCCCTGACTTTTGTTCACTTTTACAGCACAGAACGCCCTTTTAACATCCTGCACCTCAATATTAAAGTGCTGATTGTCTTTGAGTGTCTGCTTCAAATCTTGGGTTTCTGTGCTAAAATCAAAGAATCAAAACGACCATAAAAACAATTAAGAGCATTAGCCAGCTCTGTGTCTGAATTAAAACCATCTAAAAACACACGATTACTGCGCTCTGTGCTCTGAAGGCCTGCAATAGTTTTCATACTAGCCCAGGCTGAACCAAGCTTCTATGATGCAACACATAAAAACAGACATTTCTTTGACAGAAACTAATGACCCTTTTCCGCTAGCACCTATTCAGCCGAACTCGCCTTGATTCTATTCAGTTTGTAGATTTTTTTTAGTACCTACAAAGCCAGGGTTCCAAGCGAGTTGAGTTGGGCTGAAAATGTAACGTCAACAGACTGCAGGCCACTGATTGGCCAGGGCATAACGTCACTGGATGAGTCATGAGAGCAATGTCTTCACAAGAATCAAACCCACCATTTGAAAAATTCGGCAACAGCAAGCATGAGTTTTTATTATTTCTGTGATAATCAATGAGATAAATTGCTACACACAAATCAACACCATGGTCCAACAATGGGGTCCAGACTTTTCTGTGCTTGGTGGCTGATGAGAGAATCCAGAAGGAGCTAGACAGAGCGACCCGAAATGAAAATGTATCCCAGGAGGTCGCCGAGCTGATGGCCGCTCACGGGTACCGCTAGACATTAAAAGCTTCTTACCAGAGCATCAAGGACCACAATAACCGCAGTGGGTTGAACAGAAAAGACTGGAAGTAGTTCAACCAAATGGACACCATTTACAGGCACCGAGTGGGAGGGAAATTGGCCTCGACTCGGCCACGGCATTGTTGAAGACCATAGCCATGGCATTGTTGGAAACTGTGATAGGGGATGGTGAGTGTTTTGTGATTTAAGCATCATTTACATTATTTATCTCAATGCCGGCAAGCTCACTTTGAACAAACAAGGATTTTGCTGTGGTCTCCTGTATGCAGACAATGAGCTAGCTAGTTAGTTAACTCGCCATCAATGCTAACTCCGTGCTCCACTTGTATTTAGGGCTTGCTGTCGCTTAAGTATTCGCTTCTGAGAGCAAAACGTTAGCATGTCAACAACATAACAGGACACCTTGCCATAATGAACCCACCCACTTTGAGGTGGTACTCAGTTGTAATGGAAAATGACCAGAACCATGTTGGGGCAAGCAGAGTCAAGGTGAGTTGAGCTAAGTAGGTGCTAGTAGAAAAGGGCCCTAAGATGTTTTTCCAATGTAAACTTGGTAAGTCGGGCCGATGTTTTCAAGATGTATGTGTGCTGTTGGAGAACTTAAAACGGTAGAAATCACATGCAAAGCAGCACAACAAGCCTGAGCATACAGACTGCAGCAAATCAATAGTACCCCAGAAATAAAAGATTCATTAATTTTTGAGAAGAGTTTCAATATTCTGATGACACTGTCAAACATTTCTAATGAAATTGTCAGGATGTAGTCTGGGCCCCATGTCCTCACCTTGATTTGTAATTCATATTCTTTGTCTCCAGGGCGTGGCCCCCAACCCACATCCTCACTTTGAGTTGTATTTTGGGATTTCTGTATTCATCTTTATTGTTATGATTATCCTGGGTTGTAATTATTATTATTTTTCTGTCTTGTACATTTATTTCTCTGTTCATTTTCCTGTTAGTCTAGTTTTATTATTACTAGTACATACCCGTACATACCCGTCCATGCCCGTAGAAACCAAGTATGAGCAAGTATTTCTGCATGCCCGGTGCTGAAGGGTGTCCTCCTGTCTCAGACAGCTGTGTTGTTCACAGTCATGCCTGTGGCGTACTGCTCGAACTTGAGGTGTTTCATCTTCACGGCATCTTTTCTCACATGCAGCAGTTCTCCTCACTGTATTGCTCTCCATCTGGTGGGTCTTGGTCTTCTTCTTCTTCTTCTTCTTCTTCTTCTTCTTCTTCGTTCAGACCACTGGTTGAGGGATACGTGTGTCGTATTTCCAATTCATGGAGACGATCCTGAAAATTGATCTGAGCAAAAAGCTTTGGATCGTGTTCTGCCAGACCCGTGCATGCCCGTAGAAACAAAGAAACCGGAGCAACTGGATAAAATCAGTGGCTTGCTTGGCATTTTACAGATTTGTAGTGTAGACTGACATTTTTCAAGGTTCCACATTTTTACTGTGTCAGCACCTGTTTTAAAACAACATTGCTCAGAAAGCGACGCTTTTGCTTAGTGTTTGTATGTGTCCAGACATACAAAAAACAAAAACACTAGCTTTTTCCCCTCTGTTTCGTAATAAACTTGTGGTCCGGCCAACAATCAATGGAACTGAAACAGACCATCAACAGAAAGCTTTACTGGTTCTATGTGGGTTTGTCCATGGATTCCATGTTGGCCCCATCTGGGTTTGTCTACATTGATTGTATCTATCTATTTTCAACTTTTTTTTCCCATAAATTTGCGATTTTCTTGTAAATTTGTGACTTTTTCCCTCTAATTTGATACATTTTTCTTAAAAATTTGAAACTCTCATGAATTTGCAACTTTTTTTTTTACAGTAAACTTGCAACTTTTTCTCATATTGATTTTTTTTCTTGCAAATTTGCAGCTTTCTCAAATTTGTTAATTTTTCTTGTAAAATTGTGACTTTTTTCTTACAAATTTGTGAACCTGTTCTTGTAATTCTGGAACTTTCTCATAAATTTGTCACATTTTTTACTGCAATCTTGCAACTTTTTCTCATAAATTTGTCACTTTTTCCTTGCAAATTTGCTATTTTTTTGTGAATTTTTGAGGTATTCCAATAAATTTGCAAATTTTTTTCTTGTAAATTTGGAACTTTCTCAAAAATGTTGAACTTTTTGTGCTGTAACTTTATAGCTTTTCCTCATAAGTTTGGAACTTTTTTCTCTCATAAATGTTCAATTTATTTACTGGTGCTACTTTTTTTGCTAATTTGCAACTTTTTCTACAAATTTCTTGATAAATTTGTGGCTTTTTCTTTTAAATTTACTCAGTTTTTTCTGTAAGTTTGTAATATTTATTAGGCAATTTTACAATTTTTTGTTGTAAATTTGGAATTTTTTTCACCTAAATTTTCACATTTCTCATAAATTTGTGACTTTTTTCAAGAAAATTTTTGACTTCTCTTAAAGTTGATACTTTTTGTAAATTTTCACATTTTTCCGCTCAATTTTTCACTTTTTTTTCTCATAAATTAGCAGCTTTTTTCCCATAAATTTTCACATTTTTCTGACAAATTTGTGACTTTTTTCTCATAAACTTGCTACCTGTTTTTGTAAATTTTCACATTTTTTCTCATAAATTTGAAACCTGCTGACCTACATTAAACTCATTTGGGGCCCAAATGTAGTAGTAGTAGATTAGTTTATTTGACAGGGACAGTGCAATAAACATAGACAATTAATCAAAGACAATCAATCTGATGTGTTGCACATAGAGTGTATAGCTATTAGCTAATTTGCAACTCTTGTCCCTGGATGGGCTTTAGAAAAAAGAATCAAGATAAAAATATACACAATAACCACATACATCAATGCAGAAAAATTATAAATACACAATTATAAATATTATAAATATTATAAATACACAAATATAACAGCCTGACTCACCTTTAACATAAATATTATAAATACACAAATATAACAGCCTGACTCACATTTAACACATATAACATAACTCACATTTGCCTATTTCAGGCCTTCCTCCCTCCGTCACTCACTATAAACAAACACATTTATTCCTTCCCTTCATTCACTCTCACTTTGCAGACAAATAATTCATACATGAGTACATTCTTGTTTATTTTTCAGCCAGTTTTTAACATTTTTAGTGAATGTTTTAAAGTCCGTTATTATTTTAATTTCATTTGGCATTGTGTTCCAGATGTGACTGCCCTTTATAGAGAAAGCTGTTTGTCCAAATGTGGTTCTGCGGTGGAATATTTTACAGTTATTGTTAACAGAACTCCTGGTGGCTCTGCTGCTGTCCTGTCTTTGGACGAAACCAGCAAGTGGCTCGGGTGCTGATTTATGGAAACATTTGAACGTTAATTTCAGAAGACAGAGGTCAATGAAGCTCTCAAAACTCAATAGGTTGTATTTTTTTAAAACATTACAGTGATGCCACCTAATGGGCTTTTTGTCCAAGATTTTTAGGGTTTGATTATATAATGAACCTATATGTCTTATTGTGGAAGGGGCTGCTTGAGCCCAGACTGTCAAACAGTATGATATATGAGAAAAAACCATAGAATGCATATACAGTGCAGCTGCTTCGTAAGGTATGTAATATCTAATTAATTTAAAGCAGTTCAGATTTTTTTTTACTGTTTTTGAAATTTTCTTTATATGAAGATTAAATTTGAGTTGAGGATCTAGTACAATGCCAAGGTATTTGAATTCTGTAGCTAAACTGATGTCATGATCATGTATATTAACTTTAAAATGTTGCAGGTTACATTTTTTGATTGAAAAGAACATTGAGACTGTTTTCTGAAGGTTCAGCAATAGATGGTTCTTGAGGAGCCACTCTTGGACATCAACCATACTTGTAGACAGTACATCTGCAGCCTGTGCTGGAGTCTTGGCAGCTGTGTAAATAACTGCATCATCTGCATAAAGTTGGCATGTTGCAGCTGAGCAGTGTAACGGCAAGTCATTAATAAAAATGCTGAAAAGTAAAGGACCAAGAATGGACCCTTGTGGGATACCCATGCGGTTGTTTAAAAATGAGGATTTATCCTGGTGAACTTTTACACACTGTTCTCTATTCTGGAGATAAGATGCAAACCATTCTAATGTATTTGGGGAGAAGTTAAAAGATACCATTTTGGATAAAAGCAAACTGTGGTTTACAGTATCGAAAGCCTTTTTGAGATCTAGAAAAACAGCTCCTACCACATTACCCCTGTCCAAGGACTGTTTGACGTTTTCAATAAGGCAACAATTTGCTGTTTCTGTTGAGTATCCTGGTCTAAAACCAAATTGATGTGGATGAAGAAGTTGACTGTCTTGTAAGTAGTCTATCAGCTGTGTAGCTACAACTTTTTCAAGAACCTTAGATAGGACTGGTAAGATAGAGATTGGGCGGTAATTGCATATATCGTCTTTACTGCCTGATTTATGAACTGGTATGACGACAGCTTTTTTCCAGCCAGATGGAAATGTACTAGACCTAATGGAGAGATTAATGAGATGAGTCAGTGGTTTGATTAATATTTTGCTGTGCATTTTGAGAAAGGAGGTGCTCATATTGTAGATATCACTAGTTTTTGAGTTTGACAGTGTTTTAACAATACCAGCAATTAACTTCTCATTTACCTCATCGATGTGAAAAGTATCTGTTGGGAGTATGGAATTTGTGTTGTTGAGCACATTTGGCAGCACAAAAATTTTTGTTAAGTCTTCCACAGAGCCCACAAAGTGTGAATTAAATTCATTTGCCAAAGTAGCCTTGTCACTGACGGTCTTGCCATTGATTCTAAGTTCCTTTACCCCCTTCTGATCGTTTTTTTTATTAGTTAAGTTATTTAAATGCCTCCATAGGGAACTGTTGTTACCCTTTGCATGATCTATCAGTTTATTGTAATAAGATATTTTTGATTTTCGCAGCTCATGTACCACTTTATTTCTTAAACTTTTGTACACAAGGTGATCATTTTGTAGTTTGGAGGTTAGTGATGTTTTCAGTGCATAGTCTCGCCTCTTCATAAGTTTTCTTATTTCATTATTTAACCATGGTAGGCTAATCTTCTGTTGTCTACTTTTAATTTGCTTTGAAAATTTTTCTATAGACTTTGTGATTGTTGCAGTTATAAAATTACAACAATCATCTACTTCACATGTTGCCATGAGCTGCTCCCAATTTTGATTCTCTAAGTAATGTTCAAACTCCTCATTTTTTGATTTGGGGATAATAAAATTTGATTTGTCAATATCGACTCCCCCAAAATACTGTAGTCGCTTTTTAGTAAGTTTCCTGACAGCAAGAACCATGTTATGATCTGAGAGACCAGTTACAAGATTATAGGTTCTGGTTATTCGTTCTGGTTTATTAGTAAATACCATGTCAATAAGTGTTCTGGATTGTTTGGTTATCCTGGTGGGTCCTTTGATGATTTGCTGGTAATTAAATTTAGTCATGAGGCTTTTCAGTTTTTGTTTGTCTTTTTTATCAGACCAGTTGATATTAAAGTCACCATGAATTATTGTTTCTCTGTTCTTCTCAAGTTGTTTAACCAGATCACTTAATTCATTATAAAAGGAAGAGTTGTGTGATGGTGGGTTGTACACTACTGCAATGTTGAAATTCATTACCGGAGAGAGACATACATTAACAGCTAAACATTCAAGTGAAGTATTCAAATCAACCAGTTGACATTTATATTTCTCTTTGATGTAAATTAAAACACCTCCTCCCCTCCCTACCTGCCTGTCTTTTCTAAAACACTGGTAGCCCACAATATCGATCATATTAGTGTCTATGTTCCTGTGTAGCCAGCTTTCTGAGAGACAAAGGTAGTCCAGATTTGAGTCCAACAGCAACACCGAAATCTCATCTCTTTTGGGGATTATGCTCCGTATGTTTAAATGACCGCCGAGGATCCCCTTTGGTTTAGCCTTGGTGTCCCAAAGAACTCGTGCATGATTAACAGTTTGGAAAAATAAATGTTGTTTTTGCTTTTGTACAGCTCGGTTTTGTGCTAACCCAGTGGTCTGCTGTTTAATAGTGGCAGGTCCAGGGTTAAGGTGAATATCTCCTGCCAGAAGTAGCAGAACTAACAGAACTTTAACTGTATATCCTCTGCCATATTGTGATTTTTGCTTAACAGCCATGTTTGCCTTAATTTGGAAGTTTTTGCTCAGGGCTTTTAAAGACCACATAGAGTGTAGGGTGAGATGTCCAAGCCCAAATCCATACAGATAAAACTTTTTAACTTCACCTTTGGTTGAGTTTGTCGGAAAATCCTTCTTGTTGCAGGTCCAGACACACAAAGACAAAACGAAGAGGAAGTAGAGAAGTAGAGAAGGCTTATTAGTGGTGCCCATCAGCCCACTTTTTAATCCGGTGGCAGCCATCTTCAGTCCTTCTTGGAAAGAAAGGACTGAAGGGAATGGGTTTAATAAAGTGGGTAAAGGGATTACCTGTTCCACAGATGAAGTCCGTGGGGGCCGACGCAGACGGGGTCAACATAGAACCCTCAGACAAACCCACATGGGACCCATAAGACAGCCCAGGTTAATCTAGAGTGGGGCCCACATGGACATGAGGGCTGGGATAGAGTCTATGGAAGTGAGTCAGTGAACTACTTCACATTTGAGGCCAGGGGGACAGATTGGAGTCTACACCTTTGACAAACATAATCAGAGCCTCCACACTCTGCTCTCTACTTTGCTGAACTTTTATTATGCAGAACATAATTCAAGGTGACAGTTATGGCATTTCGCAACTGTTTATGGTAATTACGGGGAGTAATTAGCAAGAGGAATCAGGGCCAGTTTTTACTTTGGCAAGCAGAATTATCCAAAGTCTGAAACCATTATGAGGAGCTAGAGATCAAACTGCGCTCTGCATTTTAACAAGATGCATTTGAAAGTTTGTCACTACAAAAACGGGCATATCCAACCACTGACTGTGATGCTAATTAGTAAAATAAATAGTACTAATTAATAACAACACTGAGAGTTTGAGAGACTTCTGTTGTTAGACAGAAATTCTCATGAATGCCCCAACAGCACATACAGTGTGGGCCGCATCAACATCAGCCCAACATGCAAAGTTTACATCAGGAACACATCTTGTAGAGGTCGTCTGCACATCGGCAAGACATTGGCTAGACGTCTAGGCAAAAAGTTACAAATTTACATGAGCAAAAAAACACATTTCTGAAAAAACTGTCAAAAGTTTAAAAAAAGTGTAAAATTTTGAGTTAAAAAAATTCACAAGAAAAAAGTAGAAGTTTTTGAGAGAAGGATTTCAAATCTGAGGAAAAAAGTGACAATTTACATGGAAAAATTACAAAAAATATTGAAAATTGGAAATTTATATAAAAAATACTGATTTATAGGGGTGGGAAATGCGAGGGACCTCACGATTCGAATCGCGATTATTGGGTTACAATTTGAGCCTATCGTGATTCGACAATAATCACAATATCACGATAATCGAGTATCACAATCCCATATATTTCAAATTTTTTCATCTTATTCAACCCCAAATCATGTCCCAAGGTAAAACTGTTGATATCTTTCATATAATAAAGTATTTTCGGGGCTTCATTTTTCACGGACACACGTCTCTGCACACAGGGAAGACGGTGGACGGGACAATTTGGAATAGCCTCCCACTCCAGATACTCCAGACACTATGTGGACTCTTTTTAAAAGCAGCTGAAAACTTTTTTGTTTAACGAGGTTTTCCATTGAGTTTCAACTGCTTTTTAATGATACGTCTTTTAAATTATTTTAATGTTGTGTTTTAACTTGTTTTTGTATTTTTAAAATTATTTTTTTCTATCAACTTCCTTTTATTCCATTTTATTGTGCAGTGCTTTGTGACAATATGTCTGTGAAAAGCACTTCATTAATAAAACTTTAATCACTTGACGCTCGGAGTAAAAGTTCCATGCCGGTGTCTCTTTAGCTTAGCCATTGCTAACGCTGCTCGGAGACATGTCTGGCCTGCTGAGGGTTTTTTTCTTTTTTCCGTGCAGCGCTTCTTGCGGGTTGTGTGTCATGCCAAGGTCTTTCCTTCCATCTTTGTTATAAAATCCAAAAAGGTCTGACATTTGCGTTAACTTTGAGCTAACTGCTTCCTAACTTTCAAAGTTGGCTGCAAATCCCCAGACAAGCTATGACTTCACTTAACTGGGTGTTTGCTTTGCACCATCTAGTGAACTGAAGATGCCATTGGTTAAGTGATGACCCAAAAGTATGTATGTGCACATTTTTTTAATGAAAGATTGAGCGATGCATTTATGGATCAATGCATTGTCGCCTGTGCCAAGTATTGTGATCCATCACTGATAGATCATTTTTCCCACCCCTACTAATTTACAAGAAAAAAGTTGAAATTTACAAGAAAAATTTGCAAATTTTTGAGAGTTGCAAAGTTATGAGAAAGAACTTTTAAATCTATGAACTAAAAATTCAAATTTACAGGAAGAAAACTGCAAATTTTTGAAAAAAGTTGCAATTTTTTTAGCAAAAAGTTTCAAATCTATGAGAAAAAATGTGGCAGGAAAAAAAATTGGAAAAAAAATGCTAATTTTTGAGAAAAAGTTGCAAATTTACAGGAAAAAAAAATCCAAGAAAACTGTTGCAAATTTACAAGAAAAAAGTTACAAATCTTTGAAAAAAAAAAAGTTCCAAATTTGCAAGAAGAGTTTTAAAAAATTACTGGAAAAAAATTACTTTTTGAGAAAATAGTTTCAAATCTGTGAGGAAAAGCATGACAATTTACAGGAAAGAAATTGTAATAAAATTAGAAATTTATGCAAAGACAATTGCTCATTTATGAGAAAAAGCTTGAAATTTAGAGAAAAATTTGCAAATTTTTGAGAAAGTTACAAACTTATAACAAAAAGTTTCACATCTATGAACAAAAATCAAATCTACAGGAAAAAAAAGTGCAATATTTTTAAAAGTTGTAAATGTTTGAGAAAAAGTTGAAAATTTACAAGAAAAAGTTGCAAATGGGAAAAAAGTTGCATGTTTTTGAGAAAAGGTTGCAATTTTACATAAAAAATGAAAATTTCTGAGAAAACTTGAAAATTTACGACAAAAAAGTTGCAAATTTAGAAGAAAAGAGTTAAAAATTTACATGAAAAAAATTTGTAACTTTTTGACAAAATTTTCAAATGTATGAGGAAAAAAATGTGACAATTTACAGGAAAAAAATGTAAAAAAATTGAAGAAACTGGAAATTTAAGGAAATAAAATGCTAATTTATGAGAAAAAAAAATTAAAATTACAAGAAAAATTATGGTTGAGAGATTGTTTTGGCTCAGTCCAAGTCAAAATTGCCAATTTCATCAACACTCGCCACTTGTTGAGATATATCTCCCAAGAGATCGTTTTGGACTGAGTAAAAACTTTAAGGAGACCGTGGAGATCACTGTAAGATCATTGAGAGATCTTACCATTTCTACATCTCTCAACAAGGGATTTTAAACTAAAGAGCTTTGCCGAACCCATCAGCTCACTGACACACACACAAAAAGCTTCATATTTTGGCTCCAGGCAACGGCGTTTTAAAAAAGAAGTGTAGGTGGATGAAGGTCCAAATGTGGTGATTATGTGATGCTCTCACAACGTTTTCAGCTTCTGTGTCTTTTGAAATTTAACTGCAACAGTTAAAAAATAAATGGGAAAGCACTAGATTTCTCTGTCCTAAGCACTCCTGTTTTTGCCCCCTGGTAAGTGAAATGTGCAACATTTTCACCATCAGCGCAGAGCACTAAAAACCAACCAACCTTTACCAAATGCAGAATGGTTTAAATGCTCTGAAGAGGCAGGAGGGGTACTAGTGAAGTGGATGTGAGATCAAAGCCCGTGGTGCAGCAGGGGAGCAGAGCTGAAACGTCTCTGATGGTCGTTTCTGTCCTGTGAGATGAGCAGTTCAAGACACTCCCCACCGCTGTCATTCTTACAGCTAAAACTGACTTGACTTTTTTCACCATGCATGTGTTCCAGTCCGTGTTTGTTTGCCTAAACTTCTTCAGGTTCCATCAGCCGGTTCACCCAGGCCCGTTGCCCCTGCAAACCCAGCCAGCATGTCCATGTGGGTCTCATGATAGTTTAAACTGGGCTGTCTTATGGGTTCCAACTGTTTTTGCCCACATGGACTTTACCTGTCTGCACCCTATCCCTTCATCTTCCTCTGTAACACCAACCCTCTCCATGTCCTCCTTCACTACATTCATGAATCTTCGCTGTGGTCTTCCTCTTTTCCTCCTGCCTGGCAGCTTCATCTTCAGCATCCTTTGTCCAATATCTCTCCTCTGCACATGTCCAAACCATCTCAGCCTTGCCTCTTACTTTGTCTCCAAACCGCTCAACCTGAGCTGTCCCTCTGATATACTCATTTCTAATAATAGCCTTCCTAGTCACTCCCAATGAAAATCTGATTGTCCAAATCTGCCACCTCCAGCTCCACCTCCTGTCGTTTTGTCAGCACCACCATCTCCAAACCATACATCATAGCAGGTCTCACTACCTTCTTGTAAATCTTCCCTTTCATTCTTGTTGCTATCCTAGTGCCACAAATCACCCCTGACACTCGTCTCCACCCACTCCACCCTGCCTGCACTCTTCTTCACCTCTCGTGCATTTTCCATTGCTTTGGATGGTTGACCCCAGGTATTTAAAATAATTTACCTTCACTATCTCTACTTCTTCCATCTTCTCAGTTACACTTACCTCACTCTCATTCACACTCATGTATTCTGTCTGCTTCTATGGACTTTCATTCCTCTTCTCTCCAGAACATCCACCTCTCCAGGTTCTCTTCCACCTGCTCCCTACTCTCACTACTGATCACAATGTCCTTTGCAAACATCATGGTCCACGGAGACTCCTGCCTGACCTCAACTGTCAGCCTGTCCATCACCATGGCAAATAAGAAGGGGCTCAGAGCAGATCCCTGATGTAACCCCACCCCACCTTGAACCCATCCGTCACTCTTACAACACACTTCACCACCGTCTTGCTGTCCTCATACATGTCCTGCACCACCCTCACATACTTCACTGCCACTCCTGACTTTCTCATACAGTACCACATTCCCTCTCTTGGCACCCTATCATCTGCTTTCTCTAGATCCACAAAGACACAGTGCAACTCCTTCTGACCTTCTCTATACTTCTCCATCTGCACTCTTAGAGCAAACATTGCATCTGTAGTAATCTTTCTTGACATGAAACCGTACTGCTACTCTCTGTCACCTCTCCTCTTAACCTGGCTTCAACAACTCTTTCCCATACAGTATCTTCATAGTGTGGCTGATCAACTTTATGCCTCTGTAGTTATTACAGCTCTAAGCATCCCCTTTGTTCTCGAAAATTGGTACCAAAACACTTCTTCTCCACTCTTCAGGCATCCTCTCACTCTTCAAGATTGTGTTAAACAATCTGGTTAAAAAGTTCACAGCCATCTCTCCTAAACATCTCCTTACCTCCACAGGTATGTCGTCTGGACCAACCGCCTTTCCATTCTTCATCCTTTTCAAAGCTGCCCTCACTTCTGCCTTGCTAATCCTCGGGACTTCTTTGTTCACCATCTTTCCTTCATCCATCCTCCTCTGTCTCTCTCTCTCTCTCTCTCTCATTTTCTCCATTTATCAGCTATTCAAAGTACTCCTTCCACCTTCTCAACACACTCTCATCATTTGTTAGTACATTACCATTTCTGTCCTTAATCAGCCTAACCTGCTGTACATCCTTTCCAGCTTGAAAGAAAAATAAAGAAAAGGTGACAAATTTACAAAATAGTAAATTTAAGAGAAAAAGTTGCAAATCTACGAAAAAAAAAAAAAAACTAAAATTACTTGACAAGTGTTACAAACAAGAAAAATGTAGCTAATTTACAAGAAAAAAGTTCACAAATTTGAGGAAAAAAAATAGAAAAAGCTGCAAATTTAAAAAGTAGCAGATATGAGTAACTAAACTGAAAATCTATATGAAAAAAGTTACAAATTTCTGAGGAAAAGTTTATAGGATAAGTAAATGAAAATGTTTGAGAAAGTTCCAAATTTACAAGTAAACAGAAAATTTATGAGGACAAAATAATAAATTTATGAAAAAAAATTGCAAGATTATTATAGAAAAGTGGCAAATTTATGAGAAAGTTCTGAAATTACAAGAAAAAGTTAGCAAATGAAAATGTAAAAGTTACAATTTTACAAGAAAAGCTGAAAAATTCATGAGGGAAAAAAGTTGCAAATTTAGAAGAAAAAAAATCAAAAATTTGTGAAGTTGCATGTTTACAGTAAAAAAAAGAGATTGATAAGAAAGTTTCAAATTTTCAAAAGAAGTCACATATTTACAAGAAAATAGTAAATTTATAAGAGAATAAGTTGAAAATAGATAAACAGGTGAAGTCCATGTAGTCAAACTGGGGCCAACATGGAACCCAAACCCACAGGCACCCATAAGTCAAACCAGATTTAACCTTTGTGTCATAAACTGCCCTTTTTAACGGCTACGGAAGGACACCAAACACTCATTGTGGTTTCTGCACATTTATTAACATAAAGACGAACACTCAACAAACACTAAATAAGACACGACCGAAGGTGCTGGAGGAGAGCAGGGGCTCAACATCTACCGGGGGGCAGAAGCCTGGGAACGCCAGGCAAAAGGGGAGAGAACCAGCCAGAGCACACCCGAAGAGACGCGGGGCTCACAGCAGGAAATAAAGGGGAAAAACTAACCTGGACAGAGCTCTCCCGTTCTCCTTGACAGCAACACCAGTGACACTCTGAGCAGACTGAACTTCAGAGGACGGAATTGTTATGTCTGGGTTTGGAGCTGGAAGGATGAGGTCAGGTGTTGAAAAGAACACACGTTTATTGTAGCTGGCACAGACACACCACACATGGCTGCCAGGCAGAGGAAATGGCCAAGAGGCCGTCCCTCCTGCCTGCAGCCCTTTTATAGTCACGGGTGGTGGTGGGTGTGCCACCCCGTGCCCCACAAATAAAAGTATAGAACATATATATATAACATGAACCATATAAATAACTATATAACACTTCCCCTCTCCCTTACAAAAGTCCAAAACACACACACACACACACACACACACACACACACACAAAATTAAGACCCACCCCAATTTAGGACCCGAATCATGCACCAACATAACGTAAAACAACGAACTAAACTGGCCTAAAACATTCACACCCAAAACAACTAAAACTAGGGGGGACAGGTGGACTGCCATCCCACCCCCCACATGGCAAAATGGATTATTCTGCCATCTGTACTAAAAAAAGTCCATCTACAAATTAAAATAACTGCTGTTTTCCTACGGTAAAATGAAAAAAAAAATCCCAAACTTTATACACAATAAAACAAAACAATTCAAATACACGTACAACAAAGAACCTATATACACACAGCCTGGAGAAGATGACCCCGTGAGCCCCCTGGACCATCGTTTCGTTAGTCTGCCCCTGGAGGTGGCCGTCTGGCCATGACATGCAGCCATCCCTGGTGCTCCTCCACCTGCCGTTTGGCCTGTACCCACTGTGATCTCACCACCTCCCGAGCCCGAATCCAGTCCGCGACTCCCAGAGGGGCTCTGTTCAGCTTGCAGGGTCTCTGCCTGGCACTTGTTCTCTCAGTGCCAATCGGTCTTGCCCCAAACTCCTCTAAATCCTCTGCAGTCCATGCCAACGTGGCCCCAAGTTCGCCAGACCACTTTAGCCGAGCTCCGGGAACAACTGGGACCATCCTCTCGGCGTTGTTTGTCATTGCAGGTGCCCCGCTGTGCTGCCCAGTACCCTCATCCAGGGCGACTTGGGCTGTGGCACTGGAGCCCTCCTGTGGTAACCTTGAGCGAGACAAGGCCTGCTCACTCTCTAGGGTGCTGGGTAACTCTTCATCCCACAGTACATCATTCTGCACTCTGCAGTGTGGAGAGAGTTGTTTCGCTGTATCCCAGTTCAGCAGGATGCCTTCCTCCCCCGTGCCGGTTTGCAACGGTATCTCCACACCATCCAACTCCACAGTGCAGAACGTGTACCCATTGGTGTTTGGGGCACAGAGTGGACAACCGTCGGGGCGGGAGGTCGATTTCTTCTACGGGCTCCCTCTCTCGAACATGCGGCACACCCCTGCATATTGATTTAAATGGCCACCACTGCCACAGCACTGCGCTCTTGCCTAGCAGCCTCTGGACTTGGAGTGGTACTTTGCGGACCCACAGCCCATACACATGGGCTTCCCCTGGGGCAGACCTCAATTCCACAGCGATGGCATCTCCCGCGTCTTCTTTCACGCTCCCATCGCTGTCCGGATCCACTACTCGTGTGGTAATGGGACACTTCAGCAGTCGCTGTGACAAACACTCAGCTGCAGAGCTTGCCTGTCTGCTGTCTCCAACCGAAGCACTAACTCAATGGCTCTGGCTAGCATCAAGTCACCCAGTAAAGTGAGCAGCTCTGTCTTCATTTCACCGCTGTTATTATGCTCTGTCAGCTGGTCTCAAACCATCTCCACCTCCAACAGTCCAAACCGACACTCACTATCCCGTAGTCTCAAGTTGGCTCTGAACCGCTGAGTAGGCCCGCCCACCTGTTGACAGTGCAGCCAAAACTTGCTTCCCCGAATGGTGACGTTGTCCAGGGCGAAAAAATGGTGTGCCATCAGCTCGACCGTGTAGTCGAAGCTGTCACAGTCACCGAGCGTGCTCAAAACCTGCTTTCCCTCCATTCCTAAATTGTGCACCAACAACGTGTGCACCCCCAATTTGTCCATCCTTCTTGGGTTAAGCGCCACCATGCAAGACTGGAAGGCAGCGCACCGTCTCGGCCAGGAAACAGGTGGCCTGCCCAGGAGCCCCAGAAACTGCTGAATTTTAAACCCACACGTTTCCATACCTTTTTAATCTTCTTTAATTCTCATTACCAAATGTTACGTCTGGGTTTGGAGCTGGAAGGACGAGGCCAGGTGTTGAATAGAACACACGTTTATTGTAGTTGGCACAGATGCACCAAACATGGCCGCCAGGCAGAAAAAATGGCCAAGAGGCCGTCCCTCCTGTCTGCAGCCCTTTATAGTCACGGGTGGTGGTGGAACCGGAAGGCGGAGCCACCACCCCATGCCACAAAAATAAAAGTATAGAACATATACATATAACACAAACCATATAAATAACTATATAACATTTGTTAACACTGTTAACAAATTCAAAGACAAAAAAAAATCAACTGATTGTAATGATTTCAGTATGTTCTTGGTTAAATGTATTATTGATTGTATTATTAAACACTTCACTTACATATGCAACATGTCACTTACTGCTGGTAAATTTCCAAAGAAAATGAAAATAGCAAGAGTCGTTCCTCTGTACAAGACTGGTGACAAACACTTATTGTCAAACTACAGACCCATCTCCTTGTTACCTCAGTTCTCCAAAATACTGGAAAAAATATTTGTTAAGAGACTAAATGATTTCATTGATAAGCACAATATACTCTGTGAACAACAGTATGGATTCAGGAAGAACCGGACCACTTCACTGGCACTCATGGACTTTGTTGAACAGATTACGGATGCAACAGATAGAAGAGGATACATAGTTGGAATATTTCTGGACTTACAAAAGGCATTTGATACAGCTGACCATAAATTACTCCTCAGTAAATTACATAAGTATGGCATCAGAGGAATTGCTTTTGACTGGTTACACAGCTATTTAGAAGACAGATATCAATATGTTCATGTGAATAATACAGACTATGAGTTGCTGAAGATGACATGTGGGGTACCACAGGGTTCTGTGCTTGGTCCATTGCTGTTTATTTTGTATATTAATGATTAATGTTCTGTGCCTAAATTGCTCAAGTGTATTTTATTTGCAGATGACACAACTTTTTTTTGTAGTGGAGAAAATCTTAAGCAGCTTCTGGATTCAGTAGAAAATGAACTTAAACAAATCAATCAATGGTTCACTGCCAATAAATTATCTATTCACCTTGGAAAAACAAAATGTATAATATTTGGAAACCGCAAATTATATAATCACAGAAAAATTAAAATAAACAATGTTGAAATTGACACAGTTTTCGAAACCAAGTTCCTAGGGGTCATTGTTGATAATAAACTAAACTGGAAATCACACATAAATTATGTCAAAACTAAAATGTCTAAATCCATTGCCGTACTGTATAAAGTTAAGGATCTCCTGTGTCAGAAATCTCTTTGCATTTTATATAATTCACTGATAGTTCCTTATATGACATACTGTGTGGAGATCTGGGGAAACACATAAAACAAACACAAACTTAATCTTTTTACTACAGAAAAAAGCCGTACGCATTGTATCAAAGAAACCTTACCGTGAACCAACAAATCCAATATTCATTCAATTACATACTCATAAATTTAGAGATCTGGTAGATTGTTCTGATATGTTCTTATTGTATTGTATGTGTTTATTATTATTATTACCGAATAAATTCATTCATTCATTCATTCATTCATTCATTCATATAACAGGAATCAGTAGGACACGACAAAGGGGAAAGGTTGTCGTGCCCTTAAATGCTATTCCTTGATGCACAACAGTTGTGGATACATGAGTGGAGAAAATAACAGAATCAGTGAAAGCTGTGCAACCCGCGAACCAGTTTGACAGCCAGAAGCTGCACAGCTCTGTCAAAATAAGACATAAACCAGAAACAATAATAATACAGCAACAAGATAGCATAACCCCAAAATGTAAACAATACTAATGATACAATAAATAAACAGGACAACAAAGGTGCGACTATGAATATAGACCAAATACAATAGATAGAAAAGAACCAGGAAATAAACAAAGAGTAAAAGTCTAAACTCAAAGCCTGAACTGAGCCTGGCGCCCACCCGTGGTCAAGATCATGACACTCTGATGATCGACTGTTGCATTTTCACTCTGGCTTAAACTCTGGTTCTTCAGTCAAACATTGCCAGGGTTTGTTCAGTCTCTCTTGGTCATGTGGCCTGTTCTGCCTGTCCTGCTTTGGGTCAATCATCGACCGGCCTCGCCTCAGCCATACCAGTTCTTGCAGCTCGCCTGGCCGCATTCATTATTGTCAGTTGAGTTTTCACCGCTACCCCCCCCCCCCAAAAAAAGGATTAAAGAGTAGAAGATGGATGGATGGATGGATGGATGGATGGAGTTTTCACCGCCAGCAGTCACCACAGGGCATTTCCCCAAAGCATGGAAAAAAGAGAGAAGTGTCCACCCAATATCATCACAACCCCCTTTTTAGTCATGTTACATAACTGAATAAAACTAATTTGAAGCACCAATTGTAAACAGAAATGCAAAAAAAAAAAAAGTGTGGGACTTCCGGTCTGGACGCCATGGTGATAGCAACCTAACGCTGAAACTCCCAGACTCAATCCAAGGAAAACATCCTCAAAATCAGACCTAACGGATTTTTGGAAGATTAAAAATCAAAAGACAATAACACCATACCTAACCACAAGCAGAGGAAACTGACATTCCCCAGGTCAGGGCGCACAGCGACCGCA